>OZ035881.1:97425565-97947565 GCA_964034835.1 Muscina levida | reverse complement strand
ACGAGATCGAAAATACATACGAGCTTAGAGACGAACGCCCAAATAAGCTTTTGTTGAAATTTCGTCTACCAGAATCCAGTTTTCTTGAAAACTGAATGGATATAATAACTGTTGAAGAAATTAAAAGCTAATATATTTGACTTAGATATGCCTAAATCGCTATAAAAGTAAAACGTAGTTAAAAATTTCGTTGATATTTGTATTGGGCAATATTGACCCATTAATGCAGTATCCGTAACTTTGTTCGTAGAGCACATCCAAAAATAGTATTTAACTTAATTGAACTTTTAAGACCAAATTTAGGCCAAAAGAATAATTGTCAGAAAATATCACGAATCAGTTTTCAAAACGGCCAAAGTTATAAGAACTCAAAAACGGTTTGGGCAATTTTGACCCATTAATACAGGATAAGGGTTTAAAGTCGTTGGCCACATAAAACCAACTTTTGCTACTGCGGGCACAAATGCCGAATCGATTAAGTCTCGTAACGCACAAACTTATCCTGCAGTCATACATAAGGAATCTATCACAACTTAGCAAAACTCGGGCGGTGGTTAACTCTCTGCAACGTCGCGGAAAAAGTATGTTTGCCCTCCCAAACTTAGACGGAGCGAAACAACCATCGCCTGCTACAAAAAGACAGAGGTCAGTTAAAGTCGGCAATATAACGGGACCCTCACCAAAGAGGTAAAAGGGCCACCTAGTGCTTGGCGGTTCTTACAAAGATGTCGCGAAGCACAGCCTAATCATTAGAGTCTTGAAAGTAGGATTTGTAGAAACTGATGTTGAATAAGCCTATTGAGATTTGCACGAGGTCCAAACTTAAAGCCGAGGTCTAGACCAAGGTCTAAAGTAAGGGAACATTTTGGGTCCCGAAAAACTTGCTTGCTGATACACAAGAGATCCTGCGGATAATCAATCATTTCAACCTCTCCATTACTTTAATGAATTGGAGAGGTTGGTCAAGTTTAAAGACCCCGTGGTAACCTCGTGGCAGATTGTATTGGTTCTGATATAGGAGACCTTAAAACCCTTGGAAGACTTAAACGGTCTTACCAGGTGGCCTTCTTGGAGGGCGCTAAGGGCGTTTGCGAGCATGCAGACTTAGACGGAGGGAAACATCTATTGGCTGCCTAAAAACGACTGCGGTCGGTGAAAGACAGCAATATATCGGAAGCCTCATCTGAGAGGCTTTAAAGCCTAAAAGATTGCCATGTAATTCAGCGATGTTGTACTGTTACCTTATTTCGGGAACTTTCGTTTCCCCACGTTCAAGTCTTGCCAGATTGTTGGCTTCGCTAGCATGGAAGGCGTTATGCTCGGCTAAGCTCTTCGCATCAGGGGAGTTTTTGCCAACCAATCTGGGCACATGGGCACTAACAAAGGAATAGATCATACCAGCCTTCTTTGGAAATGAGATAACTATGAGTTTTTGGGACCCGAAGCAAAACGAAAGAGTGGAACGGACACTCAACAAAATACAGCAACTGAACACATACTTCTGGCGGATGTTAAGCCAGGCCATCCCTCAACTTGGAGTCCTCAGGACTCCCTCCATGACACCAAGATAATAAATTTTACATGGTGTCACATTTCCGCTCCTCTACTCACCTTAGTTTCCCAACCATTTTCTTTAAAATAACCGTTATAAAAAATGCTTTTCTATTTGAGCAGATGTGATTTCGATTCACTTTGCTAATATTTCTATATCTTTTAAAATTGTTATGTATATTTTTTTCAGGTTTAGGAAATGGATTTGGCTTCTGTCTGTCCGTCTGTGTCATTTTCAAGTTTTACAGGTTAGTATCCTGTTCAGTGATGGTATATTTGACGATTTATCGTCATTTTAACGATTTTTTGTCCAAAAAAACAGAAATGACGATTTGACGATTTTTACCCCTTAAATGACGATTTGTACAAATTACAACTTTCCTTTCCAAGTTTGCGCTTGGTAACCCTAACTTAATCAGCGCACAATGAAAGTGATGCCAAAAAGATGCTTAATTCATTACAATACATGGCAACAATACTTTTTGATACACTTTGTGATCAAGTTCTGAAACGATTTGATTTTGAAAATAAATTCAAATCATTAAACTTAATTAATCCGTATGTATTAATAAATGGTCAAGAACAGTCTTCCTCTATTATTGTGAAAGAGTGTCAACAGTTTATTGAATACGATGAACTGCAAAGTTTAGACTCCGAATTCCGCGAAGCATCCCAGTTAGATATTAGAAATATATTATATTTAATAGTAACAACGTTGAGTTGTTGAAATGTTGGAAAACAGTCTGTGAGCTAAGACGTGTGGACTCTAAACTACTTTGCCAGTTTTAACAAAATTTATTAAAATAATTCTAATACTACCACATTTGTCGGCAAATGTAGAAAGATCATTTAGTAAAGTTAATTTAAATAAAAATAAATATAGAAACCGATTAGAAAGAGATTCAATGAAAAGTATTCTCTTAACAAAAGACTTCCTTCAATTTAATAAAGCAAATTGTTATGATTTAAAGGTAAAGCCAGACGTACCCAGTAGGAAGTTCCGTCTTACACGACTTTGTCGTCAACGCTGTCCTCAAGACAAAATGTGAAAAATGTATGTACTTGTCGTCAAAACACTCGGTTGACGACAAGATGACCGACAAAATACTAATGTTGTCGTGCATCAAACACAAAAACAAAATCTAAGGAAGAAAATTGTGAAATATTAGTGTACTTGTCGTCAAAACACTCGGTTAACGACAGGCTGAACGACAAAATATTAATTTTGTTGTGCATCAAACACATTCAACAAAACCAAAGGAAAAATATGGGAACAAAAAAATGGAATCTCACGTAAAAAACTTTTATTTTATTAAACAGACGAGTAAACATCAGCAATTTTATAGTTTGGAATCTCGAATGAAGGAGAATGCCGTATTAAAGTTTATATCCTTCACTTCTCTCTTGGTCAGTTTTCTCTCAGTTTTCCAAAAGTATTAGCAATTAGTCATACTAATAAAAAGCTTAAAAAACAACTAATAATCCATCTTTTAAAATGGCACCAATGCCAATTTAAAGCATACATAGGCATCAACGACAATTTGACCGACATTTTCAACCATCTGGTCGTGCATGATTGTGAAGTCGACGTGTCACGTATATAGGCATCAACGACTGTATGACCGACATTGTCACCCATCAGTTCGTGCATGATTGTGTGGGCGACAGAACGCTTGTATAGGCGTCAACGAAAATTTGACCGACATTGTCGCTCATCAGGTCATGCATGACAAAGCGGACACTTGTATGAAAATTTCGTCGTCGATTTGTATGGACGGTCCCCTAAATGTCATCAACGATTTACTATGGTCATGCACCTATCCTTGAGGATGTCTTGCCGACTCTTCCTACCGGGTACTTAAAAAGTTTAATAGTGACATGTATTTAATAAACAGTATATCTGCCTAAAATGTAAAATTATTTTTATTAATAAGTTTTTAAGACAGAGAAAACTAAAAAGGTAACAGCTTTCTAAAAGCACAATGTAATACAAATTATATAAAAATATATTAATATGTAACCTCTCACTTGTTTTTGATTATTTTTATGTTTTTCAGTTTTTGTTTGTTTTTTTAAGTTATTTTATTCAATGAATTATTTTATTTAATTTAATTTTAATGTATTTTATATAAAACGTTTAAAAAATGTTTTTTATTGTTATTTTTTTTTGCATTAGTTTGTTACATACAGGATAAAATGAGTAACTTTTTGTGTAAAGATTTTTTGACGATTTTAAAATCAGGTTTTGACGATTTCGACGATTTCAAAATCCAAAATTGACGAGTTTTGACCAATTTTGTATACCATCAATGATCCTGTTTTTTATGTTAATCGTAAAATAAAAATATTTAACTATTTCTTATTTTTGTTTACTTACTAATTTTATTTCATTTTAAGCTTTATCGATAGGTCGGCCATTATTCTACTGGACCGTGGCAGGCCTGGCATCAGCCTATCTCGTCCCTACCTTTCATTAATTACAAGATACGCAACAAAAATAAATCCAAATGAACTCTCCCTATAACGAAATTGTTTAATGTATTAATGATTTCGTTTAAACTTTTATTTACAGAATATATGTTGCGTTTGTCGGTCCGTTATTCAAGTAAAATTGGTCGCTTCCCCGTTACCTCGGCACCCCAGGCGTGGCGGTTCGTCTTGCTTCGAGCCCAGCAAAAATACTTCCAATTTGGATGAGGTTGTGGTGGCTTCAACAGCTACTTCGGTTTGGTGGCCAATGGGGCGGCAATTATGTTCTATGGCAGATTACTGTTGGCACTTGTGTCGGATGGCGGATATGTCGCATGATGAACGCCACGGACGCGTTTATGTATTGCAATAATTGTATTTTTTTTTTTGTAAAACCATATAAAAAGTTAAAAAGTTCGATTTATAGAGGAAACTCAAGTCTTAACTACACTGTTTTTCTTATTTGTTCCGATCTGAATGGTGTTTAACTCGATTCGATAGAATTTTCTAATTTTTTTTCTTTATTTTTTTGAGGATTCACAACCGCTCTTCCAGACATCCGTGCCGATCTGTGGTTCCGTAAATGTGGCCTCCCACACAACGTTAAAGCTCATCCTGAAAAGTGACAATCTGTTAAGACGCGGGTTGGTTCCAGAACAACATCAAACTTATCGGGTGATCTGTTATGTAAGCAGCTCAATTAAATAAATCCACCATAAGTTTTGTAGGTAAAGTTAAAGCCGTGGATAGACAGGACATACCGTCTAGACCAGTGTCCAGGTTATAAAGTTGTTCTGGAATTTGTTTACTATCTTCGTGAATATTACATCCACCAACTCCAAGACAATTCGTATGGTGTGTGTGCAAAAAAGTTTCATTCAGTAGCTTGTTAGCTTTCAATGGAGTTGCAGCGTAACGGATTTTTTTATGTTTCTAATATTGTAGACATAGCTAAATTTTGTTGTTGCTTTTTTGTGTCTCTCTTTTTGATGACTACTGGTCTAGCCCAAGGGCTATATTTTGGATTCCGAAAAACTCGCCTACTGACAAACACGAGATTCTGCGGATAGTCAATCATTGCAACTCCTCCATTCCTACAAAGAATCGGAAGGTTGTTAAGGTTGAGGCACTCGGTTTGTATTGGTTTTGAATCGGAAGTCTTCTGAACCCGTTTTTGGTTCACAAGTATATTTCTAATGGTACACAACGTGAATACACTGAGTGGAAATCGGGAGATCCCGAGGAAAAGGCTGACAATACACACCAGTAGAAAAAAGTTAACGAGAACGTTGTACTGGAAGATGATAGATGTAGCATAACAGATGATCTGAAAGACAGCCAGGGTCCTGGTTAAAACAACCCTGATCGAGATATCCTTACATGAAGGTCCTACAATTTAATCTCCATCGAAATAAGGCATTATCTATCAGCCTTACTCTCTATCTTGCGAAGGATTGAGCCGACGCTGTCCTGATACAAGAGCCATGGACGGTCGACGACCGGATATGTGGTATCAGGTCCAATAGATATAAGAATTATGTCCATTCAACCTCGGGGAGGCCAAGAACTTGCTCACTCATCAAAGACAAATTCAATGTTCTTTTACTTTACTGCTTAAGTGAAAGTTAAACTACTGCCATCAGCCACTTGATAGGAAAAGACTAACGGGATATCTGATATCCCCTTTCGGAACATTGTATCTAAGGTCGAAAACGTAATACCAGTTTAGTTATATGTGCGGATTCATAAAAGCACCACAGTAATTCTCAGAAGCTGCCTCTTGCTGGGAGTTATTCCCTATATTTGGAAGCTAACCAAAGTAGTTTATATTCCGAAAGCCGGAAAATGGTCTCATGTTAAACCACAATACTTTCGACCGACCAGTCTCTTATCTTTTTTCCTTAAAACATTTGAAAGTTCGTTCGAAGTAATCTGCCGCGGAATTTACTATCAAAATCTCAGCATGCCTACACTAAATGAAGATCAACTGAGCCAACTCTCTACGCTATAGTCAATCGAGAATTCCTTCGGGAATAAGTTCTATGCTCTGGGGACTTTCCTAGGCATTGATGGAGTCTTCAATAATAAAGAACCTATAGCATTCATAAAATCATTGATCTGGGGGGTAGACAATTCAGTGACTCAGCTAATAGGGATGCTACTGGTGGAAAGAACTATCAGAGTTGATTGAGGAGGGGTGATAGTTGCAAGGACCGTTAACAGAGAACATCTCAGGGAGGAGTTCTTTCTTCACTTCTATGGTTAGCCTCAGTCAATGAACTGCTTCTCGAATTTCTTCATCAATTTAAATTATAACATATCTGACTTCACGACCAACGTACCCTTTTCGGATATTCAAACATAATTTTTTAGTACAACCTATTAGATCGGTCCCAAACTCTTGATCAGACTTAAAAATTATTTCAGACAGACTTTAAGGTAATTAATATTAATTAAAAGTTTAGTACAAAATTAGTAAATCATAACTGAAATTTTTTACAATATATAGAAAACACGACAATTTTTGTAATTGTGGGACAACATATAAATTGGGAATTCTGAAGTTTGTATGGTGTTGCATGGAGTAATAAACGAAATCAAATAAACTCAAGCATTATAATTGGAAGTAATTGTGTTTTAATTAAAACATATTCCATTAAAAAATTAATTTTACATTTAAGAATTTTAATGACAAACTCAATTAACACACATCGCATGTTGCCAAATCCTAAGTATCATTGGCAAATATATTACCACCAGACAATCACCAACCAGATACAAACAATTGCAATATTAGTAGAGCACAAAATAACCATATAAATGACTATTATTAGCGAGACTTAAAGCAAACAAACGACAACCCCAACGAGAAAGGTCCCCATTGAATGCTATAACTAATAAAAGATCATGTTAAACAGAGTTGGTAACAACTCACAGTTCCACCAAACAGCCAAAAATAAGCAACGAGACGACATCGGCTCACAAAAGGCTCTAAAATAACGCATACAGTTGCACTTACATACAATAACCGAAAAAAATGGTAAAAGCGATTCTCCTTGCCAAAATAATAATAAACGACAAAATAAAATTATATCTGATAAATTATATAAATACAAACAGCAACTATAATCGACAAGAACAAAAAAACTTACAGAGGATACCTTTACACACGGTCTGGGACATCTCCACACTTTGGGCCTATTGTCAACTACATGGAAGTCCCAGAAGAGGACAACAGGTAGGTTGGTTATTGTTATTAAAACGGCTTATAGCTTAAATACTCGCGACGGTAGGACTGTATAGAAAATTTGTACGCTTAAGAACCCAACCTGTGCCGTTTTTTTTTATCCAAACTAAGAAATTCTTCTTTTTGTTTGGTTATTACTCGTATGATAGGGAACAATTGGGTGCGCTACATGTTGGAGGGCGTATTTAGTTTGCTACATTAGTCATTTTATGTTTAGAGTTAAAGGGAATGTTTTTTTTTAGTTTTATAGGGTTTAGGTGCATAATTCTATAGTTAGAGCGCATCGCTAAATATTTTGCACAAACCCGAAAGGTTTCTTTTTGTGCTTATGATTTTGTAAAAATAATTGCTTAAAATTATCATTAATGCTGCAATTCCCTGAGGAGGTATTCTACGGTGAGACTGCTGCAGCCAATATTTGTCCCAATCCACATTTCCAACATCTGAACACAAAACAATCGTTTATAAAGCGTTTTTCAATAAGAGGTGTTATTTTGGTATTCAAAGAAAAATTCAATTTTTTGAGATAATTGATCGGATTTTTTTTTTATAATAAAAAGGAAGGTATGCCGTTAATAATGAAAATCAACATCAGCTAAATGGCCCCCATGAGCACGCTTACAGGACCATATCCTTTACATGAAATCTTCTATAACCAAATCGCAAAAGTGGCTGCCCTATCTCTTCGATAGCCTCACGAATTTTATCTTTGAGATAAGATTTCGGTTTCCAATTGTGGTGACCTCTTCGAGAGATAACACGGCCGGAAACTTCTCCCGTAAAAGATCAATGGTTTCGATGCTTGTGTGGCACGTAGCGCTGTCTTGTTCAAAGTAAACGTTGTCCAGATCAATACCATCCAACTCCGACCATAAAATATCATTAATCATCTCTCGATAGCGCAATCCATTCACCGCAACTGTTGATCCAACCTCACTTTCGGAAAAGTAAGGTCCAATGACCCCGCCGGACCATAAACCGCACCAAACAGTCACAAGTTGAGGATGAAGAGGCTTTTCAACAATACTTTTGGGTTTTCCGAGCATCAGATGCGACAGTTTTGCTTGTTGGCGTAGCCACCGAGGTGCAAATGGGCCTCATCAGTTACTATGATGGAATTCCGGATAATTTTCATGCATTTCAAGGACCCAATCAGCGAAGACACGAAGTTGTTGATGATCGGCCGGCTTGAGTTCTTGTGTTAACTGAACTTTAAAGGCCTCAAGACCCAAGTCTTTATGCAAAATACAGTGTAATAAAGTTTGTGGAATGTCCAATTCCAAAGAACGACAAGGACTGGACAAACCAGGGTTTTCTTCAACACTTTGGGCTACAGCAGCAATATTCTTAGTTGTTATTGAGGGACCGGCCGTGGCAAAGTGGTTAGAACACGCGACTACCATGCGGGAGATCGCAGGTTCAAACCTGGCTCCAGTCATCTTAAAAGAAAATATAAATAAAATTTTCTTTCATTGTCGGCTCCCCTCGAATGTTGTTTGACAGCAACTTCGCAGTATTAAGCGTCGATTCAATCGTCGTGTCTAGTAAGAGCTTCTCAAAACAGTGACGTTCGCATTCGTCGATAAATAAGTAGGTGCCGTTAGTTGTGAATCTAAAAATAGAAAGCGTGTTAATTCACAACAACGCGAGAAGCTATCCCATACCTCATTCATGGGGTGCAAAGGGAAATTAAGTTTATTGAGCGACGTGCACGGGTTTTACTGTTCATATCACTAACTTGTCCCAACAGCTCGAATTGTTCCACCAATTTCTGTATTGCGGTCCGACAAGGTGCTTCACAAGGACCAAAAAATGCTTTGGTTTTGCGAACTGTGACTGCAAGTTTTTCACCATTTTTTTTGGAAACTCACCGATTTTATCGTAGTCCCTGCCATCCCCTACTTTCACAAACAGCTAAATTTACGACGACTAACCGGCCGTGGCATAGTAGTTAGAATACGCGACTACTATGCGGGAGATCGCAGGTTCAAACCTGGCTGCAGTCATCTTAAAATAAAAAATTGTTCTTTCATTGTCGGCTCCCCTCAAATGTTGTTGACAGCAACTTCGCAGTATAAGTGTCGAGCAATCGGCGTGTCTAGTAAGAGCTCCTCAAACAGTGACGTTCGCATTCGTCGATAAACAAGTAGATGCCGTTAGTTGTGAATCTAAAAAAAGAAAGCGTGTTAATTCACAACAACGCGAGAAGCTATCCCATACCTCATTCATGGGGTGCAAAGGGAAATTAAGTAAGTAATCGGCTGATTAATTTGTTTTTTTTAATATTTTCACTATTTCGTTAGTTTCCTCCTAGCCTTATTTTCAGAATCTTCTATATTGTCAATATTGTTTGGAACACTAAGAAATGCTGTTCGTATTTTTATATCTCCCATATCTATATATATAAAATGGAATGTGTGTTTGATTATTTGTTTGTTTGTACCTTATAGGAGACCAAACCTCTGGACCGATCTTCCTGAAATTTTCACAGCATTTAACTGGGACTCTGGCATGACTTATAGGGTACTTTTTTCGACCACGCCCATTTTACGCCCATTTTTTTAAAATTATGTAATAGCGAAGCATTGCCGGGCCCACTAGTTTTTAATAAAAACTCATGTAGCGCTTATCTCAGGTGACATAAAAGCCCCTTTCCTAATCTTACCAACCGTCTCATAGAATATTTCATCTTTGGTCATTGTTCTTTTTTCGGATGCAATACAATCCATTCAAACCCCCAGAGAACTTTGCAACTCTTTACAATTCCGTTGAAAACTCAGGTGTGCTTTGTTTACAAGCTTTGCTTATCAAAGCCAATTAGACGACTTTTATTTTTGCCACCTCCTTTCTACTTTCAGCAGCTTCATCAACGTCGTCACCAGCACCAACTGTATCACAAACACCAACAGTGCCACTTGCACCATCACCTCGATCATGGTCGTCATCTTTTCGGTTAAAGGTTCCTTGCTGCTATGCTGCTTCGCTGCCCTGGCACACACTCTCAACAAAATTCCAGCATTAAGAAATTCTTATTTTTATGGTGTTATTATGGCAATTATGAGCTATAATTGAAACTTTTATGCTTTTCTAGTGAATGCTGTTTACTAAGCAAAACAAAGGATCATGCAGAAAGGTGAAGACGTTCTAAAGAAAATTCCAAAATTTTTATGAATTTCTATAAAATTAAAACTAATTGGTTCTTTATATGTCTCTGTTATGTTGGTAGTGGTGGCTGTGGTGTGGGTGCTGACGACTTCTTGTTCTGTCGACTGAATGTTTTCTGTTAGTTTTTTTGTTTGTATGTAGCTATTATTCGTTTATCGTGTGCTTGGTCAGGCCTGTGATGGAAATTTTTAACTTTGTTAACATTCTTTTGCACGTTTTTTGAGTATTTCTCTGTGTGTCTATTTGTTTCGTTTTTGTTTATTCTCTGAGGGAGTAATTGTATTCATTATAATTTAAAGCTATTTAAGATTTCATTTCGTTTTGTTGTATAAATGGCCATATATTACTTCTTTTGTCTACTTTTAGAACGTGATTTACTTTTTGACCTGTTCCTTTGTCTTCCTATTGCGAATGATTTAAACTTAATTATATACGAAATTTCCATAAATTTGTGAAATTTTATTTCATTTGCTTCCTTATAATGAACATTGATGATGATCTGCGGAGTGAGTTAATGTAATTCACTTTGAAATCGTGAATTGATTTCAATTCGTGAATCACCGTTTGAGAGAGGATCTCAATAGACAATTAGCAAGGAAACGTATATGATATAAGATAGAAATTCGCATGATTACACAAAGTAAGTTTCATTAAATGCAGTTGAATTTATTTAGTTAAGTAAGGTACCACAGTCGGCAACATCTGTTAACACAAATTTTTAGTCCGATTTAGTTCATTAGAGAGAAATTTACTTCTACAGTGTTTAACGTGTCTCACTGTCATACAACTCCAGATATAAATTATCTAACTGCCCCGGCATGTTTTAACCTGCAAGAAAATTATTGACGAAAATGTTGTCGTACTGTTACAATTTAATAGCGATTGTTCCATTACTATGGTCTTTGAAGAGTTCCAGTTGTATAACTTAAAAAACTTAATTTCCCTTTGCACCCCATGAATGAGGTATGGGATAGCTTCTCGCGTTGTTGTGAATTAACACGCTTTCTATTTTCAGATTCACAACTAACGGCACCTACTTATTTATCGACGAATGCGAACGTCACTGTTTTGAGAAGCTCTTACTAGACACGACGATTGAATCGACGCTTAATACTGCGAAGTTGCTGTCAAACAACATTCGAGGGGAGCCGACAATGAAAGAAAATTTTATTTATTTTTTTCTTTTAAGATGACTGGAGCCAGGTTTGAACCTGCGATCTCCCGCATGGTAGTCGCGTGTTCTAACCACTATGCCACGGCCGGTCCAGTTGTATAAGTGTTCATTATTAACAAAGGCATTCGTACCAAGTTGGAAGGCTGTCGCTGTTATAGTACAGCATTATATGATAATGTATATTTACTTTGAGCAGGTATTTTCAGACTACAGTTTTATAATGGAAAATATTTACTTGACAATGGCGGTGCCACGCCCATTGGAAAGTTTCCTCCCCTTCTCTGTCTCCGTTTTCTAGATATCTGTTCCCATATAATTATTTCGGAAGTTGGTCAACAATTACCTGTATACACCAAGTTAATTCTGATGTTCACGACACACTGTATGAAAAGTACCCAAACTTCAGTACTGGAATATGAAAAACCGCGTTCAGAAAAGCTTTGATACGACAAACTTCGTCGTATTAAAAAAGCAAAAATGCAGTCAATGCTAAGGCATGCTGTGACGAAACAATATCACGAGAATTTCGAACATTTTATAAGAACGTAAAAAGCCAAAATTAAGAGCATTGATGGAAATCTTGTCACGTTCACGCAGAGTGTTTTTCAAATATGATGGAGAGAACATTTTCGTACTTTTCTCGTTCCCGAAAGCTGAAATAGTAATGATATCACGTTTAACATCGACGACCGATGTACTGCCCGATGATTGGAACCTGGGTGTTCTTTGTCCTGTGAGTTTTCTACCCATCGCAAACAAGGTCCTGTCAAGTGTGGTATGTGAAAGACTAAAGCCCATCCTAGCGCACCTGCTTGGACCTTATCAGCGTGGCTTCATACCAGGTAAATCTATGACCGACCCGATATTTACAATATGACAAATCCTGGAGAACACCTAAGATATTTAGATTGACGTCTACCATCTGATTATCGTTTACAAAACTGCACTCTGCAGACCAATACCACAGAAAATATTATATGTTATGCCTGAGTTGGATATCCCTGCAATGCTGACAAGACTTTTGGGGATGACACTGAAATCTTCAGTTTGTCATGCAATTTCTTTAATATGCTAATGGAGATTATCATGTGGCATTTAATAAAAATCATCGTATGACGATGAATTAGATAATATTGCCCTAGGACTGCGGGATGTTATTGCGGAATTTTCAAGCATTGGGAAGCAGTCGCAGAAGTGGGTATGGTGATAAATGAGGACAAAACCAAGTTATTTGTTTCAATGATCAAAGTGTCTACTCGTTTGGGAAGCTGCGTGAACGTTAAAAACTATAACTTTAAAGTGGTAGATGATGTTGTCCACCTTGCCGCAAACAAAAATAATAATGTTGGCCTGGATATAGAGAGATGAGTATTCGAAGAAAACCGCTGATACTAAGCGCTAAGCAAGTGATTTAATGACAAAAAAAATTTCTATTTTATTGATATTATTACTACAAAATACAGAATTAATTAAACGATTCCATCACCGAAGTGTATGGGAGGCACCAAAAGTGGCGTCTATACTTCCAAATTTTTCCTAAAACACCTTGTCGTGCTGTACTAAATACAGAACTTTTGCACGATCGCGGGGCGTGGCTAGACTTCCAGGTTTTTTCTCCAAAACTCTATTCTGCTATAGCTTACCTAATTAAAGAATTTGGGTACGATCGCGTTTGTTTTATTGATATTATTACTCCATCTCTAAAGTGGGCAGAAAGGATCATTTGTATGGGAGATACCGGAAAGGGGCGTCGCTAGACTTCCAATTTTTTTTTTAAACTTTATCCTGTTATAGCTATACTAAATACAGAATTTGGGTGCGATACCGTTGGGTGTATTAATATTAATACTCGATTTCTAAAGTGGGCGGAATGATGTATTTGTATGGGATGTACTAGGCGGGGCCATGTAGACTATTTGCAATACCGTAAGTAGTTTTGGGGAAATATTAACTCGTGCAAAATTTCAAAATTTCAGTTGCGTCTTTCGAAAGTAATCGTGCGCACTAGCCGGACAGCCAGACAGACAGATGAACATGGCTCAAACGATTTAAAAAGTCATGAATCGAATTTGGTTCAAAGAAATCTAGGGTCTAAAGTGACTCCTTCTATATGTTACACTTTTGGGTCATATCAAATGATATATACCCTTCTACCCGTTTGGTGATGGTATAAAACTCACAAAAAGTCTCGAAGCTCTCATTTTGATTATACTCACACAAAATTTCAAAGCTCTTGCTTTCATATTAATCCACTACTGATTCTTACAGTGATCCATATATGTATGTGTTTATCATATTTAACCTGTAAGGGAAGTGACTTACTTACAAAAATTACTTTCCCTTTACACCCCATTAATGAGGTATGGGATGCTTCTCGCGTTGTTGTGCATTAACACGCTTTCTATTTTAGATTCACAGTCGACAACATTGAATGGGTCCGGCAATGAAAGAATTTTTTTTAGATGACTGGATCCAGGACTTGAACCTGGGATCGCATGGTAGTCACGTGGTAAGGGAGGTGACACGCCCATTTATGTATCTCCAGGATTGGCAGTTAGGTGCAATAAAAACTTCAGAAAGAAAGATGGAGAGGTGCAGTCTCATATGAGCCACATTTAAATATACCACACAAAAACGAAATATACCACAATTATACACAGACCACAATTATATACAATTATACACAGAGATAGCGGGCGACAACCTTTTCTAATTTCAAAACACTTTTCATAAACCCTAATCAATTTCATAAAATCCATATTAAATATTAATATAACAAATTTGTACAAGTTTTATTCCAGTTGATAATATCATCATTATCAGATCGGTAAGTAGCACAAAGGATTTGCACACGTCATGCCTTACGTTTTTTCTTTTTTTCGTTAGTTCGATTCACAAATACAAACATTAAATTTTTCCTTTGTATTCAAAAATAAATCATGCACTTAAAGTGTCAACAAATCATAGAAAATCAACTCTATACTTTTCTACTTGTATTACATAAAAATCCCCAGTAAGATCTGTCATCTACTCGGTGTTGCTGCATGCAGCTGTTTCCACCCAGAAACTAAGAAGGAAAAATATAAATGATCTCAATTACACACCAGTCCGCCTGGATTTGGCCAACCAGAGAATTGCAGCGCGTTACGTACCTATGGTGCGCAAAGTACATGCATACTGGTATATGTGAATATGAAAAATTTAATGTCATATTATCAGAATCATAATTACCCACATTAGATTTAGACATTTGTGCAAAACTCAGTGCACGTTTTTCTCCTTTTTTTAGATTCAGTCATTTTAGTTTTCAAATATATTTGTCTTTCTTTCTCTGAATATATGAATATATGGCATAGTATATTTATGTCATATGTCTTAATATGTATGGAGCAGCGCATAATGCGGACCAATGAAAAATCTCTATTGTATGCAAATTTATCATTTGAAACATGATTCATATTTGTTATTAGGTTTTTGTTGTTATTTCTCCTCGTGGCCGCCTGTTTGTTGTTGTATGCTCTCTTAATCTGTGGCAAATCTTTGCAGCCATTTACAAAAGTGTTTAGTTTTTGTTTATTTGTTGTATATTTTTTTTTGTGTGGATTTTTATCAATTTAAGATTTGCTAGGAAGCTAAAGGAAATATCATGATGTCAGTAAGTAGTCGTCGATTTGTATAGGAGTAAAGTGTGGTTGTCTGTAATGAAGCCCACGCTGCCATTTATCTTGTATGTTAAGTAATAAAATGCCGCTGTGTTTACAATTTTATATAATTTTACAACATTTATATGATTGTGTGATTACGCTGTATTTGGCATAAATACATGTGATTTTTCTTGTTTTTGTTTTTATTGGGATTTATTGTGATAATTGGTGATATTAACCTATTTTCAATGGATTACGGCAAGTTACGATGGACAATGATGCAGTATTATCTGATTGTTCTTTCGAATTTTATTATTATTACTAGTGGGCCCGGCAATGCTTCGCTATTGCATTTTAACTTGTATTATATTTCATTTATTTTTAACTTCTTGTAAGCGCGGAATACCTTGTGTTATCGAATATTGCCATTTTCACCCCCTAAATGTAGAAAAATCCAAACAATGTGTAGCCTATGTTACTCGCGGGGTTATTCGGAAGATTCCCTGAAAATTTCATTAAAATCGGTCCAGCCGTTTTCGAGTCCATACGTTACATACATACACACATCCTGTTTTATATATATAGAAGATTAAAGTGTTGTGTGGGGATGGTGGATTTTCCAAATTGAGTTTTCATTATTCACTTACGAATATCCAGAATGTATCTTTGGAGGTTCCGGCCGTGGCATAGTGGTTAGAACACGCGACTACCATGGAGGAGATCGCCGGTTCAAACCTGGCTCCAAAATAAATAAAAATTTTCTTTCATTGTCGGCTCCCCTCAAATGTTGTTTGACAGCAACTTCGCAGTATTAAGCGTCGATTCAATCGTCGTGTCTAGTAAGAGCTTCTCAAAAAAGTGACGTTTGCATTCGTCGATAAATAAGTAGGTGCCGTTAGTTGTGAATCTAAAAATAGAAAGCGTGTTAATTCACAACAACGAGAGAAGCTATCCCATACCTCACTCATGGGGTGCAAAGGGAAATTAAGTTATCTTTGGAGGTTCCACAGCTGATCACAAAGTCCGTTAGATTATGTGTTCCCAGGACAATGCCACTGATTATCTGCCCAGTGGTAGCAAAAGTAAGAAGGCGCAATGTCGAGCAATAGAAATGACATGTTACCCCAGACGCGTCTTAGGAAGTACGTACCAGGAGTTACTTAAGCTCAACACAATGGTTCTCTAAAAACAAACGCCCCAAATGATGCCGACTCCAGCAAACGTTTAAAGCACCTAATTGATCCTGTAAGTGACCGAATAGCCATTATCCTGATGTGTGTACACTGCCCATGAAAGACAAGGATGAGGATATGGAAGATGCATTCCTGGAGGAAATATATGGCAAACTGGATATCCCCTGATTATAGTGTTCAAATACTTGAGTTTTTCAGAAAACCGGTTTCCAGTTTATTCGAAAAATGCCTTTATCCAACAATTCGGTTTTCGAATACGCTACCCAGTAGGAAGTTCCATCATACATAACGCTCGTATATTTTTTTTGGACAAAAACAGTACATTTCACTGAAATTTATTTAAAAAAACAGTACATCGATGTGGAAAAACAGTACTTTTCGCAGTATAATATATATAAAAAATATGTATAATATGTATAAAAAATTAACAATCATTTCCAGAATCAACTTTTGTGGTTGTTTGGTATTTGTCGTTTGAAGCAATTTGAATAAGCAATGCCGACTTCGTTTTGAGGTAATTGTAGAAATCAACGCATTTGTACTTCATGTTACATTTGACGGTCAGAATCGCCTTCAATGATTGCACATCTAATCGGGTTTTGTCAGACGTCCAAGTTTTGTTCACTGCAGAGAAGGTTCGCTCCACTGATGCTAAAGTTCCTGGCAAACAAAAAATATATTCAACGATCGCGTTATTGAGATGAATAAATATCTCCACCCACCGATCCACAATCGAAACATTGCCATCTCTTCATTGCATAATTTTGACGCTCGTTTTTAATATATCTAAATTGGGTGTGCAAATATACCGCATTTTCAATGGCATTGTACAAATTGTATTCGTTTAGCTTGTTCATAACGACTTCGACTTCATTCTATTAGTATAAAAGCATTCAAATCAAAGCAGGCAAAATTACCGATCAGTTCGTAAAGCAGCCATCTCAATCGAATTGTATCTATTGTCAATAAGTTTTTGCTTTTCTGCTACTACAGCTAGGGTTGCCAGGCACCGAATTCGAAAAGTCGGGAAAACCGATACTAAAAGCGGGATTTGTCGGGACAAATGTAAAGATCATATTGTATTGGATTTGACATATTTTTTTAAGAAATATTATTTGTAAACTCATTGCAGTTTCATGTTGATAACAGCCATTATTATAATGGATTTCCAACATAACAATATTTAGACATGACTTATACATACACTATAAGTTCATATTATTTTTGCCACATATACTTTGTGTTATTTTTCACCGGAATGAATAGTTTTACTCCCTCGTCAGTTGTTAAAAATGACTGGAATTCCTGACAGCTTTTACCAATATTCAATCTTATGATTAGTTCAGCCTTTATAAAAATACATTCGGTTTCTATCTTTCGTATATAAATTGTTTAAAATACTAAATACTTTATCATAATAAGCGTTACTTATCGGCAAAGAAAATATAAATGAGATCAATTTAAACAAATTCAAGTGATTTTCTTTGCCACATTTGATAAAAATGTGAACATATTTTGTCATCTTTGGGCAATTCCCCATTAACAGCTCGAAGACTGCAGTAGTCGCTGTACAACATGGCATTGTCCGCTGCATCTGATAATTTTAGAACTTTGGGTATTTCTCCCAATTACTTCCAAGTCAATAGTGAGTCTTTTAGATTAAATGCTGCAATTTGTCTAAAAATTTACATTTCTTGAAAGTTGTAATGTTATGAACAGCTGTGGTAAAATCAGATGATAGACAATTGCTAGGGATGGGAAAGAGATTAATACCAGTGATGAAAGAATGTTAGGTGCACACAACTAGTTCATAAGAGAAAAGTATTTTTTTGTACCTTCTTTAATATGTTGTTTCTATGATTATTCTAAGTATAGGTAGTAGGGTGTTCAAAACCGAAACCGAAAAACCGTAAACCGGTTTTTTTATTTAAAACCGTATGCCGGTTTTTGCAAAAATACCATTTTCGAATAACCGGTTTAACCGAGTTTTTCCTTCGGGAACTCGGTTTTTTTAAATTAGTTTGAAAAAAAAACTTCTAAAAGCATTCTTGTTTACAAAATGTAAAAAGATTTTTCTAAATTCATTTGAAATTACATTTTAAAACTTTAAAAATCTTCTAAAAACATTCTCGTTTACAAACATTGAATACCCTAATTATATATATTAGGAACGGAAAATATTCTTTAAGCTAATCCTGTGTAAAGTAGTCTAAAAAGACGGAAACGATGGAATTTGCTAACGAGCTTTTTAAAAGACTTTATGCTGGAATTTCCCCAACTACGGCAGAGTGTAGTAACAGTTCAGATTGTGAGATGGGGAAAGCTCCTAATGGCAGTCTTTGCAACGATTTAAACAGGACAATAAATAACATCCGAAATCCACTAGTGAAAACAAATTGCAATGACACATGATGATTTCAACTATTTCGATAGATTAAATAAAAAGGACAGAAAACTACCTTCTAAACGCTCTTTTGTCAATAAATACTACTTCCACAATAAGTGAGCGCGTGTTTTCTGTATCAAGCTTTAAAAAAACGAAAAATAAGAATTGACTCAAAAGTCAATTTTCTAGTATATAGATATCATTTGTATGGAAGGTACCAGAAGGGGCGTGGATAGACTTAAAGATTTTTTCTTCAAAACTTTATCCTGATTTAGCTTTAATAAATACAGAATTTGGACACGATCACGTTGGGTGTATTGATATTACTACTCCATCTCTGAAGTGGGCGGAATGGTGCATTTGTATGGGAGGTACCAGCAGGTAGGTGGCTAGATTTCCTTTCCAAATTGGTTCTCCAAAATTTTATCCTGTTTGAGCCCTGCTAAAAACAGAATTTGGTCACGATTGCGTTGGATCTATTAATAATATTAATCGATTTCTAAAGTAGGTGGTACCTGATGGGGATGGGAGGTACCAGATGGGGCGTAGCTAGACTTCCAGTTTTTTCTCCAAAACGTTGTCTTGCTATAGTTTTACTAAATGTAGAATTTGGGCACGATCGCATTGGGTGTATTGATATTACATACTAAATAAATGCATTTTTTTAAACCAAATTATTTTTTTTTACAAATATTTTTAACTTTTTAGGAATACACCGAAAAAAACCGGTTAAACCGGATTTCTTTCAAATGCTGTATTCGAAATCCGATTTTTCTAAAAAATCAATTTTCGAATAACTCGGAAACCGGGTTTCTAAAAAAAGGAGGTATTTGAACACTCTAATAGGTAGTAAATATTAAAAAGTCGGGATTTCCCCCTGAATTGCTTCAATACTCGGGACTCCCGACTTCTCGCGAAAATCCCGCCTATTCCCGACCATCTGGCAAGCCTAACTACAGCTGGGGATATAAAAATCATCCTCTTGATGCATTTTTAGTGTTTCTTCGAGCTTATTTTTGAAGTAAACAATATTATTGCATGAATTCGCTATTCGCCGTTTATATTTCTATTATGTATCGAAAAACAGTACTTTGAAGGAGAAAAGCAGTACGCAGTTTTTGATGTCGAAAAACAGTACTGTACTGCGAAAAACAGTACAGATACGAGCCTTAATCATACACGACTTTTCCGTCAACGCTATCCTCAAGACAAAATTTGAAAAATTTATGTACTTGTCGTCAAAACACTCGGTTGACGACAAGCTGACCGACAAAATACTAATGTTGTCGTGCATCAACCATAATCAACAAAATCTGAGGAAGAGAAAAATTTAAATATTTGTCGGTTGACGACAAGCTCACCGACATAATATTAATGTTGTCGTGCATCAAACACATTCAACAAAATCAAAGGAAAAAAAAGGAATCTGACGTAAAAAATTTTCAGTTTATTAAACGGACGAGTAAACATCAGCAATTTTATAGTTTGAAATGAAGTCCGTATAAAAGTTTATGTCCTTCACTTCTCCCTTGGTCAGTAGCTTCACAAAAGTATTAACAATTAGTCATACTATAAAAAGCTAAAAAACAGTTAAAAATCCATCTTTTTAAATGGCTCCAATGTATAAACAAAGTCATTCTAATATTGCTTGAAGGACAATTCAAGACATACATAGGAATCAATGACAATTTGACCGACATTTTCACCCATCAGGTGACGTGTCGCTTATATAGTTTTCAACGACAATTCAACCGACATTGTCACACATCAGGTCGTGCATGGTTGTGTGTGCGACAGGTCTTTTGTATAGGCATCAACGAAAATTTGACCGACTTTATCGCTCATTAGGTCGTGCATGACAAAGCGGACACTTGTATGAAAATTTCGTCGACGATTTGTATGGACGGTCCCCTAAATGTCATCAACGATTTACTACAGTCATGCACCTATCCTTGGGAATGTCTTGCAGACACTTCCTACTGGGTATTTACTAAAAAAACCGGGTTAATCGGTTTCGTTCGGTTTTTCGGAAATTGTAAAATAGAAACAAATACGCAATTAATCAATTCATTTTCTGTTCATCCAAACAAAAGTTATTAGGAAATTTTAACTTAGTATATCAGCCATGTTCTGGAAAACTATTCGGTTTTAAAATAGAGCAAAATCGGTAAAAAAGTAATACTTTTTAATATATTTCTACCGATTTTGCTCTGTTTTCAAACTGAATGGCTTTTCAGAACATGGCTGTATAAGTAGAGTTTATATTACTCACAAACTTTGAATAGGTTTCCTTACATTTTACAATTAGCATGCTTTAGAATTAAGTTATCAATTTGACCACAAATTAACCTCCTTTCTACCATCGGGTGTTTAAAATAGAAAATAAAGGCACAAAGTTTTTAATATGAATATCGACGGCTTAGCACTCATTTCGAGGTGAGATCTCAATCTTTTTTTTAAAATTAGATCCCAACTGTAACTGAGTGATTTCCCAACTATTGTATGGTAATCATAACATAAGCTCCTTCTTGCGATCGGACACTTATATTTGGAGATAACAGCATTGAAACTTGTTCATCTACATATGGACGGCTTCCTGGCCATTACAAGATGAGTTCCCAGCTATATCTTAGTGCCGTAGTCCTTTTTCGCTATTGGATGCTTAGTTTAGGAGATAGCGACAATTAAAGTTTTTTTATAAGATTGGGAAGTCATCCCACCCATTTAAAGATAAGAGAAAACAGTCATCTAACAGCATTTTCCAAACAAATTTTCGTATTGCATAAGGACATTTTAATGAAAGCATCTTTTGAGATTTGCTTGAAGAATATCGGATAAGCACAAACAACCTACTTTGCCGATTTACCTATAATTGGCCAGAAATGGTCTGTGAGATACCGCTTTTTGGAAAACCGGTTAACCGACATCAAAAAACCTGATAAACCGGGTATTCGAAATTAGCATTTTTGAAGAAACCGGCATACGGTTTCGGACAAAAAAACCGGTTAGACGGTTTTCGGTTTCAGTTTTGAACAATCTACCCCTGATCAAAAGGCAGGAAACCAGATTGATCACGTAATAATCAATGGAAGGCATTCCTCAAGCGTTTTTGACTCAGATCACCACCTAGTTGCAGCATAGGTATGAAAGTCATTAAGTAGTTCTAAAAACGTTCTAAACTAAACGCAAAGGAAGCTAGACATCGCAAACCTGCATTCCACCGAGATATCCAATACCTTCTGATTCTGATGATCCCGACATACAGTGGCAGCATATTGCGATTTCTATGACCACTGCCGCAACGACCGTACGGTCGCAACGGTGGTACGGTGAGCAATAACGCGTATTGCCTGAGGAAACAGAAACTGCATACAAGGCAAAACTGCAGCCAATGAGAAGAGCAAGGGGACGAAACTCTTCTTCAAGCGGTAAATGCGAGGCGGTGTCTAAAATCAAAGGTTATGGATACCCATCTCTAAGGATAGAGATGGAAATCTGGGACACACAGAGTGTGCTGCGAATATGAAGGGAACACTATCGTACTCTGCTTATTCCCGAATACAGCATAATTGGCGAAATCACGCCAATCGTCAACGACAGAGTAGATTGTCCCCGAGCCAAAACGAGATCAGCACGGCAATTACACGACTTAAAAACAACATAGCTACGGGAGCCGATGGACATGCATGCACTAGATCATAAACTCGATATGACTAAAGAAATGTATGCACGATGATTGGAAACTGAGTGTTCTATATCCTGTACTTAAGAAGTGCGATCTAAGTGTATGTAGATCTATACTTACCATCTGTGTATCGATTACAAAGTTAACAGTCTGATACGATACAAACTATTAGATGTTATGGCTAAATTTTGTATCCTGTGAAGTTGATACGAAAGTGTGGTTAAATTATAAGACCGATGTTGAATATGAACCACACCTAAACGTCAAGTTCTTTTCTGTATTTCATTTGACATTTTTCAATTTCAGACTAACTCAATTAAAGTTATTCAGGCTTATTATGAAAATGGGCGTTCAAATCAAAGTGTATATCGAGCACTTTGTGATTTTTTCGGTCAATTTAATCGTCCAAATGTGCGTACAATCGAAAAAAATCGTGCAAAAATTTGGACAAACCGGGTCTGTAGGAGATGTGGAATCACCAGTACATGCGCGTACAGCTCGTATTGCAGAAAATATTGCTGCTGTTCGCGATAGTCTGGCTGAAGAGCCGTTTACCTCAACTCGTCGTCGTGCCCAACAATTGCACCTCTCACACTCGTTGTTGATGAACTTTATGTATAAAGACTTGCATTTACACCCTTACAAGGTGTATTTGACTCAAGAACTTAAGCCTCTTGACCATTCCAAACGTCGTCAATGGTCAGAATGGTGGCAAGAAATGGCAACAGTGGATGGTTAATTTTCGAAGAAAGCCATCTTCGGTGATGAAGCACATTTTCACCTCTGCGGATTCGTCAAAAAGCAGAACTGGCGCATTTGGGCGAATGATAATCCAAGAGTGATTGTCGAAAAACCAATGCACCCCCAAAGAGTGACTGTTTGGTGCAGTTTATGGGCTGGCGGCATCATCGGGCCGTATTTTTTCCAAAATGAGGCCGGTCAGGCAGTAACATGAATGGTGTTCGCTATCGTGAGATGATAACGAACTTTTTATGGCCCGAATTGGAAGCTAAGGATGTGGACGATATGTGGTTTCAACATGACAGTGCCACTTGTCACACAGCTAACGAAACAATGTCTCTTTTGCGCGACAAATTCAATGGCCGTGTTATCTCACGTGGTGGCGATGTCAATTGGCCGCCAAGATAATGTGATTTGACACCGTTGGACTTTATTTTTTGGGGTTATTTGAAAGAAAAGGTGTACGTCGATAAGTCAGCAGCAATTCAAGAGCTAAAGGATGAGTTAATTCGGCACATTAATGGCATAGAACCTCAATTATGCCTCAGCGTCATCGAAAATTCGGACCATCGGATGAAGGTGTGCCGCAGAGGTCGCGGCGGCCATTTGGCCGATATTTTGTTCCATACTAATATTAACATAATAATAAGAAATGACAATAATTTCCTAAATTACACAGTGCAACACACTTTTTCGGAGGTGAACCAAACCAATATCAAACGATAGCATTTGACCTCAGTAACAAAACCCTAAACTCCATTTTGCTCCACTACGTCACAATTTTTTTTACAGTGGTTTAAAGTTTGATTTTTTTTGGTCAAAAGTCGAATCAAAAATATGAAAAATCATCTGTAAAAATACGTTTGGGGTATTTCATGTCTTCGGAGGCCTATATTAAAATAATCAGGGGAATATTTTCTCGGAACATTTTAACAATCTAGCTGCCACCCGTATGGGACATTTTTGGCCCAATTTTAAAAAACTGTTTAAAAGTCAACTTTGGAAGGAGGTCAAGGATTAGAATCTTCGATAGAAATATTCTCCGGGAAATTTCACAAAGAGCCACCGAAGACAAATAACCTCAACGAGTCAAAGGTTCCAAAATAAAATCAAAATAAAATGTTAAAAAGTCTATTTTTGAGCAAACAGTACAACGCACTTTTTCGGGAGTGAACCAAACCAATATCAAACGATAGCATTTGACTTCAGCAACAAAACCCTAAACTCCATTTTTCTCCACTACGTCACAATTTTTGTAAACAGTGGGTTAAAGTTGGATTTTTTTAATCACAAGTCAAATAAAAGAACCTGGCTCCAGTCATCGTAAAAGAAAAAAAAATGTTCTTTCATTGTCGGCTCCCCTCGATTGTTGTTGACAGCAACTTCGCAGTATTAAGCGTCGATTCAATCGGCGTGTCTAGTAAGAGCTTCTCAAAACAGTGACGTTCGCATTCGTCGATAAATAAGTAGGTGCCGTTAGTTGTGAATCTAAAAATAGAAAGCGTGTTAATTCACAACAACGCGAGAAGCTATCCCATACCTCATTCATGAGGTGCAAAGGGAAATTAAGTTTTTTTTTTTCAAATAAAAGAAAATGAAAAATCATGTGTAAAAATAGGTTTGGTATAGTTCATGTCTTCGGAGACCTACATTACAATTTTGTTACTGAGGTCAAATGCTATCGTTTGAAATTGGTTTGGTTCACCCCCGAGACAATGACCATCAAATTGTGTCATAGTGTTATTTGTGTTTTATTCAAAATCAACATCGGTCGTTTAAATTTAAGCACGTTTTACTTTGCGGGGTGATACTGACTGACACGAAGTGTTCAGTGAAAATAGGCAAAAATCTGATTGAGCCATTTTCTATCTAGCAAGTCTTTAGACAGAAGATAGTCATGCGATCTCTTGACTGGTATCACTACAAGAGATCGTGATATAGGTATCATTGGCCAAGGACTGTGGGATGTAACTGCGGCCTTGTCAAGCATTGAGAATCAGGTAAAATTAAGTTAAATGTTTGAACATACAAACAGTTTAATCGTTTGGGATGCTGCGAGAACATTAACAACTATAACTTTGAAGTGGTAGATAATTGTCTTCATTGGCTCCGCCATAAACAAAAATAATAGTAATATCAGCCTGGTGATCAAGGGGCGAGTATTGATCGCAAATTGCTTGGTGTTACGAACTATCTACGGATTACAAAATAACGATACTCATAGAATTCTTTTCTACCTGCGGCTACTGATGGATGAATTTCTGTTGCTGCTGTCAAATATAATATAAAAAATATTCATAAAAATCTGTGTTTTTTGCACTTATGACATATTGAATACACACAATTACTCCACATGTAAGTATTTATTACTAGAAGTCCGGTCTTTCATATACTGACTTCGTTGAAATTTTAGTTTGTCAACCAAATTGTTCCTCTTCATTTTACACGATGTATCTGTATCTGTAACATGCTGATTATTTCTGTTATGCAAATTTGTTCAAATCTTTCGAGTCAAGTTTGTTTCCAAAGTCTTTGGTTTTCTGAAATTAAATCAAACGCTGCACACCAAAGCACTTGCTACTTTAAATTGTAAACGCTTCCTTCTAAACAAGTCATTCTTTCGCTAGTTGTTATTTGTTCACTACAAGAACATGTACAAGTACTTGTTGTTGATTTTTTTCTTTTTTCAAAAGTTCTTTTCTTCGTCGTTATTTCTTCTCACAATCTTAAACGAAACAAACGAAAACACTCACACACACTCACTGACACAACTTCTTTAGGTTTAACAAAACAAATATTCGTGATTTCTGATAAGCATCATCGTTTGTAAGTGCCAACTGTGTTTAACATACAAAAAAAAAACAAAAACCGAAAACTTCCAAAAACTGAAAACGAACAAAAATCCAACTAAAATGCGGAAAGCTAATCAAAAACGCGTTACAATACTCTGTAGCTAAAGAAACCAAATAAGAGAAAAAAATATATACAAAGAAGAAAAAATTCACAAAAACGTAACAGAATTCAATACCATAACCAAACTACTAAGGAAAAAAATAAGTAAACAAGCAAGAACAATACCCCACTTGGTATTCCTTAGGAAAATTTAACGTAAAGCGAACACCTTGTACACCAAGTAATCGTATTCTACTATGGTTTGCCATGAAAAAATTTTACGTTGAAATGTCAGAAAAAAATGCGAAAACAAATGCCAAGTTCAATATTGTTACGCTGCTGCATAAGGTGCTAGCCGCGCAGTGCTTACTATTAACTGGCTTTTACTAACGCTGTTGTTGCTTGGAGTTCACTCATTTTGGTTTAAAATCTAACTGGTAAAAAAGAAGTAAATGCGTTTTATTTTGTGTGCATTCGTTTTGTTACTCTATTCAAATGTTATTGACTATCAATTGTCAGCTACTTGAAGTTTAGCACCAAGTGTACAATATCTGAAGGTTTTCCATTGCTTCGTTTAGAAATGCGAGGGTGGTATGCTTGCATGCTTTGTTTAATGAAATTTGGCTTAGGGAAATATTTGCATAGCTTTACTAAGAAATTGTAACGACCCTTCCTTGCGTAGGCAGCTATATAAAATAGTTTGAAAGAGTCTATTGCTTCTTATGAAAAACTTCTGTGAATCAAACTTAGATCGTTACTTCATCTTATTTAAGCAATTTACATTAAAAAATAGAGTACGAATACGTTTTTGCAATAACATCCAAATATCTGACACGAATAAACTAACTCAAGACGTCTAGAAGGGTTTTAACAGGTATAAGCAAGTCAAATTACTCTTCAGTTACATTTTCGAAAACCACCTGTGCTTCTTCCCAAAATTGTCACGCCATACCCATAAACATCTCCTAAAAACAATCGCTACTGATTAACTTTTTCATTAATGTCGAGTATTAGAAAGACATTTTTGTTAATTACAACAAATTTACTTAAATGTTTTTTTTTTCGTTTTTTTTGCTCTCTTGTTGTTGTTGCCTGTGTTATTCTGTATTTCGGTTTTAATTCTTGTGCTCAGGTCGTGTGATCTCTCAAGTACAAGGTTGTTAAGGTAAAAAACATCATTACTTGAGCCAAACAAAAAAAAATACAAAACAATTGCAGCAAATGCGACAAATGCAACAAACTAACAAACAAACTACGAGACATGCAGCAAACAGAAATAATGTTTCAAGTAATGTTTAGCAAGAAACAAGTTCGTGTCTTAAGTCTTTTGTTTTCTTCATTTCTGATAAGAAATAATCATGTGTTACTTAAGGACACCAAACAAAGATATAAATGTAATGTCTTGTTTTTAACTAAATACAAAATGAAAACAAAACTAACACAAATACTGAATGTAAAATGTGAGTGCAGTGCAATAGGCTAAAGCTAGCTGAAAAACAAAACCTTGGGTAATTACATTTGTTTGCAGGTTATTTGAAGGGATTTGTTAGACACTATCGGGGTTTATCGTGTTTTTGGTACTATTTGGTTTGAAGTTTATGAGTAAGCTGTTTCAATTAAATGTGATTAAGGGAAATCGTGGACAAATTTTGGTTAACTGGTAATCAACTCTTTAGTGAATGAGCAGTGAAGGATTTGAATGTCAATGGCTTTATGCTTATTTTGAATAGTTGCGAGCCCTGCCCTCATTTTCCTTAGATGGTGCAATAGTTTTGCCAAACCATATACATATATCAACCGATCACTTTTCTTGAACAATCAAAAATTGTTTACGAATTGACAAGAATTCTAGCTTATAAGAAACAATGTAAACCAATGATTGATAATATAAATGTTCTTATAGTTTTCACGATAAAGAATTTCAAACTAAATTTATGTCTAAAATCAGAATATTAGAAATTGAAGTTCCTAGTACAAGAATCATATGAGTGTTTAGGTTTACATTAGTGTAAGTTAATTGGAAGAAAATTCAGTCTGCACACCGAAACGTCGAACAATGGCATCACACTTACTCCAACCACCTAACTGCTACGGAACGCTCCAACCTCCGATAATATAGAACGGATTGCGAAATGTGTACTTGGGTACTCAAAACCGTCTCAAAAAGATGCCTGGTATGATGATGAATGTTGCAATGCCACGAAAGTGACGTATGCTGCATACAGGGCGAAAGTCAAGAAAAAGGCAACGCGAGCTGTGCAGGGAGAAGAGACGAGAGACAACTCGTCTTTTTAGACGGAAAAACAAGATGAGTGCACAGAGTTACTTCGAAATAGAGGGGAAGCCCGAAATTTTTACCAGAGAGTGAAGGCGAGAATGCGTGGAACAGGGTTGCCCTCCTGCAAGGACAGCGATGGCCAGCTAGTGACGGACTCGGATAACGTTCTGAAGGTATGGACAGAACATTTCAGAAACCTGCTGGATACGGACACCACTCCAGAGGAGCCCCCAGAGAAATATACGTGTGACAATATCTCGCCGATGGTCTTCCGGCTGAATTGTTTAAGGCAGGTGGAAAGCAGTTAAGTAGGAACATGCATCAGCTCATGAAGAACATCTGGCTGGAGGAGAGCATGCCCGGAGATTGGAGTCTCAGTCTGTTATATTCCACATACAAGAAAAGACATGGAAGAACTAGTGAGTGTAAGAACTACCGTGGATTAAGCCTATTACCAATTTCGTACAAGGTCCTTTCGAGCGTATTGTGTGAACGTCGAAAGCCAGTTGTAGAAAAACTAATTGGACCATATCAGTGCGGCTTTAGACCTGGTAAATCTACGACGGCTCAAATATTCACGTTACGACAAATAGTGGGGAAAAAACACATGAATAGTACATCGACACCTATCAGCTCTTTATCGACTACAAAGCTGCCTTCGACTCTCCGATAAGAAGTAAATTATATGAGGTCATATCTGAGTTTGGTATTCCTGCTAAACTAATTCGAATAATAAGATTGGTAAGGACCACTCTGAACCATTCAACACGAAAAAGGGACAAAACAAAAGTAATGATTTCGACGAACAAAGAGTCGTCACGATGGGAAAGCACCTTCAACGATGAAAATTATTGTTTTGAGGTAGTAGATGGGTTTACCTACATCGAATATTTCGTCAACAAGAAATTATCTCGAGATACTAAGAAACCGCTGTAGCAGGTGCTAATTTTACCCGTTATGTTTTATGCCGCCGAACCGTGGATGCTTACTATAACGGACATACAATACCTCGCAGCATTCGGGAGAAAAGAGTTTTGCCAACGGCTGAACCATAAACTGTATGAGCTTCACCGTGACATCGACGTAGCTAAAAGAGTCAGAATCAAACGACTATGATGGTTGGGACATGTTGCCTGCATGGATGAAAATGCTCCAGCGAGAAAGGTATAAAAAGGCGAACCTGAAGGACGACGCAGAACAGGGAGACCCAAACTTCGTTGGAAGGACCAAATGTTAGGCACAGTGCCACCATCTACATGACTAAGAGCAGATGAAGACCGAAGCGTGTAGAATTCTTTAATACTTTTAGCTTATATTTATGAAACACGTTCGTCTGTTGTAATAGTCCGCTTAAGTAATTAAGCTAGTTTAGAGAAAACCTCTTTCACGTGATCCATCCAATGAAGTTTTGGCAGCTCCCTTGTGTAATTACTCCGGATTCTGCGCTATAGAACGCGACAAGTAAGATGACTGTCTGTTGAACCAGGAACATTGTTAATTGTTATATTTGTCAACGTTCACGTAGCGAGCAGCGAGTTGACTCTATGCTCATTGAAACAAATACATTGATGTTGGCGTCAATTATCACCACATCCACTTCTGCCGACTACTTCTCAATGCTTGAAAAGGCCGCAGAAACATTCCGCAATCCTCGGTCCATAATATCTATATCATCGGCATATGCGAGTAGCATGTGATCTTTATTAAAGATGCTACCAGAATGATCATCCCAATTTCTTTTTATATGGCAGCAACAACAGAAATTCATCAATCGGTAGCCGCACATAGAACAGAATTCCAAGCGCTTCTGTCTTTTGCGCTCCGTAGATAAGTCGCCACACCTAGTTTAGATAACGGCTCTTTCGCCTGGTTCATCCAACGAATTTTACTTGGTCGCCCTCTCCTGAGCCGCCGATCGAGTTTATTAACAAAGATTTTCGAGCTGGAGCAATTTCATTTATACGTACAACGTGTCCAAGCCAGCGTATTCGGTCTATTTGAAAGCGCTTGACCTCGTTGATGTCGTTGAACAGCTCATACAGCTCTTGGTTCATTCGAAGACGGTACTTGCCATTAACGATGATGGATCTAAATATTTTACGAAGTATTTTTCTCTCGAAGACTTCCAGAATAAATTGATCCGCTTGTGTTATTACCCAGCAAACCGCTGCTACTATGCGCTAAGCATGCGATTTAATGACAAGCGATTTAAGCCGGGACGGTCCGTTGTATGATAGTAAGAACATGCGACTACCATGCGGGAGATCCCAGGTTCGACTCCTGGCTCCAGTCTTCTAAATTTTTTTTCAGTGTCACCCCCTCGAAATTGTCGACTGCAACTTTGCAGTATAAGTGTCGAGTGTATCGGCATGTCTAGTAAAAGCTTCTCAGACAGTGACTTTCGCATTCGTCAATAAACAAGTAGGTGCCGTTAGTTGTAGAACGCGTATTAATTCACAACAACACGAGAAGCTATCCCACACCTCAGTCGTGTGGTGTAAAGTAAATTAAATTTTTTTTAGAAGAAAGATCATCTCCATGTAGGATGTTAATAGATCGCATCACAGAATATCGCCTTGTCTAAACCAGCTTGGTAGGAAATGGCTCTGTCAGATTTATGTCTTTTTTCACTAAAGACTTCTTGTCAACCAGTGTCATCCCGCAAAGTCGTATCAGCTTCACATAGTGTATCGAACTGTCTAATGGAGATTGTTGTGTCGATCTTCTCCATGATTTGTCGTGGGCGAACAATCCAGTTCATCAACATGGGCTTTGATCTTTCATGTAACACACTCGCTATAACCTTGTTTGCGAATGGTAAAAGGCTGATCCTGTGGAATTTGGTGCACATACTTGAATCGCCTTTCTTAAGCACAGGACATGGAAGACTAAGACAGCTTTATTGCTTTTATAAATCGTGCAATTGCCATGCTGATCTCGTTAAGGCTCGGTGGTGGACAATCTAATCCGTCGTCAGGAACAAGCTGAGTACGAAATTGTTCCACCTTCATATCTGCAGTTTACTATTTCGTGGCTAACTCTTTTCTTCCACAGACGCTTTTTTCATCTGGTGTTTGTCGAAGACATCCGTCGATTGGATTGAGACATCATATCTGTAGAGAGTTCGAACATCTCAAGTGCATATCCTTAAATCAATTTTCTCATAACGTTCGCAGAGGTCGTCAACTTTTGGGGTGGATATTTCCTTTTTTTCTGCTGGGTTTTGGCAATAGTGTTAATTCAAGGATAATGACCTATTAAGCCACCAGGCCCGGTCCTAATTTTTTCGGGCTGCCACAGCCACTAAGACTCATCGGCGGTGGCATGCTATTAAGGTTGCTCAACAATGCGCCTTCTCACCACATTTGCTACTACTAAACGGATTGCCCGGGGAACACATAATAAATCTCAAGTGCATATCCTTAAATCAATTTTCTCATAACGTTCGCAGAGGTCGTCAACTTTTGGGGTGGATATTTCCTTTTTTTCTGCTGGGTTTTGGCAATAGTGTTAATTCAAGGATAATGACCTATTAAGCCACCAGGCCCGGTCCTAATTTTTTCGGGCTGCCACAGCCACTAAGACTCATCGGCGGTGGCATGCTATTAAGGTTGCTCAACAATGCGCCTTCTCACCACATTTGCTACTACTAAACGGATTGCCCGGGGAACACATAATAAATCGGACGTTGTGAGTTGGTTGGAAACCTCCGCAGGGAGATTCTGGTTAGTCTTGAGGAATAACGATCAAATTAGAAAATCCCCTATAATATTCGTATCCTCTTAAATATGTATAGTAGCAACCTGATCATTATAAAAGTGTCCCTAACCCACTTTCTGTTGTTTCATTGCCTGAAATGTACACTGTATTCAATTGGCCAATCATAAATATGTACAAGAGTAATGATCAATTAATTAACGTAATTGAAAACCATATCATAAAAATCCCACAATAATAAACTTTGAAATAACCATCAACGTCAACAATATAATAATCATCAAAAGACGCAAAACCAACACAAATTACTTGTGTCCAGTTGAAAGCAACAAAAACAAAAAAATTAAGCGAAAAACGAAACAAAAACTTCAACATCAGCAAGATTCACACTTTAAGCAGCTAATGAAACCAAAAACTCACTTAAATGTGCCCCCTCCGCTGACAGCAACACGAAACACTTGAAATGAAGTTTGTGATGACCAATTTAGGTAAGGAAGCAACAACAACAACAGGGACATTAATGTGGCAACAACAACAATAGCAACAAAACGCCTCTAGAAATAATGCTATAAAAACGACATCAATGCAACATGCATGTGGCAAATGTTGTAAAACGTTGTCGCAGTCATCGTCATCGTCATCACCATTGCCATCGCCATCGTCATCATCATCGTCGTTGTCTCCATCACCATCACTTGCCACGGCAACGCTAATGCGAATACTTTGTGGATGGTGCTAATGTTTGCAACAACGTCGCCTGTTGTTGTTGTAGCTGCAATGTTGGTTATTTGATATCGGTAATAAATCATTCAATCTATTTAATTAATGTGCATCTAAGAACATTTAGATGCAATTTATTTTAATACGATAATTTATTAATTTATTGACTTTTAATAAGCTCGGCTTATGCGCAAACACAAACAACACCAAGGAGAATGTTGTTGCACTTAGTGAAGTTTGCAAACTGTGGCAAATTCACACAGCTATACAAAGGCTCACAATCGCAACGACGCTCATGCGCTCTCGCCTCTGCTTTCCTATGGCCGGCTATGTTGTTGATGCTACTGCTGCTGTTGTTGCCGCCACTGATGACTATACTAAAAATATCATTATATTGTAATAAAGCTCATATATCAAACGGCAGCCATGAGTAACTCCAGTCTGGAAGTAGTCTAACTGAGATGACCAGTGATTTCTGCCTCGGAACGGTCACAATTTATTATACACGCACACTTGCACTTATTTAAATCGTCGCTTGTCCTCTGTCGTCTTTGGCTGCCTGATGAGTTGGAACTATTTCATTATGCCAGCAAATGGTAAAAAGCACCTTGCAACATGCTGCCCGTAAGTATGTGTTGACGGCGGGCATTTGAGGAATTGTGTGCACTAGAATTGTGATATCTTATAACAAATTCAGGTGCGAAAAGATTTACGAGCTGACAACCGTTAAAAGTGTTAAAGTGTGTTGACAATTATTTTCAATGTGTATTTCAACTGTTAATCAAAGTCTTTTACTAAAGATTTCGTTGCTTTTTCCTACACTACATGCAACACTTCTGTGCTACTCGCAGATTAGTAGGAGAAATAGTAGAAATAAACGCAAGGGGTCGGTTGCAGTAAGTTAGCACGAACCGCGAACAAATACAAGCACATGTTTACCATTCAAAATGGGATTAATCTCCATTTAATATTAAACACACTTTAGCTACGTACAGACGGTTGCCAGATCTTACAATATTGCCCGAAAAATGTTCACAAAATGTCCAACAACCGTGTGCACTTTAAATTTTGTATGGCAACGTTTGCAGAAAATGCATTGCCATTGGATTGTAAAACAACAATATTGCCAGACATCCGATAATCGTGTGGACCGCAAAATGTTGCCACTATCAAATTGTTGTAAGATAATTGCAAACACATTCAATTTGCAGATGTGCGAAGTTTATGCATCTGCTAAATTCACCATCTGCAGAGAATAATTATAATGGCAACACTGTCCATTTCAATACATTAGCAGATTTGACAAAATTGCTATTTCTGGCAACCGTCTATACTTAGCTTTAGGCTTTCAAAGAAGTATTTAATAATCGTCCGGTTAAAACGATGAACCCAACGGATTATTCAAGGTAAAGGCAATGAAAACTTGAAAACAAAAAAAAAAAAAATTGAGGTTGGGGGTATTTATCACTTTCCTACGAGGAAATACACTAAGGCAGATCAAGACCTGTGACTGGTCCCTGGTGGGTAAAGACCGGCCCTAGTTCTAACTCAAATATATGAACGGGACACGTCACTTTAAATTGGCTGTGTCATTGTAGGTGTGAAATTAAGACCTACGCCATAATTTCGACCACTCCTGTGTCTGTTTGACGGTATCTGTCCTAGGATACTTAATTTGTTATTTTTCATTCAAGGGTTGTGTCAAGGATTATTATTATCAGCCTTTAAAACAACTTGACAACATATATATTTATATCTTAGTGTCTAAGTCAGAGGCCGAAATGATTAGAGATTTCCATCAGTCACACCAAGGCAGCGTCAGTGATTCCTCCACCTGGTTCTTCCAACGTAGTCGCGGTCTTCCTTTTTTTTTTGCGCCGTCCTTCGAAGTCTTGATAGAATACCTTTCGCGCTGGAGTTTCCTCATCCATTCTCACGACATGGCCTAGACAGCGTAATCGTTCAACTTTGATTCGCTTGACCACACCAATGTCGTGGTATAACTTGTACAGCTCATGGTTCATCCGAATCCTAAACTCGCCGTTTACGCAAATGGATCCATATATTTTGCGGAGTATTTATCTCTCAAACAAAGCCAGATGAGCTGCATCTGCCTGTGTAAGCACCCAAAATTCGAAGGCATACAACAGGACCGGTAAAATTAGAACCTGGTACAGCTGGACTTTAGTGGTTCTAGATAGGGTGGTGTTTATGAAGTGCTCGCGTAGTCCAAAAAAACTCCTGTTGGCGAGCACTATTATCCGTTTTATTTCAAGGCTGACACTGTTGTTTTTATCCATGGCGGATCCGAGGTAGATAAATTCATCCACCACCTCAAAGCAATAGTTTTCAACGTTAACACTGCGTCTCCAACTGTTGGACACTTTGTTCGATGATACCATTTACTTCGTTAACTGCCAAACCCATTTTCGATGACTCCCTTTCAACTAATGAGAAGACAGCTGTTACCTCTCGCATCGTTCGACCGACAATGTCGATATCATCGGCATATGCGAGCAGCATGTGGCTTTTATTAAATATGGTGCCTGACATGTTAACCGCTGCTTTCATTAACACCTTCTCCATCACTATGTTAAACAGTATACATGACAAACCGTCACCCTGTCTAAGACCTCTCGTAGTATCGAATGGTGCATATAAATCCTTGCCAATCCGAACAGAGGATTTGGTATTCGTAAGGATACACCGGCAGAGACGAATTATCTTCGCAGGAATACCGAACTCAGACATGGCTTCGTATAGTCGATGCCTGATGGGACCAGCGAAGGCAGCTTTGTAATCGACAAAGAGGTGGTAAGTGTCGATTTGCTTCTCATGGGTATCTGACCCGTCGTGGATTTGCCTGGTCAAAAGCCGCACTGATAAGGTCCAACCAGATTTTCCACAATTGGCTTTAGACGTTCACACAGTATGCTAGACAGGACCTTATACGCAATCGGTAAGAGGCTAATTCCACGATAGTTTTTACACTTACTACGGTCACCTTTTTTGTAGATTGGACATAGCACACTGAGATTCCAATCCTCTGGCATGCTCTCCTGAAGCCAAATGTTCTCTATGAGCTGTTGCATGCTTAAAACAAGCTCATCTCCACCCACCTTAAACAACTCAGTTGGAAGACCATCAGCCCCAGCGGCCTTGTTGTTCTTTAGGCGGGATATGGCAGTTGTTATCTCAGCTTGGCTCGGAGTTGGACACTCGATGTTATCATCTCGGATTGGTACACAATCTTCATCAGCCGAGTTTTCAGATATCAATAGGCTGCAGAAGTGATCTTTATATATTCTCAGTACGCTCTCGGAGTCAGTAACGAGATGAACATCCTTGTCTTTACAGGAGGGAAGACCTGTTCCATGTAGCCTACCATTTATCTGCTGGTAGAATTTTCGGGCTTCACCTCTGTTCCTGTAATCTTCAATACACACATTATTCTGCTCCTTAAGCTCTCGTTTTTTTCGCCTGAAGAGTCGAGTCGCCTCCCGCCTCATCTCCCTGTACTTTTCTTGAACCAGCTCGCGTTGCAATTGGCCCTTTATGCAGCATATTGTTCCCGGGTGGCATCGCCGCATTCGTCATCGTACCAGGCATTATCGTTAAAGGGCTTCACATACCCCAGTACGGACCGCGCAGTCCTTTCCATCGAGTGGACAATATATTGCCATTGCGTGCTAGTATTTTCGGGAGTTGGAGCATCAAGAAGTAGTTGAGTGAGTTGGTCGGAATAGGCGTTGGCTATCTCCGCGGTCTGCAGTTTTGCGATGTCCAGCTTTCTCTGTGCCTGGTGACGCAGGGTTTTCGCTCTGCTTAGCCTAGTACGCACCTTTACTGCAGTGAGGTGGTGATCCTAGTTGATGTTCGCACCTCTGGTCACTCGTACGTCTAAGACACTTGACGCTTGCCTTTCATCGATTACCACGTGATCAATTTGGTTTCTCGTTACTAGATCGGGAGATATCCACGTTGTTTTGTGAATGTATTTGTGGTCAAATCGTGTGCAGCTAATTACCATGTTCCTTGCTGCAGAGAAATCAATCAGTCTGATTCCGTTTGGCGATGTATCAGTATGCAGACTAAATTTTCCGACTGTTGGGCTAAAGACATTCTCCCGGCCTATTTTGGCATTAAAATCTCCCAGCACGATTTTAACATCATGGCCCGGGCTACGGTCATATGTCTCTTCAAGTTGGGCGTAGAATTCGTCCTTGACCTCGTCACTTTTCTCCTTCGTCGGAGCTTGAGCACATATCAGCGTGTTTTAGAAAAATGTTGCCTTAACTGTTATGGTGGCGATTCGTTCACTGACAGGAGTAAACCTAGAGACCAGGTGTCGTAGTCTCTTGCCGATCACAAATCCACAACCAAATTCATGCTTATCCGCGTGGCAGCTGTAGTACACGTCACACATCCTCATCCGCGAGCATCCTTATCCAGTCCACCGAATTTCCTGTATAGCAGTAATGTCAGCCTTATACTCTTCGAGGACATCCGCCAGTTGAATAGAGGCACCTGGTCGGTATAGAGTTCTAACATTCCAAGTGCATATTCTCAAATCATGATCCTTAAAACGTTTGCGGTGGTCGTCAAAATTTTAGGGGTTTTTTTCTCTTATTTCTCATTTTATTCACTGCCATTATACTGGTGGTGGGTGTCAAGCCTTGCCCAGCCCAGTGTCAAGGATCCCGATTATTATAAAGCCTGTAAACGATATTTAAGTAAAAGTATTTTACATATCATGTAGTTCCTCTTATGAACTTTAGAAAAAATCTAGTTATTATAAAAAACACCGTCTTGGAAAAATACAACGCTGGAGGATTACTACAAATCAGTCAAATTTACACTTCTTTAACACTTTTGAACCAGTTTGGTGACACGTCCCCTTTGCACCAATCTCTGAGCAGGTACTTTTAGACAATTGACACCCCATTGACTCATAGGGATGAGGGTATACAACATTTTTTAAGAGAAAAAGTTAAACGCATTAAATGAGATAAGGTTTAACTCAAGAATCTTAAGACTAAATTCTTTTCAGGACTTTTTAGTACGATGTTCCGTCTATTTGGCTGGTTGGATTGCTAGTGGCAACATAACTCGATTAATTCTTCATTGATCCTTAGGAATTGTTACCAGTTTTAAAATTTTTTAAAGTGTAGTTCTGATACATCTCATACAAAATTACCAATTTTTGGAAAAATTTATATTATTCCTATAAAATCTAATCCCAAAATTAGATCGTATTTGAATTTAGATAATACAAATATCTAGAAATATTAGTCAAAATCTTAGAAAATTGAAACATTTGCCACACACCTTTTTGCAAGAAACTGAAAAAACGATCTGACTCAGGAATGAGCCGAAAAATTTGACACAGCCCTTCTGATGTGTATCATATAATATGTTGACACAAAAAAATTTTTTAATTAATCATATATTTTGCATAAGAAGTTTTTCAACTGACCTGGTTATAAATGAGAATTAAAATAATATGTTGTCCAAAGGTAAACGCTACCAAAACTTTGTGATCCTATCCCCTTAAGTTGATTTTTGTAAATATGTTTCTTAAGTGCTACCTTCAAATAAAACAACTCCTTTAGTTCAGCCTTCCCCTTCGCAACGAAGAAACTACAAAGGTTCCCCTTTCGCAACTCTGCTTGCGTTCAATTTAATTGGCATTGGTTTCCAGAGCTAAGTATAAGACTGATATGTACGAACTGTTTTCCTGTCATCTCCTCCTCTTCTTACACATTTCACAATTCGCATGTTTAAAACATTTAACACATTTCATTTTTAAGGCAGTGAGCCATGTTGTATCCCAGTGATACGAGTCTACTCATTCGTATGCAGTGGGGTACTTGTGGTGAGTGAGTACTCGTACTAGGTACTCCTTGAATTCAGTCGTAACTTGTTGATTTAGCATTTACTAGTTCACTTGTTTTAGCATTTTGTAGTATGTATGTATGTCCCCTCCAAGTCTGTCCATCGATCCGTCCGACGACTGTCTATCACTTGTTATATGTTCGGTGTGAGACTGTCTTTCTTTTGTCCGTGTCTGTCGGTTTGTTGCATTTTGCGGCCAAATTGGCTTAAGAGAGTGGGTGCTATTTTGTAAAGCGTAACGTGATCGATAGAGTCTTTAAGCCTGAAGTTGATTTTTGAATTAACAACATTTACCCAATTCTAGTGGCAACCGCAATACGTTTCGTACTACGAAATATTATTAGCTGTGCTCATCAAATACATATGCATAATTCAGCACAATCACAACTCATTCCCCTGCGTTTTACACAATAGCGCCTAACATAGCCGCCTGTCTTATAAATGATTTATTTTCGTCTTATTGTTGACGCTTATTCAACTAATTTTTTAACACACTTTTAATGATATCATTAAGTTTCCATTAAAAATTTTTGCATTTTTTGCCTACCCGTAGACAGTTTTTCTTCTACTCGTATCCTTTGGCTCTGGCATCACATCGGAGGTGTCTTAGCGTGTAGCGTCCACAAATTGAGAAGTGAAAGGTTGTCTCATGTGCACCACCGTGTGCAACATTTAAGGAAATTCATTTTTATTGATAACAGGTTGCTGCAGCATAAATCGAGAGAAGAAAAAAAAAAGACATTGTTGTCTCACTTCTTCGCAAGACGGAATGTGTCCATATGAATGTGTGGTGCGATAATTGCCATTAATTGAATTATTCAATAATTGATTATAGTGGCAAATGTCTGTTGGTGTTTCTTTTTCGCTGAGATTTCGTACATTTCTCCACTGAAATGTCCTCAATGAAAAAAATAAGCATTCCATGTTCCAAGTGGTTTTAAGAAAATTGCAAGGAATTTATATGAAAGGTGTTTTCTTCGTAAAACGACAAAGGTAACATGTAATTAATGACAGCAGGTAACTGTTATCGTCACAAAGTATGTTTGATGACATATAAGAGTTTTTGTTTTCAAATTACTTAAGAATAATATAAATATTTTGTATAATGTTTATGACACAAAGAGAAAATGGAATCAGAAACGCATTGAATGTAAGCTCATTGCGGCATATAAGTATATATAAGAATAAAAGCTTGATACGATTGGTAAATACGATTAAAAAAATTCGTATAAATAACGAAGAAATGTTTTGATTACACAGTGCAACAGTGAAAAAAATACAAAAACGGGATAGTATAGGTTCGATTCTACTATCGAAGGGTAATAAAACCCCATACTCAGTTTGGCGAGATTGGTGACCAATTTTTTTTTATGGGCCTCTAAAGATTCTCAAAATCACTGAGCCCCATGAAAAAAGGTGTCATCAGTTTTTGTCCAACAGCTAACTCACACTTCGTGATAGCGCTAAACTGTATTCGGCAATAATGTAGCTGGGAGTTTTGCGCACTAACTTTGTTAACAAATTATGTCAAAAAGGTTGGTTATTCCTGCCCTTTTTCAAAAAAAATTTAAGAAGAATTTATTATTTTTTCACTTTTTTGAGCATTACTTTGAGGGAGTCCAAATTTTCCTCTAACACTGTTCGCCAAAATTGTAGCCCTGGTAAAGATAAACAACTTTCGTGAACATATCAATCCAATCTGAACGTGTCTATGCAACCTAAATAGCTCATAAAGTCCACGTTGATACCGGTTTTTCGAACCTTTACGCACTTAAAAGCCAGTAACGTGGTTGAATATCAACCAATTTGAAGTTTCTCAGCTGTTTTATAAAGAAGAGACTACGGCCTTTCCAATGGTATATATAGTTCTATTGATAACTTATCATTAATGTCTGTTTTTTGCCTCTAAATTTCAAACTTTTGTGACTTTTTCACTATTTTTTAAGTTTGACGAAGTTTGTAGCCACTATTTTATAAGGACACCCTAATGTTTACTACTTTATTAAGAAAGTGCACGCTATCACGAGTTAAACGCATATTTGTTTGTAAAAATCGGTTAACAAATAGTTAAGTTATTCATGTTTTCCGAGGGAAGCAACTTTCATATCCTATACTAAAATCAAAGAGTTGAAGAAGAAGCATTGTTTTGGTGTTGTTGTTAATTACTTCAAATTTGATTTTAGCATAGTTGCGTCCCTCGGAAAACATGTATAACTTAACTATTTGTTAACCGATTTTTACAAAAAAATATGCGTTTAACTCGTGATAGCGTGCACTTTCTGAATAAAGTAGTAAACATTAGGGTGTCCTTATAAAATAGTGGCTACAAACTTCGTCAAACTTAAAATATAGTAAAAAAGTCACAAAAGTTTGAAATTTCGAGGCAAAAAACAGACATTTATGATAAGTTATCAATAGAACTATATATACCATTGGAAAGACCGTAGTCTCTTCTTTATAAAACAGCTGAGAAACTTCAAATTGGTTGATATTCAACCACGTTACTGGCTTTTAAGTGCGTAAAGGTTCGAAAAACCGGTATCAACGTGGACTTTATGAGCTATTTAGGTTGCCTAGACACGTTCAGATTGGATTGATATGTTCACGAAAGTTGTTTATCTTTACCAAGGCTACAATTTGGCGAATAGTGTTAAAGAAAAATTTGGACTCCCTTAAAGTAATGCTCAAAAAAGGGAAAAAATAATAATTTTTTCTTCAATTTTTTTTCAAAAAGAGCAGGAATAACCAACCTTGTTGACATAATTTGTTAACAAAGTTAGTGCGTAAAACTCCCAGCTACATTATTGCCGAACACAGTTTAGTGCTATCACGAAATGTGAGATGACACCTTTTTTCATGGGGCTCACTGATTTTGAGAATCTTTAGGGGCCCATAAAAACAAATTGGTCACCAATCTCGCCAAACTGAGTATGGGGTTTTATTACCCTTCGATAGTAGAATCGAACCTATACTATCCCGTTTTTGTATTTTACAAAAAGTCTTCATTTGTTGCATAGTGTTATAAAATGGCAAAACCACAACTTTTTTTGACAAAGCTGAAGAATGAGAATTTTCTATTTGAGTATTTCTGATCGTTATTCAACTGGGAATAGCCAGAATTTCTCTTTGGAGGTCCCTAAACAGCAAATGCTAGAACACACAATGTTAAGTAAAGTAAATGGCATGCTACTACCGATGCGTCTTAGGAAGTAGATAACAGAAGTTACTGAAGCTCAACACAACGACTCTCTTAGTGGCTTTGGCAGTCCCAAGAGATTAGAATCGGGCGCGGTGGCCTAATAAGTCACTGTCCTTAAACAAAACCAATTATTATGAAAACACGAAGAAAAGAAAAAACACTAGTAAGGCGGTTATCTTCGGCTATGCCGAAGCTCAGATACCCTTCACCATTTGTATAAATGGTGGTAAAACTGGTTATTTGCACTACAACTATATTTTATTAAACTTTGTACCACAAAACAGGGGAGTTGGTGAGAAGTGGATGTTACTTCTAGCTTCACACATCCATTTTGTCAGTAATGTTGTATCGATTGTATTCCATTTACCGATAAGTTTATGAGTTGGTGAGTTGGAGCTTATTTTTATGAATTTTGTAACTCCCCAAAAATGGGAAGTTGTGTGGGATGTGGGAGTAGTTTAAATCCGATCATGCTTATCTTAGAACTTAACCTCTGCTTCTGGACAGAAGCTTACATACCAAATTTCAGCCCGAAAGCTCATAAATTGTAGGGACATACAGACGGACACCCCCAAAAAGGAGAAGTTTGTATGGAAGGTGGGAGAAGTATTCGTCCGATATTGCTCATCTTACAACGTAAGCTCCTATTATAGGATTAAAGCTTGCAAATAAAATTTCAGCCCAATATTTCCTAAACTACGGCTATAAACGCGGGGGCAGTTACGCGGACACCCCAAAAAAGGTAGTTTGATGGAAGGTGGGAGTAGTTTTTGACCAACATTGCTTATCTTAGAAAGTAGCCTCTGCTTAGATATTGAATCTTGCGTACAAAATGTCAGCTACATACCTCTTAAAATACAGCTGCAATCGCAGGGACAAACCCACAAAAGGGGGAGTTTGTATGGCAGGTGAGAGTAGTTTTTGACCAATCGGTCTCATTTTGATTCTCAACCTCCGCTTAGATCAGAAAAGCTTTCATACAATATTTCAGCTTGATTGCTCTTAAATTACTACTATAATCGCGGGGACTGACATACAAACACCCCCAAAGAGAGGGATTTTGTATGGGAGGTGATAGTAGTTTTTGACCGATCGGTCTCATCTTACTACTCAACCTCCACTTGGTGTAGGCAAGATTGCATACAAAATTTCAGCTTGATTGCCCTTAAACTACAACTGTAATCGTAGGGATACCCCAAAAAGGGGGAGTTTGAATGGGAGGTGGGAGTAGTTTTTGACCGATCGGGCTCATTTTAGAACTCAACCTCGATTGAGAGCAGCAAAGCTTGCGAACAATATTTCAGCTTGATTGCTCTTAAATTACTGCTGTAATCGAGGGGACTGACATAAGGATACCCCCAAAAAGAGGGATTTTGTATGGGAGGTGGGAGTAGTTTTTGACCGATCAGGCTCGTCTTACTACTCAATCTTCGCTTAGTGTAGGGAAGCTCACATACAAAATTTCAGCTTGATTGCCCTTAAACTACAGCTGTAACCGCAGGGATAGACCCAAAAAAGGGGAGTTTGTATAGGAGGTGGGAGCAGTTTCTGACCGATCGGGCTCATCTTAGAACTCAACCTTCGCCTAGTGTTGGGAAGCTTGTATACAAAATTTCAGCTTAATTGCCTTTAAACTACAGCCGCAATCGTAGGGAGAGACCCCAAAAAGGGGGAGTTTGTATGGGAGGTGGGAGCAGTTTTTGACCGATCGGGCTCATCTTAGAACTCAACCTCCGCCTAGTATTGGGAAGCTTGCATACAAAATTTCAGCTTGATTCCCCTTTAACTACGGCTGTAACCGCAGGGATAGACCCCAAAAAGGGGAGTTTGTATGGGAGGTGGGAGTAGTTTTTGACCGATCGGGCTCATCTTAGAACTCAACCTCGATTGAGAGCAGCAAAGCTTGCGAACAATATTTCAGCTTGATTGCTCTTAAATTACTGCTGTAATCGTGGGGACTGACATACGGATACCCCCAAAAAGAGGGATTTTGTATGGGAGGTGGGAGTAGTTTTTGACCGATCAGGCTCGTCTTACTACTCAACCTCCGCTTAGTGTAGGGAAGCTCACATACAAAATTTCACCTTGATTGCCCTTAAACTACAGCTGTAACCGCAGGGATAGACCCAAAAAAGGGGAGTTTGTATGGAAGGTGGGAGCAGTTTTTGACCGATCGGGCTCATCTTAGAACTCAACCTCCGCCTAGTGTTGGGAAGCTTGTATACAAAATTTCAGCTTAATTGCCCATAAACTACAGCTGCAATCGTAGGGAAAGACCCCAAAAAGGGGAAGTTTGTATGGGAGGTGGGAGCAGTTTTTGACCGATCGGTCTCATCTTACTACTCAGCCTACGCTTAGTGTAGGGAAGCTTGCATACAAAATTTCAGCTTGATTGCCCCTAAACTACAGCTGTAACCGCAGGGATATACCCAAAAAAGGGGGAGTTTGTATGGGAGGTGGGAGCAGTTTTTGACCGATCGGGCTCATCTTAGAACTCAACCTCCGCCTAGTGTTGGGAAGCTTGCATACAAAATTTCAGCTTGATTCCCCTTAAACTACGGCTGTAACCGCAGGGATAGACCCCAAAAAGGGGGAGTTTGTATGGGAGGTGGAAGTAGTTTTTGACCGATCGGGCTCATCTTAGAACTTAACCTCCGCTTTGATGATAGAAGCTTGCATTCCAAATTTCAGCTCGATATAACATAAACTGCGGCTGTAATCGCGGGGACAGACAGACGGACAGACGGACAGACGGACAGACGGTCACCCTTAAATCGACTCAGATTTCGATGCTGATCATTTATATATATATATTGTTATACCTACCACGCCTCCTTATGGGCGTTACAAATGGAAGAACAAAATGAATATACCCTTCACTCCGTTCATGCGCATGGTGAAGGGTATAACAAGAACTTTCGTTATGTTCTCGTTTCCGAAGACAGCATAATTGATGAAATCACGCCAGTCATTGACGACGGAGTAGATTATCCACCACCGAGCCAAAATGAGATCAGCACGGCAATTCTACGGCTTAAAAATAATGAAGCTGCCGGCAGAGATTTTAAATCCGGTGGCGATGAGATGGCCAAATGCATGCACTAGCACATAAACACGATTTGAATGGAATCTGAGAACTCTATGTCGTGTCCTTAAGAAAGGCGATCCTAGTGTGTGTACCAACTATCTCGGGATTCAGCCTTTTACCCATCGTTTACAGGGCTCTGTCAAGTGTGTTATGTGAAAGACTAAAGCCCATTTTAGCGAACCTGATCGGACCTTATCAGTGTGGCCTAAGACCTGGTTACTCCACGACCGACCACATATTCACACTACGACAAATCACATGCAGATCGACATCTACCATCTGTTTATCGATTACAAAGCTGCATTCGACCGTCCGATACGACAGAAAATATTAGATGCTATGGTTGAGTTTGGAAACCCCTCGAAACTGATACGACTTTGCGGGATGACACTGAACTGACACGAAGTCTTCAGTGGAAATAGGCAAATATTTGATTGAGCCATTTTTTACCTAGCGAGGCTTTCGGCGTAAACATCGTAATGTAAATGATCATCCGGAAGGCATGCCGATGACATGGTTATCATTGGCCGTGAAGTGCGGGATGTTACTGCGGCCTTTTCAAGCATTGACAAGCAGTCGACAGAAGTTGGTTTTGGCGATAAATGAGGACATAACCAAGTTATTTGTATCAACGAACAAAGACGCTGCGTAAATCTTGAGAACTATAACTTTGAAGTGATATATAATTTTGTCTACCGTGGGTCCTCCGTAAACAAAAACAATAATGTCAGCCTGGAAATCAAGAGACGAGTATTGATGGAAAACCGCTGCTACTATGAGTTTAGCAAGCGATTTAATGACAAAACTCTCTCTCGAAGAACAAATATCAAACTCTACCAGACTCTGATCCTACCTGTCTTGCTCTACAGCGCAAAATCCTTGGTAATGACTAGGGCGACCAATTTTCAGCATATGCTGAATATTGCTGATGCTGCTTAATTTAACGATTTCAAGCGATCTTGCTTATTTAATAGGTTTGTGCTTTTTTATGCTGTTTTTGCCCTTATTTACATTTTTGATACATTTTGATAAAATATGTTTCTATCAATTAAAAATTTTTACATATCACCAGACTCTGATCCTACCTGTCTTGCTCTCTAGCGCAAATTCCTTGGTAATGACTAGGGCGACCAATTTTCAGCATATGCTGAATATTGCTGATGCTGCTTAATTTACCGATTTCAAGCGATCTTGCTTATTTAATAGGTTTGTGCTTTTTTATGCTGTTTTTGCCCTTATTAACATTTTTGATACATTTTGATAAAATATGTTTCTATCAATTGAAAATTTTTACATATCACAAGCCTTTGCGGTTCATAAAAATATGACAGGTAGTATTAAATTTGCAAACTATCCTCTTATTTTACACACAGCCTGTGTTCAAGATTTTGTAATAGACCTGTTTTTATCGTTAGCTTAGATCATTCGATTCGTTATACTCCTATAGTTTTCAGGCGCCTTATCGAGAACAAAAATTTAAACTAATGAAACCTAATGTGCCTCTATAACCTAAACCAATAACGACACGATGGGGAACGTGGTTGGAAGCAGCGGAGTATAATACTAATTATTTGAAAGACATAAGGGAAGTCATTCAAGAGTTTAACGAATATGATTCTTAAGCATTGCAATAAAGCAAAGAAAGAAAGAACCTCTAATGAAAACTTGTAATTCGACTTTTCCTTCATAAAAACAAACTTTAAGTGCATCTGGCATGCCATCACAAAAATTGAGTCAAGCGGATTGCCGTTGAATGAAAGCTTCGAAACAATACAATCAATTCAACATGCTATAGAAAAACATCTGATAAAAATTATTTTAATAAAATGACTGCCGCTCTTGCGGGAAATCCAGGCTTTGTGGAAATCAACAATATTATTTTTAAAAATTCCAAAACAACAAGTGCGTTTATCGGAAAATATTCGCCTGCTGAATCAACACTTTTTTAATACCCTCCCGTTTCATCGTGTGACATGTCGTGACATTGACCAAGGTATAATCTTTATTTAAGAATTTTTTTTTTTTTTTGGTTTGAAAATTACTTTCTTTGTATGAATACCCGACTGAATAATTTTGTTAATTTACTTATGGTTTTTATTACTTCTTTAATAGATGTGAAATTATTTTTTGTTTGTTTTTCAATAAAAAAAAAAAATCATAAATGCTGAAAATAAAATTAATCCTGCTTATTTCAAGGGTTTTTCATGCTGTTTTAAGTACTGAAAACCGTTTTTTTCGTGCTGAAAAATGGTCGCCCTAGTAATGACATAAGCGGATCAATCTGTTCTGGGAGTCTTTGAGAGAAAAATACCTCGCAAAATATTTGGACCCATCATCGTTAACAACTAGTACCGTCGTCGAATGAACCATAAGCTGTACATCGAAATCCTCATAGCCAAGCGCGTTAAAATATTTCGAATGCGATGGCTTGAACAAGTTGTACGAATGGATAAAAATGCTCCAGCTCGAAATGTCTTCGGCAATAAACTCGGAGGGCCGCGCAGGAGGGCGACCAAAACTTCGTTGGATGGACCTGGTTAAAGAGTTATTATCTAAACTTGAAGTAGCAAACTATCTACGGAGCCCAAAAGACCGAAGCGCTTGGAGTTATTTTTTACGTGCGGCTACTGATGGATGAAGTTTAGTTGTTGCTGCCATATAGGAAAAAGAAGAAGAAGCAGAAGAGGACTAGGACAGAATTTGAGTTATCGTGATGATTTGTTAAATCTTTTACTACTTTTTCGATCTGGTTTATCAACACACACCTAAGATTTGGTATTCCCCCACAAAAAGTAGTCCAAAGGTGATCAATTCACATAATTCGGTCACCAACAATTTATGTCATCCTATATTGTCATGACTATACTGTAATTTTGTTGAAACTATATCTAAAGCAAAAAATATACCATAATTATCATTAAGACCTACGTATGCCACTCTGCAGATCACTGTAGTCTTCTCTATTTGTGCCAATTAAATTTCTTGTTCTTGTATATCTTAATAAAGAGCACTAAAAACATTAGCAAAAACCAATCAACAGAGAAAGTTAATTTTAAATAATTTAGATGAGAATATGCAAATTGTTTAGGCCCTTCATATTACAAAAACATTCAGTTTCGCCATATGCCCTTCAAAACAACCTGGCGTAACGTAATTTTGAATCTGTTGCTTTAAAAACGCCTCCCAAATATATTTAACTACTGTAGAAAAACCAAAACCTACAAATACAACAATGTGTGAACAATCGTTAATTTGAAGAAATATGTAAATGTGGCTACCACTTACTATGTCTGAAAAATATAAACATCGATAGTAATTAATAATCACATCACATACAAGATTTTTGCACCATCATTATTTTTTACACAATCTTAACCTGAAGTAATTTATGATACAAAAACAAAACAAAAAACACACACAGCCCTCCAACTGTTGATCCATGGTTGTAGGCTCATCAAAAATCCACTTGATATTACAGATTTCTGCGCGCTATGGTAAATTCATAAAGGTATTTGCAGAAACACTAAAGAAAATATATTCTCACCCATATGTTAATGACCCAAATTAAAAATTAGCTATGCCTACAATAAAAACATTTTACAGAAAATTAGTTGCTAAATTGTTGAAGCCACACAGAGCAAACAATAGGCCTCTCTAACTAAATCGTGTAAAGTGTAAAATTTTGCACGCTTTCCTAAATTGTTGAATAAGTGGGAATAGGAGGAAAAATTGGTAGTAGTAGTAAAATAATGTTTACCCTATCTATGCTGAGATTTTTAAATAATCCAAAATACGAAATTCAAAGAGGGTGATGCCCAAAAGGTTATGGTTTGAGTTATTTTTTTATTTGATCACGGAAAATGTAAGAAAGCACTATGTTGAGCAACCTAAATGGCATGCTAACACCGATGCGTCTTAGGGAGTAGGTAACAGAAGTTCTTGAAGCTCAATACAACTCTATCCAAATGGGATGTCCTCGACAAATACAAGGCTGACATCACAGTCATATAGTCATATATATACAAGTATATATATACAAACATACTTTATTTAGCATAGTTTAAGTTATTATAAGAGATGTATAAGAGTTAAGTAATAAGTTAAGTTTAATATAAGAGTTATAACATCTCGACGGACATGAAGAGTCAGTCGAGCTAAGAACGTAGACGAGAATAAACGTCCATAAGTTAATAACGTTAAACGGGTGTTTTCTTTCATATTGACAAAGAAGTCAATACAATTCTGCCAGATTGAGCTAGGCAGATAAAAAGTTATCATAGTGACAAGGAAGTTACTTTAAAAATTACTAGAATTTGGAGAACATATCCAAGCGGATAAGTCTCCATGTGAATGGCGACGAGGATAAACTAATTAAATTACACGGTGCACTTTTTAAACAGTAAAGAACATTTTTATTACAAGTGCTTTATATGATTAATCAGAATAAACTTGGAAAACAATATAGTGACATTTATAGTAATGAAGTGTAATAAAACAGTAAATCCAATAGAATAATTGCACAAAACTTTCTTTAAGAAAAAAAAAAAAAAAAAAAAAAAACCCTGAAATTAAAGCAACAACAATATCATCTATTAAACTTCTTCAACTGTACCAAGAAGCTTGGGTAAACAGAAAGAACGAGAACAAAAAGAAAAGAAAGAACGAGAATAAGAACAAAAGAAAGAACGAAAATAATAAGAAAGAACGAAAATAATTTACAAAAACTCTGAAAGCAACAACAATTCACGTAAATAGCTTTCTGCAAAGAGAAAACAAAAAATCAATGCAAAAGAGCAAAAGAGACTAAACTAAGAGAAGGAGCAACGACAACAATTTAACAGCAGAAGCAGCGACTTACTCAAAAAAAAAAAGAGAGGTAAAGTTAAAATATCACCAACTCCGGAGTGATCAAATCGAAGTTTCTCTCAACCACAACAAAATAAACAATCAAAAGAAAGTGTAACGACAACAACTATAGCAGCGGCAGTAGTAGCGATTTACTCAAAAATTATTCTTATTGGGAGGTAAAAACCACAAAACTTAACATATTAAGGCTTCTACCAAGTTATCAGCTGACAAAATATCAACAACAGTAGAGTGACCAAATCGAAGTTTTATGGACCACAACAAAAGTAATAATTTAAGTAATTATTAATAAGTTAAGTATTTCTTAACTACGTACGTAGATTTATACATTTGTTCATAAATAGAAAAAGTATTGTCTAAGAAACTTGTATTCTAATAATTTCCATAGTTACAAAAAAAAAATCTCACAATGGATGCTGATACTATGGCAACGTTTAACATTACATTAAATTGTATAAAGATTATACAAAACTTTGACGGTTCCGATAGAAATCAACTGCCGGATTTTATTTCTCAAGTTGAGAATATTTTGCCTACCTTTACTTCATTTAATGAGGCAACAAAGAGTATTTTATTTGGGTTTTTGAAAAATAAATGTATAGGCCAAACTAGACCAGTTATACATAGATACGGCAATGTTGAATCATGGGAGAAATTAAAGGAAATTTTAATAAAACATTTCGGAGAAAAAGAAAATAGTGATGAATTAATGGACTCATTGAAATTGTGTAGAGTTGAGTCAACTATCGAACAATATTACGATAAAATTAATGAGATTTCAAACAGACTTCACAATCGAATCTTAACACATGATGACGAAGCATATACTTCAGACGAGGTAAACCGGATTGCACTTCGTGTGTTTAGGGATAATCTACCTGAACCTACGAAGACTATGATTTTTGCAAGAAATCCGAGTACTTTAGATGATGCGTATAAAATAATTGAGGAAGCCAGACATCAAAACTATACGATTTACGGACCAACTAGAAAAATGAGATATAATAAGCCTAACTATAGAACTAATTTTAGTAACGACAATAGAAATTCTAATGAAGCGCTTCCACAAAATGACCAAGACCAATGTAGTGGCAATAATACGAACATTCAAATACAAGATAATCATGTTCAACATTTTCGGAACAAAAACAATGTAAATTTAGGAGGACAGAATCACCAAGATCAGTCAAAATATAATTCAGCTAGTAGCTCCCGTAATACATCAAATACGAAAAATACTCAAATATCAGCTCGGAGAATAAACACCACAGAGCCGATGGATATAGGACACTCGAATGTAAATTTTCAAATAGAGGAGGAACACAACTACCCTATATAAAAATTAAAACGGAACATAGAACACTTCTTTTTGTTATTGACACTGGAGCAGAGTTCAGTATCATTAACGAAAATATATGTCACCCAAAGTGGAAAAAGGACATCGATCTTACAGTGACGGCTATGGGTAATTTAATTAAGATAAATAAACTTTGCAAGGTTCCATGTTTCAAGGAATTTGAAATGGAAAACTATTGGTGCGAATTTCTGGAGTATAATTTTCACAAAAAGTTTGACGGCTTAATCGGTGGGAATATTTTAAACGATTTGAACGCGATAATTAATTATCCAAAACGACAGTTGAAAATTAATGACATTATTATAGATTTTTATTTACAAGATCCTCAAATAACAATAAAATCAGCAACGAATATATGTAATGTAATTCGGACAGATCATTTAGATTCAGAAACGAAAGACTTGATAGTTTCTGTCATTCAAAAGTTTGACAAAATTTTTTACAGGGAAGGAGAAAATCTGTCGTTTACCAACGAAGTAAAGCACAAAATAACTACGAAAAATGATACACCAATTTATTCTAAAGCTTATAGATACCCAGAAATTCATAAGTTGGAGGTAGAAAGGCAAATTGAAGATATGTTGCGTCAGGGAATAATACGGCATTCTAATAGTCCCTACAATAGCCCTTTATGGGTAGTCCAGAAGAAAATGGATGCATCGAATATAAGAAAATGGCGCCTTGTAGTGGACTATAGAAAACTAAACAGCGAGACTATCGAAGATCGTTTTCCAATTCCGAACATGGACGAAATATTCGATAAGCTGTGTGGTTGTACAGTATTTTCTACTTTGGACCTCGCCAAGGGTTTTTACCAAATTGAAATGAATGAAGCCGACATTAACAAAACGGCATTCTCCACGGCTAACGGCCACTATGAGTTTTTGCGTATGCCATTTGGCCTACGGAATGCTCCTTCGACTTTTCAGAGGCTCATGAACAACTTGCTTTGTCCCTACATAGGTCGTATTTGCTTAGTTTATATGGATGACGTTCTCATATTTTCTAAGAGCATAGAAGAACATGTTGAGCATCTTAATACCATACTTAGTCTTCTTATGCGAGCAAACCTAAAGCTTCAAATCGACAAATGTGAGTTTGTTAAGGGTGAGATAGAATTTTTAGGGCATGTTATCAATTCAGAGGGTTTAAAGCCAAGTCAGAAGAAAGTAGACGCAATTAACCGGATTAAACTACCAACCAATCAGAAGCAGATTAAAAGTTTTCTGGGAATGACAAATTATTTACGAAGATACATAAAAGATTATTCCAAAATAGCTCAACACTTGATCAAATATTTGAAGAAGAACATGAGAGTCGATACAAATGATTTGGAGTACGTGGAGGCTTTTTCTAAATTAAAAAAGTTAATTACAAATGATCCAATAGTCGTTTACCCAAACTTCGATAAAAAATTTACGCTCGTAACTGACGCTAGTAATAAAGCTCTGGGTGCAGTTCTAATGCAAGATGATAAGGTAATTTGTTATGCTAGTCGAACTTTGAAGTCACACGAACTTAACTACAGCACAATAGAGAAAGAGCTATTGGCCATTTATTGGGCCACAAAACACTTTAAATACTATTTATATGGACGTAAGTTTTTGGTGAAAACAGACCACCGCCCTTTAATATGGTTGAATAATCTGAAAGAGCCAAATTTAAAATTGCAAAGGTGGAAAATACAGCTTAATGAGTTTGATTTCGAATTAATGTTCATAAAGGGAAAGGAAAATGCATTGGCAGACGGACTTAGCAGAATTGTTGATGACGGGGATGAATCAAACGAGGATAATAATTTGGACACATATAAATCAGTCGATATTGAAGAATCTGATATATTTTTTTTAGAAATAAATGGTAATTTGCTTAATCGGCATCAGCATCAAATCGAAAGTCCTGAAATGGAAGATTTTTCAAGTTCTTTAATTCAATTATTTACAAGCCAGTTAGAAGATATTGAAACCATTCATAGCGCAATATCAGATGACAGGAATTATATACAGATATCGGAAAAGGCGCTTAATATATTTAAAATACAAATAGTATTACATGAATCAGATGTTGAGTCACGGACCACCAAAGTTTTGTATAGAAAAAAATTAAGACACATACTTAAAACTCATGGAAATGATCAAAAACTGTTAAAATTTATGCAAGAAACGTTGCCACAGAAAGGCTTAGCTGCAGTATATTGTGAAAATCTAATAATATACATCAAATTTCAAGAAATTTATAGACAGTACTTTGCTAGTAATAAGTCTTTAAAAATAGTAAGATCTACAATATTATTAGAAGACATTACTGATAGAGAAAACCTTTTGCAAATAATTGAAAAACATCATTTGGTAAATAATCACAGAGGCATAAATGAAATATTTTTGGAAATCAAACGTTTATACTATTATCCAAACTTGCAAAAAGAAATCCAAAAATATATCAATAATTGTAAAATATGTAATTTAGCTAAATACGACCGTAATCCTATAAAATATGATTTAAATATCACAGAAACTCCTGAAAAACATAACGATATTATACATATGGATATTTGGTACCCTCAAAGAAATATTATGTATCTCACTACAATAGACAAGTTAACAAAATATGCAACAGCACACCACTTAAAAGATCGGTCGTGGGTGTCAATACTTAATGCAATTAAAGCAAGAATACAATATTTGGGAAAACCCAATAAAATAATAACTGATAACGAATTTAATATATTATCTATCAAAGAATTTTTGTCCGAAAACGAAATAGACATCCATTTTACAACACCCTATAAAAAAACTGGTAACTCCGATGTCGAAAGATTGCACTTAACTTTAAACGAGCACATAAGATTATTTAATGCAGACCCGGAAAACGATGATACAGTGCACAACAAAGTATTTAAAGCAATAATGCATTATAATAACACTATCCACTCCAGCATTTGTGTAAAACCAATAGATATATTAAACAATACACTTAGTAGAGAAGATATTTTAAAATTGTCAGAAACATTAAAAATTTCTAAAAATATAAAATACTCAAATGAAACATGTAATACTAACGCCGACTTTTCTAATGAATATGTTAAAAACAATAAAATCGGCAAATCACACCCAAAATACAAGCAAATATCAAATTTTGTTCAAGAAGGAAATTACTTGATATCACAAGAAAATCCTACTAACTGTAAGAAAATATATAAAGACCAAGTGAAAAGAAAATACCAATATCAAAATCAATTGAATTTAACAGAACAAAATACCTGAATTATTTTAATTATGTTACTTTAATTTTATTCGTATTTCAACAATAATTGCTGAAACTTGCGTTGGGGGAGTCATATATATACAAGTATATATATACAAACATACTTTATTTAGCATAGTTTAAGTTATTATAAGAGATGTATAAGAGTTAAGTAATAAGTTAAGTTTAATATAAGAGTTATAACATCTCGACGGACATGAAGAGTCAGTCGAGCTAAGAACGTAGACGAGAATAAACGTCCATAAGTTAATAACGTTAAACGGGTGTTTTCTTTCATATTGACAAAGAAGTCAATACAATTCTGCCAGATTGAGATAGGCAGATAAAAAGTTATCATAGTGACAAGGAAGTTACTTTAAAAATTACTAGAATTTGGAGAACATATCCAAGCGGATAATTCTCCATGTGAATATATAGGAAATCCAATGGACGGGACAGGAATGAAAACGACTATAAAACTTTTACAGCAGCCATGTACAAACGCTGAAATTTGTATGTTAATTCACAGGCGGCAAGAGACTTCGACATCTGGTCTCGCGGTTAACCCTCTAAGTGACCGAATTGTCTTCATCGGATTCAGACTGGTAAAAAATAGGGTAGTAATGGAACCAGATACCGTCATAAAGATTCCTACAAGGCTTTCGACAAGAAACCAAATTGATCACGTGGCATCCATAATCTATGGAAGGCGTGTGATACGCGGTGCCATCCAGTTATAGCAGAAGGTACGCATGCGATTAGGTAGTGCTAAAACATTTGCAGCCAAACGGAAAGGCAGCTATACATCGTAAAGTTGCATGCCACCAAGGAAGCCAATGGCTACTCAAACCAACTCTCTCAATGACTGCAAAAAAAATGTCCCTAATTCTAATTTTCTTGACGCCCAATGGCAGAATATTACACACGGTCGTTGCGGCAGTGCACATATAAATGAGGAATGTCGCGTATTGTCTGAGTAAATGGATGCTGCATACAAGGAGTCAATGTTGACGCGTGCTGTGACTAGCCAAGATATCGAAAAGTATAAGGATAGAGGTGAAACCCGAAGATTCTATCGATAGGTTAAAAGCAAATATTTTGGAACAGGGATCCCACAGAGATAAAAATCTTTTAACGGACACGCTGCAAATATGGAGGCAACAATTTCGCACTCTGCTCATTCCAGAAGGCAGCAGAAGTCACGAAAGCACGCCAATCATCGACATCGAAGAGATCCTCCTCAACCGAGCCAAAATTAAATTAGTACTACAATTACACGGCACAAAAACAATAAAGCTGCGGGAGCCGATGAACTAAGCTGGCAATGTTCATGCACAACCTCATAAACACGATTTTGCTAAAGTAATAAGAAAGGCGACATAAGTGTCAGCTCCAATTATTGCTTACAAGGACTTGTCGAGTGCATGGTGTGTGAATCACTTAACCCCTCTTTACAAAGATCTGATGGGATCTTATAAAGACCTAGTAAATCAAAGACCGGTCACATATTTACTCTAACACAAGTCAAAATACAAGTTGAAATTAACATTTGTTAACGACTTTGTGAGGTAACCCAATGATAAGACTCCTCTGGATGTCACTAAGCAACATAAAGACTTCAGTGAAAATAGGCAAAAATCTGACAGGCCCATTTTCTACCAAGCGAGGCTTTAGAAATGCCGACTTTTTAACTCTTTAACATCCTAATGCAGAAGGTCATCCAGTAAACACGTATGGTACTATCTTTAATAAACGTCTCATGCTGCATTTATAAGCAAATGATATATCTGTATATCATTGGCCTAAGACTGCGGGATGTTGCTGCGGCCTTTTCGATGACAACTTTGAATTGGTACAACTTTGAATTGGTAGATGATTTTGTATATCTTGACTCCGCTGTAAACAAAAATATTAATGTCCGCCTAGAAATCGAGAGACGAGTACTGATCGCAACCGCTGCTACTACGCCCTAAGAAAGTGATTTTATGACAAAGCCCTCTCTCGGCAAACAAAGATCCAACTCTCAAGTCATTGATACTACCTGTTTTGCTGTATACCGCAGAATCCTGGGCAACCGATTAATCTATTCTGGGAGTCTTCGAGAAAAAAATACTTCGGAACATATTTTGACGCATCACCATTAACGGCGAGTACCGTCGTCGAATGAACCATGAGTTGAATGACATAGACGTAGTCAAGCGTGTTAAAATTTACCGAATGTGCTGGCCCATACACGTAGTACGAATGGATGAAAATACTTTAGCCCAAGAAGTCTTCCGTACTTTACTCGATGGTCAGTACAAGAGGGAACGACGAAAACTTCGTTGGATGGACAAGGTAAAATAGCTGTTACCAAAACGTTGTCTATGGAGAAAAAGATACCGAAGCGATTGAAATTCTCTTTTACTTGTGGCAACAGATGAATGATCCTGTTGTCACTGCCAAATTAGAAGAAGGAGTAAACATTTTTCATACTTTTTTTTGCATAACTCAAGAGCGATTTTTCCGACTGCATCAGTAAAAGTACCAAAAACGTATTATTATAAGCTCGAAGTCTGCCTAGCACTATTATTTAGCCTGATTAACAGCCTGGGATGTAAATGCTCTAACGTCACAGTGTCCCGTAATCACTCCGATTAGTCGTCTGACGCACCTCCTATCCAGTTACAATAGTGATCTGGTTCGTCTTCCATCCAGTCCTGGTCAAATATTCTGTGATACCACACAGTCGGTGCGGTGTTCCCAGGATGCATTTGCCAGCCGTTCGATGAGACGGCTCACAATTTCGTATATATGACACATTGGTGGTCGCATTGATCCATCTGATTGGCCGGGTCCCAGTGCTGAACCTTTCCTTCAGGGGGCTGAAGATGGACAGCCCCCTGAAGGGCAAGGAAGCTTTGCAATCATCTCTATCAGGTATCACTATTTTCGAACATGATGTAAATCCAACTACGGAACCACATAGTCCATTCTTTTGTGAAATCCTCCATGGCATCCATGCCTGCTGAACCATAACAGTATGGAGGCGTGATCCGTCTCCGATTGCTGCCAAAGGCCTGCAGCTAGTGCATGGCGCCGATGGTTCTTTAGGTCCAATATCACGAACAGTGTGGTGTGCTTTGTCTAGCACCTGTGACACACAGTGGTGCCATTCCCTGTACACTACTTATCAGCATTAGCTTACTTTCCATATCCAAAGCCCCCCACCAAACAAGGCAACCGTAAGTTACTATGGGACGCACTACCACTGGGTATATCCAATATACCATTGCAGATTGTAGTCCCCAGCTTTTCCTACAGAGGTCCGGCAGCCGTATAGGGTATTTAATCTTTTCTTTGTCCTTTCCTCCGTATTGCGTCTCCAGTTTAGTTTCCTATTCTAAATGACGCCTAGATACTTCGCTTCAGACGAGAGTTTCAGTTCAACACCATCCATTACCGGCAATCTGACGTTCTCAGTGAGACAATGGCGCGTGAATAGTACTAACTCCGTTTTCTATGGATTGACATTCAAACACAGCTGTGGGGCCCATTCCGTTAAAGATCGTACGTCACCCTGTATGAGGTCACTCAAAGTCGGAGCAAATCTATATGTAACTAAGATAACGACGTCGTCCGCATATACATCCAACTGGGAAACGACACAGGAGGATTATTGAAGACTTTGCGACGATGAGGAGGAGACCATTGAGCATTTGCATTACCATTGTCCAACTCTTCATAAAAGACGAAAGCAATTCCTGGGAAAATGGTTCTTTGATAGTCTCACCGAATTGTCGTCATGTAATATGGAGAATCTAGCAAAGTTCACTGATGGTTTGAGCTGACTTAAAGGCAGAGGACAATAGTGTTTCCACGTAATCTTACTACTTTGAATATATAAAGTTGAAGGAGAGAACACACCCGAATTATTTTTATACTTCTTTCTCTCTTCCTCTTTACTATTCTTGTAAACGATTTTATTATCTTGTAATATACTCTTATATTCCCTTTCTTAAATCAGGAAAATCACAATGGACCATTATGGTCTCCGAGTGTGTTATTACATGTCCTCAACATAAACCTAATAGCCTGGGAGCGTATTTGTAATCGGAAGATTATAACGCATCATAAAAATATAGTGGAGAAATAATACAAAAATAATGTCCACTACTTTCTTCGATAGGTGTGGAGATAACATTCTTAAGCTCTATGTCCGTACACTATATCAAATATCTTAATTATGTGTTCTTGAGGTATCGAACCCTTTGTAAAGGCGTAGGGTACTTACACAAATTTGCCACACAAACCCTTATGTATGTGTACCTAACACACACACACACATGTTTTAATATATTAATTAAAACATTAAAATACTTTCAATAAGTCAATTAACGCAAAAATACGTTATGTTATAGAAAACAGCCCAAAGGCTTTATTTTCAAAAGACAACCACTGCCCATAACCAAATGCGAAAGGAACAACAGATAGCAACACCATCTCTACGCCGGCAGTTATATCCAAAGCACCGCCTATATCTAAGGCAACAAATTTATTTTATCTTTGATATAAATTGACAAATTATGACAGCGGCTGTGTTGTTTTGTGGCCAATTTCGTTTTTCTCCTTCACTGATACTCCACTAATAAATATTGATGGATGTGGATGGAGGCAGTCAGGTGCAGGGGGAATGCCGTTTGAAATATTCACATAACTTGTGGAGACCCACCGCTGTTAAAAACTAATTAAAAACTGTTTATTAACAGGTCGAAAACTGCCGATCAACCAAAATGCGAACGCGGTTGGTCAAATGGCCGGTGTCGGCTTTTTGAATCCGCATAAAATATGATGATAAAAAAAATTAGCATAAACCCGTTAAAATTTGTAAACTTTAGTAATTTTTCATTTACAAGACCAATTGTCATACAGCTGAAAGCTGCAGAACAGTGATGACTGATGTTATAACGATGGTGGTCTGTCTTACTTGGTTAAACAAAAAACAACGAAAATGAATTATGGAGAAATTAGTGTGTGGAATTACAGCACAACAGCAATCGATCATTAAGCGAAAACTCAGCGACAAGTTGTGCGAAACATAGAATGTGTAACTAACAAGCGCGTAATGAAGAAATTGGTGTAACCACTCGAAAAATTGCTGATTCTTTTATGTTGTTTTGGAAAAACCTCGGCAATTAATGATTGAAAATTTTCTCTTATAATATTAGGCCTGAGCTAAGCTGCAATTAATTTTCCCATAAAATCAAAATTAATATTGAACATACATAACATTCAAATTTAGAAAAAATCACACAGTCATCAAAATTCCACATTCAACAGCCAACACCTTTTTGCCCACATTAACTAACTTTCTGAGATATATTTTTTTTTTCGTTAGCAACAACAGCATCATTACCTTGTTTCCAACCATCGCAAGTGCCAACAAGTTGAAACAATCATTTGATTGCTGCCGCCGCCACCACCACCATCCGTGAAATAGTCCATAAGCAATGTCTGCATGGCATTGTTGATGACCAGCAGGTCGGACATTTGGACTTTTGGCTGCAACAGAGACATAAGAAAGCCTAAAAAACGCTGTGTATGCGTCTATGACTTAATAGGCCTCTGAAAACCAATAAAAGCTCTGTTGGTGGTCATCGGAACATGTTGGCAATTGTTTAGCCGCCACTGCTGTTGCTGTGTTCGCATCCGGACTCATCTCCAGTCTGGGTGATGATGTCTCTAGGAATGATGTTACAAAAGTCTGGGCGCTGATAATGATTATGCTGAGGATCATCATCATAAGTCTATTTTTATGTTTTCTTTACTAGAGTCAGTGGATTGTTTTATGTTTTTTTTTTTATTTTTCTTGTTATCACCTGATGATGAGAACAATGATGATGCTGTTGCTGACGATTGTTAGCACAAAAGTGTGTGATTTTCTTTTTGTTCATTGTAGTATTTTTTTTCGTTAACATTCGTTTTGTTTTGACGTTGCAAAGTGTTGAACATGTTACGAATAGTCAAGAGTGAAATAAAGTTAACACACCACAGATGACGAAGAGGATTCTTGTTATTTGACGGGTGATGCCAGATTTGTAATTTGAATGGAAATTCCTGACCGATTCGCCGGAAGTAACGCAATTTAGGGGAGTAGAATGCAGTAGTCATACCGAACTTTACTACTTAACTTTATTAACCTGTTTTTCAGACTTCCGAAAAATGTCTTGTGCTCGTTGGCTTCAATACCGATTATTTCTGAAACTGAAAGAAGTTAAAAATAAGTTTAAAATGACTTGTATTGGTATTTCCGCCATCCCACAAGGGTCAATATGGCAAATTCTACCAGAGGCCTCATAATTCAACAAACCTTACCACCATTAAAAAATAGAATGTTGATTTTTTTCTAGTGCAATTCACCGATTAATCTTTAAATTCATATATATTTGCCTACAAATGTCCTGTTACCGATCAGATTTCATATTTGCGAAGAAAACAAATCATATTTGAAGAATATGCATAGAAAAATACTCGTTACTTACTTAGCTGGCACTTCTTTGCAATCCAATTGGGTTATATACCGCACATAGAATAATATTATAAGCGCTCCGATCCTCTGCGCTTCTTCTTCCGTCAGTCACATCAAGTTCTGTAAGGTTCTCAGTGACCTGGTCTTTCTATCGGAGTTTTGGTCGCCCTTTGTCTGCGCCTTCCATCGAGTTAATTTTCGAAGACTTTTCGAGCTGGAGCATTTCGTCCATGCGTACTACATGAACTAGCCAAAGCTACCACTGCACACTAATGTGTCTGACCACGTGTATGCAAGTGTACAGCTTGTACAGCTCATGATTCATACGACGCCGGTACTCTCCGTTAACGATTATAGGTCCATATATTTTACGCAGTATTTTTCAATCGAATACTGGCAGAACCGATACATCTTATATGTCATATCCCAGGATTCTGAACCATACATCAGACATGTAGAACCAGTATCTGGTATAGCTGGATTTTTGTTCGTCGAGAGACGGCTCCGCCATTAAATCGCTTGCTTAGTCTGTAGTAGCATTTATTAGCAAGCAGGGTTCTTCTCCGGATTTCGAACCTGACATTATTTGTTTTGTTGATTGCGAAGCCTAGGTAGATAAAATTATATACCACCTCGATATTATAGTTGTCAACGTTCACGCCGTTTCCTTCTGTATACCCGAGAAGGCTGCAGTCACATCCCGCAGTTTTCGACCGATGATGTATACGTCATCAGCGTAAGCGAGTAGCATGTGGCTTTTGTTGAATATTGTGCCACTCGTGTTTACTGCAGCTTTGTTCATTACCATCCCCAAACGAAGGGGTCAAACGATAGGCCGTCGCCTTGTTTTAGGCCTCGTCTGGTGTAGAATGGCCCCGTAAGGTTTTTGCCAATCTTCCCTGAAGACTTCGTGTCAGTCAGCGTCATTCTGCAAAGGCGTATCATATTCGCTGGAATACCAAATTCAGCCATGGCTTCGAGTAATTTCTGCCGTATCGGGCTGTAGAAGGCAGCTTTGTAGTCGACGAAAAGAGGTTACGTGTCGATCTGTTTCTCTTGGGTCTTATCCAGGATTTTCTGAAGTGTGAATATCTGGTCAGTTATTGATTTACCAGGTCTAAAGCCACACTGATAAGGTCCAATCAGGTTGGATAACACTGGACTTAGTCTTTCATATAGCACACTCGACAGGACGTTATAAGCGATGGGTAAAAGGCTGATCCCGCGGTAGTTGGAGCACACACTTGGATTATATTCCAATCATCGGGCATGCACTATTTATGCCAAACGGTGCGTTGGAGATGGTGCATGCTCGTTATCAGCTTCTCGCCACCGGACTTGAAGAGCTCTTCCGAAAGTCTGTCAGCACCGGCACCCATAACCGTAGCCTTTTGCTTTTACTTCCTGGTAATATTTTCGAACCTCACCTCTATCCCTGTATTGTTCTATATCCTTGTTCTCCATTTCCTTCATCTGACATTTTTTTCGCCTAAATAGCTGTCTCCTTGTGCCGTTGCCTAACAGTACGGGTTACAATTGGCTGTAGATTTGCCCTATAAGCAGCATCCTGTCCCTCAGATGCTATGCGACATTCTTCATCGTACCAGGAATCGTCTGAGCGCCGTTTTTTATATCCTAGCACGGTTGTTGCGGCAGTTGCCATTGAATGCGCAATGAATTGTCTCGTAGAAGTTTGGAGAGCTTATTGGCGTAGGCCGTGGTTATCTCTGGGGTTTGCAGCTTCGTGATGTCCACCTTTCTTTGTGCTCAATCTTGTGCGCACCTTGGCTACAACCAGGTAATGATCCGAGCCAATATTAGCACCACGGATCACACCCGAGTACATGATACTATGCATGCCTGCTATCAATTACCACATGATCAATTCGATTTTTGGTGTTTTGTTCGGGGAATAGCCAGGTTGCCTTGTGGATATCTTTGCGCTGGAATCTGGTTCCACTCACTAATATGTTCCTTCCCGCTGCGAAGCTAACCAGCCTAAGCCCGTTGTCTGATGTGTCGGTATGAAGGATGAATTTACCGATCTATGGACCAAGAACATCTTCCCTTCCTATTTTTGCATTAAAGTCTCCCAGAACAATTTTAATGTCGCACCAGAGAAGCGTTCGTATGTTTCCTCTAGGCGCTCGTAAAATGCATCTTTGGCTCATCGCGTGATGTAGAAATATTTCGCCTTGATGCGGATTGCGGCTTTTCGATCACAAACAGGATTGAATCGCGAGACAAGATGTCTGAGACTCTCGCCAACTACAAATCCACATCCAAATTCGTGCTTTTCGGCATGCCGGCTGTAATAGATGTCGCAATTTTTACGTCGTGAGCATCCTTGTCCTGTCCATCTCATCTCCTGGATGGCGGTGATGTCAGCCTTTTATTTTTTGAGAACATCCGACAGTTGGATAGTGGCACCTTTTCTATAGAGAGTCCGGATGTTCCAGTTGCAGTTCCTTAAATCATGGTTCTTATTTAGTTTGCGGGGGTCGTCTACATGTGGGGGTTCAGTTTGTTACTTTTTCTTTGTCATGTTTTCATAGTCAGTAAAGGACCTGGACCCGGTTCCTCGCTCACTATCAGCCGCTATTCATGATAAAAAAATATCAGGAACATATTCATTAACAGAATATTTATCAATCATTGAAATCAGCTCTACCGAAAAATATAAAGCTGTAACAGAATTTCTGTACAATTTTTTAATTTCTCTCTTTACACATTGTTTCACTATTTCTAAACGGAAATAAAAATGATGGCCGGACAACTTTTTAATGTTACTACTCCTTGATCTGCCATTTTTTGCTTAATTTTCCGCCATGAATTGAAAGCTTCGTTTAAGGGTCAATTGAAAATAGGGATATGTAATATGTCTACCACATTTTATTCTGACTTCCAACTCTTTTTATAATATCTGATTGGACAATTAACGATGCTCTTCTGCAAAAACTTGTAATAAAATTGTTGAAAATGTGTTGACCTGATAGAAATAGAAATATTTTAGAAAAAAGAGGGTTAAGCATAGGCCTTTCGTGTACTATAGTATGCGCCCAAAAAAATTTGTATTATTTTTAAAATCACAAATTAACAATCGAAATACATATCTTCATTCTATAAGCCATTACATTTTCTAATACTTCCCTTGCTCCCAAACCTAATTTTTTGCACTTAAACTCTAAATTATAGGCCTTGGGCACCATGTTTTATAGTATGCCCGTACAATTTATTTTTTTAAATACCACAATTCAAGTCTCCATTCCACTAACCCATTACTTTTTCTAATACTTCCCTTGTTCCCAAACCCATGTGGCAACTCGTTGCAAATCAAATTTTTGCACTTACACACTAAACTAGAAACAAGACGACTGCAAACTTGACGCGTGAAAAAGAAAAAGTACCTGTTCTATTAGAATGAAAAAATCAGTTATTCTCACAATACCAGACGCGAACAAAATAACATATGCATTGTTACGTGCGAGCATTAACAAAGAATGGCCAAGAAAAGACACCGAACAGCAACACACACACACACACACACAAAAACACTGAAATTGCAACAGCAGAACTTAGAATAAAGTGCCGCGCTACTACCATTAACGATCTCAACTACCGAGTACCAAGTGCGATTTCAAATCACCGGTGGATGAGGGATAACCAAAGACAACAATGTCAGTAGATATGGACAGCTGAGACTAAGACTGGACGTGTGACTACTGTTGCCACCGACACCAACACCAATCTACACTAACCATACTATGTATATGTTTGTCTGTCTGCTTGACCGTCTGGTGGCAAACTAAAGTGCCGCTTTAACTGACAATTTTGATTGAATTCCCACTAGAGTACTAAAGTCTGACCATTGGCTGGCAATTCCAAGTAAATAAGCTCTTTTGAAGATTGTGTTTGCGTGTGAGAAAAAAAAGCTTAAGTTAAACAAAAATTGTGATAGATATCAAAAACATGTAAGATGAAATCATTCAAACACCAAATGTCAATGAAGCTTAAATAACGAGCTGGCCAGCAATTCAACATAGATATCACCACCGTCCTGTTCTTCTCCCGGGTGTCTTGATTTCCTGCGGTAGGAAATCAAGTGTTTTTCCTCAGATTTAAGTGGATTTCATAAACAGGTAGGTCGTCAAAATCAACACACAGCCCGCGTTTGATTATTTTGCGACAGAGAGTTAGACAGAGGGACATATAGTCCCACCATGTCAGTTATCACCCATCTAGCCAGTGCCACAGCCAAACAACTAGTCAGTCAATAGCGCGACATTTTAACTAAGCAATCCATCGATCAAACGTATCAATTATGATGACAGCGCGCGTTTATATAGGATTTTTTTCTCAACATTGTTGTTTTTGTAATCACCGCGCCACTTCGTTGCTACATTGGAGTATTGTCAGTTGTTACGTAGCGTTTGTCGAGAGAAATTATTCTTACGACGATACCAGTAGGGCATGTGAGATGGTAAAATAAGCAGCACCGTGTAGGTTGGATTGTACAAGTTAATGCGAGACTAGGGGATTAAAAATACAGGGAGGACAAAAACTCCTAATACTTTTTAAATTATGATAAAAACAAATGAACCAGAAATGCCTAGAAGCACAAATAATAACAGAACATATATTCAGCACTCCTTAATTATATTAATGGTGTCGCACGGCAGACCATCGCCTTGCATTTAAACTCGCTTGATTTTAAGTAAAAAACTTATATTACCTTTGAAACCTATTTCTTATCTAGGCACACTATTATGATTATTATGACGATTCAAAACGTTAGTATTTGGGGAAGCTTTAACTAACGGCACCTACTTGTTTATCGACGAATGCGAACGTCACTGTTTAAGAGACTTTTACTAGACATGCCGATTGACTCGACACTAATACTGCGAAGTTGCTGTCGACAACATCCGAGGGAGCCGACAATGAAAGAATTTTTTTTTTTTTTAAGATGACTGGGATCTCCCGGGATCTACCGCATGGTAGTCGTGTCTTCTAACCACTATGCCATGGCCGATCCCTTATCCCATATTAAGGCAAAGGATATTGAACCGATTAGCCATCATCCTTTCTACTTAAACTTTGGAGAGAATAATTGATGTACATAAGACCGACTCACCAAATAAAGTATCTTCGGTCCACCCCCCAAAATGTATCTTGGCTTGTTTTATGATGAATCCCCAAAAATTTCGTGTCTTGGATTAAGATCCAGTGAGCTGGACCTTTTTTTAAAAATGGTCTTTTTTTTAGTTTTTTAAAGTTTTTTGATATTTAGTTAAAGACTATATGCGCTATATTAGTACCCTGGGAAAGAGTTTTTAAAAACGCATCCAATGGTATGAGAAACATGCCCACAAATGTCTTTAGCAAGTCCTTTTTTCAGGAAAATGCTGCAAAAATATGGATTTTTAAATGACAGATTGACATAAATTTATCCTTATTCGATTTAAGTAAACACATGTTTCAGCTTTTTTTCCTAACATATTTATTTTAGTGTATACTGTACATCTTTAATACAGGCTTCTGATCTCCACGGCAAGACCTAAATTGTCAACTAAATAATTCTTCAAGTAAATACAATTGGTTTTCTTGTGACATGGTGTAATTAAGAAAAAAATATGCCTTGTCTAAATATGAGTTTCGTTTCTCGTGAATTAAATAGCATTTAGTTCAGAAAAATGTCGCTACTAACATTTTTTGCAGAATATCGCTGAAAAAGGACTTGTCAGGACATTTGTGGCCATGTTTTTCATACCGGATCCGTCTTTAAAAACTCTTTTATATGATACTTATGTTGCACATGTTGTCTTTAGATAAATATCGAAAATCTACAAAAAACTCCAAAAAATGTTTTTTTAAAACGGTCCAGCTCACTGGATCTTAATCCTAGGCACGACATTTTTGGGGATTCATCATAAAACAAACAAAGGCACATTTTGGGGGTTGGACCGACGATACTTTTTTTGTCCCCATACAAAATGAGTCGCTCTAATGTACATATATATCAAACTATCCCTTACATTGGAAGTTCCATCTCAGGCTCAGCATGCCTACACGAAGGGTAAATCCTGTACATCAAGGGATCGTTCAACAATGTCAAACTGGAATCTGTAAATGACTCAATGATATAGCGGTCATCTCAGTAATTAATATACTCTTAAATTATAGGCGCAATGGATCTAGTCTGGGCATATCAAATATTTCTAAGGTAGAGGTTTGCGGTACTCTAAAGGGAGGAGTAATTTTTGCACTACTACGGAATCTCAACATTACTATTCTTTAGCTGAGTTTATGGAATCTGCGGTTAAACTTCTACTAAAATGGTGTCCTAAATGTAGACTAGGTATCAACACGAGTAAAACGAAACTGGTGCTATTCACTCTGAGATACAGAATCCCTCAATTTACCAAACCCAGATTAAATGGATTCGCACATACATTTTCTGATAGTGCCAAATTTCTTGGGCTCATAATGGACAGTAAACTAAATTGGAATCTCAACACTCAGGTCAGGACTAGCAAAGCGGTATCGGCTCTGTACTGCAAAAGGGCAATCGGCCCCAAAAATGTAAACTGGTAAAATGAATTTTTTAAAACAATCTTATCTCGCAAAAGCATGGAGACACAATGTAAGGAGTCACACGGATTACACTGTACCGGAATCTATTTATACCCTCACCCCACGGGTAGAAGCGTATATATTATCATTTGATACGACCCAAAAGTGTAACACATAGTAAGAGTTCATTTAGACCCTGGGATTCTATGAACCAAATTCGATTCATGACTTTTTAAGTCGTTTGACTGTCTGGTTGTCCGGCTGGTACGCACGATAACTTTCGAAAGACATTACCAAATTTTTTGAAATTTTGCACGGGTTAATATTTCCCCACAACTATTTACGGGCAAATGGGCTTCTCGTACCTTCCATACAAAATCATCATTTCGTCCACTTTAGAAATCAAGTAATAATTTTAATACACCTTACGGGATCTTACCCAAATTCTGCATTTTGTAAAGCAATAACATAGAAAAATTATAAAAAAAAAATTGGAAGTCTAGCCACGCCCCTTCTGGTACCTCCCATACAAATGTACCTTTCCGCCCACTTTAGAGATGGAGTAATAATATCAATAATTCCAACACGATCGATCCCAGTAAAGCTATGGCAGGATACAGTAAAGCTATAGCAGGATACAGTTTTGGAGAAAAAAAACTGGAAGTCTAGCCACGTCCCATCTGGTACCTCCCATACCCATCTGGTACCGCCCACTTAAGAAATCGATTAATATTATAAATAGACCCAACACCATCGTGCCAAAATTCTGTATATAGTAAAGCTCAAGCTGAAAAAGTTTTTGAGAAAAAATCTGGAAGTCTAGACACGCCCTAGGCAAAAAAATAGGAAGTCTAGCCGGGCCCGTTCTAGTACCTCCCGTATAAATGTATAACTCCATTCACTTTAGAAATCGAATAATAATAACATTATAATAGAAAATTGTATAAGGGGTGAGGGTATATGTAAGTCGGGTTGCCCGACTGAAACTTTCTTACTGGTTTCTCTTTATTTCGGTTGTATTGAAATAATTACTCGATGTCTAAAGTGGGCAGAATGATGTATTTGTATGGGAGGTACCAGAAGGGGCGGGGCCATGTAGCCCATTCGCAATACCGTAAATAGATTAACTCGTGCAAAATTTCAAAACATTTGGTTGCGTCTTTCGAAAGATATCGTGCGCACCAGCCGAACAGCCGGACAGACAGACAAACAGACAGACGGACATGACTCAAACGACTTGAGACGAATTTGGTTCAAAGAAACCTTAAGTCTAAAGTGACTCCTTCTATGTGTTACACTTTTGGGTCGTATCAAATGATATATACCCTCATCCCTAAGGGTGATGGTATAAAAATCGGAATTTTCAACTGTCGATTAGGCTACCGGATTACAGAAGCATAGTTTAGTCCGAAATATTGGCCATTAGAATAGCCGTGGAGCAATTTAGTGGCATATTAAATTGCGCGGCAATATTCTATAAAGCGGCTATCAGATTCCTGAAGCCGGTAGTCCATGGAGACGATAGTGAGGAATTTGATGGTTAGCCTCACATGGGTTCCACGACTTGGGGACATATAAAGTAACCAAGTAGCCGATGCTTTGGCAAAAGCTGCGAATTTTAGGGTCACATTGAACTCTCATAAGTAGGGAAACAGCTAATTGCGGAGAAACTGAAACTTATTACTGAGGAAAGATAGATGAAATAACCCACTTGCACAACCACCAAACAGTAATAGTCTACCATAGATATGCAGAGGACACGATTTTCGCTGAACCCGTCCAGAGCCCATCTTAGGGACATCATAGCTGCAAAATGCGGTCACTGGACGGTCGGCAAACACGCTCAGTGATACAAGCTGCAACGATGAGGACGAAGAGGAGACTACTGGGCATCATCTATGTCACTGTCCTAATTTTGGTGACCTGAGATTTGGTCATCGGGAACTTATGGACAATACCTGTCTATCAGTAGGCCACTGGCGTAACATCCATGCCTTCATCACAGCAACGAAATGACTTGGTGCGACGTTGATCAAATAGAGTAGGAAAAACTGGTGCGAGAATTTAAAATGGTATCACATGGGGACCCAAGTGAGCTATGCCGAAGACGACTTTCAAATTAACCTAACACACGAGCCACATTCATACAAAAATTATATCTTTATAAAAATTTATATCATCACCCATAGGTTAAAAGACCCTTTCGGTACCCTATAAAAGATACCATATGCCCAGATATATTGAATTAAATTTTTACATTTGTTGCCATTTTTCTACATCGGCTCTCATCAATATTTATGTATTAAGTAGTAGCATTTAATTTAGGGCTTATTAATAAAATTACCAGTTTTTTTTACACTACCGAAGTGTTAACCTAATTCGACCCTACCATAACCATTTCCTACCCTCAGATTCATATGCATCAATTTTTTCATTTGAAATCTTTTTTTGCTGCATTTATCCTTACTCCATATCTTAGATGGCATATCGTCGTCACAACATAGCACCAATCAAGCCAACTACCATTAAATTTGAATAATATTAACGCGTTACTTGCCACACTAAGTAAGAAGGTTGTGGCAGCCAGCAACAGTGGTGGCCATAGATCCACAATATTATTATGGCAATATATATTCCAAAGTGTAGACTACTCATATATGGATGTAAGTATGTATCATACGACGACGGACTATGGGTACGAGTATGATTGTGAGCTGTTGTGCATATCAATGTATAATATGACTTGAGATAAACGCAAGAAAAACGCCACTTGTTGTCACCATCGATCGCTGGCCAAGTCAAGACTCACAGTTGCAAGTAGCAGTACTTATATCATAAGTAAGTGTTGGCCGCATTCAGGAGATGGCAAGAAGTCGGTAGTTGATAGTAATGTCATGTGGTTGCTGGGAGTTAGTGTTGGTGGCGTTGGGTGCTGCCGCAGTCCTGTCCTCTCAGTGCGCTGTTGGCAGAGCTATTTTAAAATTCTAATGTGTTTTTGTGTTTAATCTGATAAGAAGTTGACAGATAGTTAAGTCTTGTTAAGTTAAGAATTTCATAGACAATTTCCCACTTGGGTTTTTTCTTGTGTTTTTCCCAGCAGGCTGCTGCTGCTCCTCCTTACTATTCGTATCGTTAACGCGATAATGATGATGATGGATGTGTAACGATCTACTAGACTTTATGAGGAGTAACCCACAGTAGTTTCCATTCTATGAAATCTAAAAATGATTGATTATTAGCGTTAAGGCATCAACAACAACAAAAAGCAGCAGAAACTGCATTAATATGAAAACCGTTTTAATACAAAGTGTTTATTAACAAGTGCATAATTGAAATTAATTGGTTAATTAAAAATAAAATTGATTAATATTTCTCTCCTTTAGTTAGTTGAGTGGTGGTGCCCATGGGGTTTTTTTGCTTGCTTGACTGACAGTTTGGCGTTCTATCATCTTCACCGTCATCGTCGCCGTCGACTTCGTAGTTCATCTATCGCTCTTCAAAATATGATATCAATTAAGCTGAAATTACTTTTATTTCATTCATTAAAATCTCTCATTTAGCTTTTTCCTGTTTTGATTTTTCAAGTTTTCGTGTCTCTACTTTAAACGGAAATGCAGAAATGTTGATGATCTGACGCCTTTGCATCGTTGTCACTGTGGTTGCCAAAATGTGGAAAGACTGGTTGACTGTGTCATGGCTCGTGCGGTGTGTGTGGCATGATGAGGCATTAGTGCACCTTCATTCCATTGCATACCCTTTACGGCGACGTTAATCTTTGCGGAATCATTACACAGGAAATACAAGATTTAGCAACAGGTTGCTTCTTTTTGAATTTAATGAACGCCCGCACACTTTTTCATTGCGCTATATTATTGATGGTAGAGTTGTTATCGTTTTTGGGTAGTTGGTTACGGTGGAAAATGAGAAGCTGGTGAAGATACGTAGTGATCGGGTTTTGGCTTGCTCTTATTAAACTATGTGAGTGTTAGTATGCTTACCACAGCATAAAACTCTTCCATTATTGAAGCAATTATATAGCCTTAAACCCGGTTACTTCTTTAGATTTCAAATGTAACCAGGATGAAACAATATAAATTCCTTTTTCTTTTGTTGTGTTCAGACAACGAGTAGTCATAAAGTTGATGTTTAACACTGAAAAATAGAAGCTGTCATTGGTGCCAGGTAGTAAGGCGGTTCTAAGGCAGTTGAGAACCGATTACTTATTCATATTCACGCCATCACAATTAAACAAATTACTTACACCAACACCTACGGGTAGATATCCAATCGACGTGTGCGGTATAATAAACTATTCACAATGTTTTGTAATACAGCGAACGAACATGCTAAATAGCGATATCGTAGGCTTGCGAAGGATGTCGCTTAAAATCAAAGATCCCAGAGCAGCAGCCAGCTATAACGAAATCAAAAATCACAAACCGAATCTTAAGAGACTTTGGAAGGACAACAAAAATTGAGGACAAACGACATCGGCGACTTAATTAGGTTAAAATTGGATAGAATATAATATGATACATTATTGAGTGCTTTTGAAAGTTTATTTTTCCGCTTTTTGGTGCGTGTACATTAAACGACGGTCTGGTAGAATTTAGTTTGTAGAACGCTACATTTCAATTTTGTCTCTTAGTACTATAACTTCCTTTTTATTAATTTACAATAATTTTAGATAAACTATCGCTTGGTTGAATAAAATTCAACTTCAATTCTATTTGTAAACTCACACAACGGGACACATCTAGATAATTGATAAGCTTTTACTACACTATTACTGCGAAGTCGACAACATCTAGGGGGGAGCTAAGACAACAATCGAACCCAGTTTTCCCTCATATAATCGCGTATTCTTACCGCCGGCCCACGAATATTTAGGTACAAGGTCTAAACGTACTTACTTAAAAAAATACTTAATTTCCCTTTACACGCCATAAATGAGGTGTGGAATAGATTTAAGCGTTGTTGCGAATAAATGTTAGATTCACAACAAACTGCACCTACTTGTTTATCGACGAATGCGAACGTCACTGTTTGAGAAGCTTCTACTAGACATGCCAATTGACTCGACACTTATACTGCGAAGTTGCTGTCGATAACATCGAGGGGGCCGGCAATGAAAGAAAAATGTAGATGACTGGAAACGGGAATCGAACCACGGATATCCCGGTCTAAACGTACTACTTTTATACAAATCATGGTAGTTTTTTATGCGTCGCATTTCATAAAAATATTTACAAAATATCGTATAACTTTCAAGGTTAGTTTAGGCTAATTCGGCAGCCACGTTTAACACAGCTCACTTGGGTCCAAAATAGGCGTTCCGTTGTGATACCATTTTAAAATTTAAATTGGATGTTCCGCACATCACCTACTGATAGCCAGGTATTGTCTAGAAGTGTCCGATGACCAAGCTATTCATATCTCATATCGCAGCTTCTACAAAAATCGTTGTAGGGAAGTTTCAACCTCTTAGCGTGTTTAGCAACCATCCAGAGACCGGTTATTACAGCTATGATGCTCCTCAGGTGGGTTCTTGACAAGTTCAGCAAAAATCGTGTCCTCTGTATATCCATTGTAGGCCAAATTTGTTTGGTCGCTGTGCATGTTGGTTTTCTCACCCATCTCTCCTTAGCAATGAGGTTCAGTTTACCCGCAATAAGCTTTTTCTCCCTTGTGAGAGGGATCCCAATGAGACCGTAAACTTCGCCCGAGTTTACGGTTGTGGCGGCCCTTGCCAACGTATCGGCCCCTTGGATACCATATATGTCCCCATGTAAGGGTAACCGTCGAATGTCTCGCTGTCTCCTCAACAGACGACCAGCTTTCTTGAACATTTCTCGAAGTGATGTACACGTTCTCCAGGGATCTGATAGCCGCTGTACCATCAGTTAGAATATTAATATTGCCGCCCAATATCCCACGATACCGAATTTTCTCTACGGCTATCCTAATGGCAGCTATTACGGCCTGAACTATGCTACAGTGGTTTGGTAGTCTGACAAATAATTGCAAATTCAACTCCTCCGAAAAGATGCCACAGCCCGCTCTTTACTTTAATTTCGAACCGTCCGTTAAAATTAGGGCATTATCATCATATTAGGACCTATCCGGTATGTTCCTTATAAAACCCGGATCGAAGACAGGTTCTGGTATAGTGTAATCCGTGCGACATCTCACATTTATTAGGTCCAGTATTTTGGCATGGCCATAGTTCCTGTGCATCCATGCTTTTGTGGCGTCTAAACGCATTGAGGTGTTATCTGCTATTTTTCTCGCCTCAATGTCCGGAGGTAACTAGTATAGGTTCGTAAACAGTGCCATAGTTGGAGTAGTTCTAAGAGTCTCTGTTACCATGATTGCCACCAGTCTCATAATGCGTTAAAATTTCAGCCTTTGAGACGCTCTAGCGCCGGCCACCACACTCCCGAATTGTAGAATAAGATGGGTTTAATAGCTGAGTCGTGAACCAGTTCACATTTTTGGGGCTTATTCCCTAATTGAGGCCGATTGCCCTTGTGCAGCTAATCCTGGTCTGAGTTCAGATTCCAATTCAGTTTACTGCCCAATATAAGGCGAAGGTATTTGGCACTATCAGAGAGTGTATGTGCGACTCCATTTAATTTGGGGTTGACAAATTGAGGGATTTTGTATCTCCGAGTGAATACACAAGTTCCGTTTTACTCGGGTTTATACCCAGTCCACAGTCATGACACCATTTTAAAAGAAGTTTCAGTGCAGATTCCAGAATCGCAGAGAGTAGTTTAGGATCCTTGCCGGTGACTATTAGTGCCACGTGGTCCGCATATGCGACGGTCGTGCAGCACGTTTATTCCATCGTCCTCAGGAGAGTATTAATGTTGAGATTCCATAGTAGTGGAGAGAGTACTCCTCCTTGTGGAGTACCGCGAAACGCCACCTTGGAAATATTTGACACGCCCAGTTTTAATAGTTTATCAACTAAGGCGATGACCACTGGGATAATCTCCAGTTGTTCCATTAAGTCAATTACAGATTCAGGTTTGGCATTATTTAAAGATCCCTCAATATCCAGGAAGGCAGCAAGAGCGTATTCCTTGTAGTTCAGGGATCTTTCAATGAGGCTAGTTATTGAATGTAAAGCAGTTTCCGTAGATTTCCTCTTCGTATTTGCATGCTGAGCCTTGGACAGTAAAAAGGAAGATAGGCTAATTGGTCTAAAATCCTTGGCTTTAGTGTGGGATGCCTTACCCCCTTTAGGGATAAATACAATTTTGTAGGTTGTCCATCTCATTGAAATGTGCGAAAGCTTTAGACAGGTTTTGAAGATTGTCAGAAGCCAGGGCGTCAATACTTCGATGTTCTTTTGTAGATCCGCGAGAATAATTCCATCGGGTGCCGGTGATTTAAAAGAGTGGAAACTTTTGATAGCCCATTGAATTCGATGTTCAGTAATCGGTATGTCGGAGGTATCAAAGTTATAGCTGATCGAGTTTTCCATAAACTGGTAGTCACTTTCCCGACAACCTTGGTAAATGGTAAATTTCAACAGCTCCAGGTATCTCACATCATCTCACACTTTTCACCACATCGATAAATTTTTGAAAAATAAGAAATAATTCATCAAGAATTAAATGTAGTCAAATCGGACGCCTAATCCTGTTATGAAGGAGCTTTGAGCATTTAATAAGGTGTATCACTTAATACTACTACTGTATCACTATGTGTCCTGGTGCGATAGAAAATTAAAATCTATTTTTGTGGTTGATTTCTAATTTTCTAATACACATTTTATACAAATCACCTTCAAACCCGCTACAATTTTTTAATCTTAATATCCCTTTAAATAATTTTCTGAACAGTTCGAGGTGCACACAAAAACCAAGCAATCCTTCCTACCTTTGATGGCACATAACTCAGTTGTTGACTGCCAACTCAATTACCTAACTTTTAAGACCGCCCCACCCAGACTTCGCAGATAGGGTGCGTACATATGGATAATGGCGTTGCCTTAGATAGAAAAACTATAAAGTAACCTTGAATATCAACAGGTACTGGGCTGGTTCGCAAATTGGCCACATGAACCTGTATCTCTGAATAGTTGGACAAACAACGACAATTTTACTTTATGGCTGTAGTTGAGGCTGTTGGATTGCTTACTCCTCCACTGTCACTTGGCGACGACAGACAACGGCAATGAGAGCAATACTTCCATACATACCGATCTGTACCCAAAACAAACTTGTATTAACAGTGAAAAGAAGCGAAAATGAAAATAAATAAAAAAACAAATACATACTTCCATACACACTCTTGCAAATACTTGGAAAACGGTATTGAAATTCTAAAGTCCAGTCACCCGCAAAAGCCACAGACGAGACCTGGTCGATATCTACACACAAACACACACGAAAAGCTATAAAGAACTCTAACCAGAACTGATCAGTAACGTTTTCAAAGCCGGCACAGTTGATTTTTCCTGACAAAAAAAGGTCTTCTCCTCACATGCGCGCTACGGTCACCGGCACAAAAAACTGATCTAAACCCATACAGCAGTTAGTGATTCTTAAAAAACGTAAACGTTCTGAGAGCGCGAGTATCTTTAAGACGCATAGAACTCTGAATGGAATTTAATTTTTAATTTTCAACAGAAAAAAGTATAATTCTTGCAAAAGCGGCAGCAGTAACAACGATCACAGGAATCACAACACAATTTTAGTGGAAAAAGTTTGTTCACGAAAAAAAAACACACAGAATCGATCGATACGCATTCATATAAGATGATCATTGCAAAAAATATCCAAGTAAATTGATGTACAGTGGAGACTAAAAGTAGGTTGTTTTTCTTTTCGATTAACATTAAGAAGTAAGATCTCTTAATGCATTCCGCTTGGCAATCGATTTTTAGGATATATTTGAATATATTTACTTTGCTACTAATTTTCATAATTTAGCATGATATGAGCAGTGGCATTTAACACAGAACAAATTATAAAGTACTGGCACGGGCCAGTTGTATAAATACGCATAAATTGGTACGTTGAACAACTGGAAACGAAATAATTTAACATTTGTGGTTCATAAAATAGGACTTTCTTTACGATTATGCAAATTACAACAAACAGAGTTTATTTTCCTTAATAAGGATTTATTAAGCAAATGTGGGATAGGGGATCATTATTGGCCACAAAAGCCACTTTCCCTAAATAAACTAATTATTATGAAAACACAAAGAAAAAAAGACACGAATACTTTTTAGAGCCATGCATTAAGGATATACAACTGAAATATCAGAATACTTGGAACACCACCTAGTTGCAGCCAAGATACGCACAAGGTCAATCAGTGTAAAAATCGCTCGTAACTGAACGGAAAGAAAGCTAGACTTCTTAAGGCTTAACACAATCGATATATATTCCAAATAACTCTCTTGCTTACTGTGAACAACACTGATAACATATTGCACATTCTAAGTATGACCACGGCACGAACGACCGCACATGAGTATAAAAACCACTCTTAGACAAGTCCGGGTACGAAGTACAATGTTTGATGAAGAGGACAATGCGTACAAGGCAACACTGCAGGGAGTAGTAATGGGTGATATGGGGAACCCGTGTAAGGTGCAGTGGCCAAAACGTATCACAACTAACCGAAACAAGACGGTTTATCTCCCAGATTCACCAAGTTGAATCTGTCAGTAAAAAGCGTAACGAATAAAAGAAAATGAGTTGGGTCCCTAGTATCTTAAAGCCAAATTCGTTTCAGGACGTTTGGATACGTTTGAATCATGAATCACTTTGGCAGGATGGGTGGCTGGCGAGAACTCGAGGAAACTTTCACAAATTGTGCCCAAGGAGAACGCTTATAGAATTTTGACTTAGGAATGACTACGGGCCATATTGATCTACCTTCGGGTACCTCCCATAAAAAATCACCTATTTTTTTAAAATAGCTGTGTTGATATTGAGTTAATGATTCAATGTTTTTAAACAATTTTATAAAATGGAAAAAAATTTTAAGCAACTTGGGGAGTAACACAGTGTATGTTGTAGGTTTGATCGAGTTCGACATAAATCTGTATACTAAAATTCCCTTACACCTCAAAATATTGACCTACGGTTAAAAATTCGGGTTTCCTCACTTGAAGTCTTACGACTCAGGCAATTCTTAACAGAGTTCTGATTTTTTCATGGTTTAAAATAGATAATCTTAGACATTTTAAACGAAATACATTAGGGTGGGTCGAGTTAGCAATGGATATTGTGCCATCGGTTTTTCGATAGTTTTTGGCATGAGAAAAAAAAATTCCACTACGACATATCAAAAAAACCATTTTGGAGGCGTCCAAATTTAATTTTTTTACTTTTTCTTAAATTTTATTATAACATTGTATCACCCTTATATATACAAATGATCAGCGTCGAATTCTAAATCGATTTAAAGATTTCCGTCTGTCTGTCCGACTGTATGTCTGTATGCCTTCCCTCAGTGTGTCTCCTTCGGGAGGCCTTTGGCGGGTACCGGCCCCATGGACCTGAGGGAACCCCCAGTTTCCCTTTTTATGGCCCTGCTAGGCAAAAGATGGAAGTAAGGATGTACCTCCTTACGAGCTCCGACCAAGGAGTCTAAAGATGGTGCTACGGGAGGTCTGGTATGCCCAGGGTGGTTTGCCCTAGGTAAACCACCTGCCTGATCGTTTGGCAGCAACGTGGTGGCTGTTTTAAGACCAAAAATAACGCTGGTAAACTAAGAGTTTGATGCTCGAATGAATCTCTTGATACCATACGAGACTTGCATCTCTCATTATGCAACATACGGATTCTTAGTTGAGTGTTGCACTCTCTGCGTCTTGGTGATGGATAGCAACAAACCTTTAACAAGGGTGTAACAGCGATTGCAGGAACACTGTTACGAACTAGTTCCAGTACAAAGCGAAAGATTATAATAGTGAAAGACTCTTTGAGCCCTTCCTATCAAGTCGGACAGTAACCATTCATTTGATGTTTGTCTGATGTCCAAAGCGTGAACCTAGAGTTAAAATTGATGAAGCCAGCCGGATAGGGTACCAAGGTACCCCATGCAAGCCTCGAGCTTGTACTTGTCAGTCAATATGGTATCCCACATTAACAGCGGCATAGTAGTATATTCCAGGTGGGGTTAAGCCCACCATCTGGTCACGTTTACACGACGATACTAGATGTAAAACACAACGACTCATGTATGTCTATCTGTTCGTCTGTCCCCACGATTATCGATATGGAGCTGAAATTTGGAATACAAGCTTATATCCTAAAAGTGTAGGTTAAGTTTTATGTTGAGCCCGATTGGGCAAAAACTACTCCCACCCCCATACAAACTCCCCATATTTGGAGACTGTCTCCTCGATTACAGCTGTAGTTTAAGACATATTAGGCTTAAATTTGGAACACAAGCTTCTATGCTCTAAGTGGAGGTTAACTTCGAACGTGAGCCCGATCGGTTAAAAGCAAATTGCCTGTCAAAACAAATTGCTCCCGTTTTTAGGGTGTCCTATATTTCCCGCGATAACAGACGTAATTTAAAAAATATCGAGCTGAATTTTGGTATGTCTGCTTCTGTGATGAACAATATCTAACAAATACTACTCCCAACTCTCACACACACTCCCCCTTTTTAGGGTGTCCGGTCATACAAAATTGGCTGAAATGCAGAATATGGGGCGGAAGCCCAAATAAGGTAGGTCAATGTTGGCTCGGAGACCCATTCGGCCCGTGGGGAAAATAACTTTCATTTGAGTAACCGCACATAGGGATCACATGTTCTTAAAAATACAGCATTGGATTCGTCACGAATATATCTTTCTTATGTGTACCTACACATAGGGGGTTATCATAGAACCCACGGGCCCCTATTTTGACCCCCGCCAACTTTGACCTTAATTTCCGCGTTTAAAGGCGTATTTAGGAGGACGTGGCATGTTTTTTTTTCTTTTTTTTGGGCTCCTGCCCCATATTCCGCTAATGGTTTACAAATGGTGAAGAAGCTTCGGCATAGCCGAAGATAATGTCCTTATTAGTTTTAAAGGTTGTTTTAGTAGGTAATAAAAAAAGTCTGATTTACTTTTTTTTAATATAACCATTTGTACATAATATTAAATTGATCCGCATGTTCAAATTTTCTGTATAAATCCACCCTAGCGCCAACTACCGGGTCCATTTGTACATAAACATACATACATCTAAAATTTGTTCATCCATTCAAAATTTCGATATAAATCTCCTAGTGTCACCTAGCGGTATGAAAATACATTTAATCTTATTCAAATACGTACCAAATATACATACAAAATTTAATATCAATCGTTCGAGCCGTTTCAGAGGATTGCTATTACAAACACAATGACAAGAGATTTTAATACATATATTAGATGAAGGTGAAAAGTATTTTTATGGAAATTGTTTTATGTGATATTTTCCTTATAGCCTCCAGTTTTAAACTATTCTTTTCACTATTTCCATATAATAAATTTCATTGGACAATATTTTTATTTTTTCACTTCACTTAAACAATAAAACGATTTGCAATATAGATATTATGTACTAAAATAACCTTTTGCAGCCACTGTAACTTCGTGTGTACGCTGTAGGATGATTGTGTAGCAGTTACCTTTTATTCGTACACACGTTCATATGTACGTACATACATCTGAATATGATCAATCCTTTTATTTCTCAGATGGGCTATGTCCGCTGCTGCATGTGTGCGTTTGTTTGCGTCGTTTGTTGCTTCTGAGCTCTGTATTGCGGACCTGTTGATGTTGATATTATTAATTTATTGTTTAATCAGTTGGTGTGGTTGGACTCGCCCAGTATGGCAATTTTTTGTGAGCTCATCATTGTTCGTTGTGTTTGCTCTTCTTTAGGCGGCCACAGGAATAATGAACATGACTGTCGTCCGATCAATGACTGTCCGGCTGCAGCAAGTGTATTTACCATGCCAGGCCGTCTCTCATTTAGTGTCTTTTTATTGCCCAGAACAATATTAAATGTGTGACTTTAGTGTTTCGGCGAGGTTGAGCCGAACCCTACGTCAGGTACAAAACTCTGTATGATGAATTATAGTACCATTTAAGGAATTTTATAAAATGCGAAAAATTTTATTGCTTCAAATTTATATATAAGATTGTGACATTGCATTGGCTTAAACAAAATACAAATTAAGAATAATGCTTTCAAACTAAAATTTACAATCGCAAGATATGTAAGCATTCGCTTTGTACCGTCCTATCGATTCGTCGTGTATCCCCTACAACTTTTCAATAATTTTTCGCACAAAACTCCTTTGGTGTCCATCATAATGAAGTTGAAATGTACATACATTCATATGTTCTGCAATATATTTCTTTGTAGCATTTCTGGTCTCACATGAAGTGGTTCCGTTTAAATTGCATGACACAACACTTAATTTTCGTACATTTGATCTCTTTTTTGTACCCCTCCTTAAATCATTCCTCATACAGGTTGATGTTTAGCAAAAAGCGAGCGAACGCAGCGTCTGAAAGCTCGAAGCAAAAAATATACATGCATATAATTCGTTTGATCATTGGTTTTGAGATCACTGAAAGCCCATAATTTAATAATGATGACACTTAAAAATTTATTGCAATTTATTACGTCACTTGATCGCGCAAAAAACCAACAAGAATGTTGATAATGATCTCTTTTGCTGGGTGTCAGTACATTGGTGTGTGTGTGTGCGCGAAATGCATTAGCAATTGATATATTGATGTGATCGATCGATAAGGACATAAGTGTCTGTTTGAATGTAAAAAAAAACAACACATACGGATTGTTTTTTTTTTTTTTTTTTTAATTTTGAGTCTTAATTGACATTTAAAAAATTGTGATGGCTAACGAAGCTTTATCTTAGCGGCAAGAAATAAAAACCGAACATAAACAATCTATCTTGATGCGGCTTTTAATTATGTTTAACTTTAAACAAAATGAATGTTCCACTAATGGTTGTAAAATATGCGACTCAAATATCAAATAAAAAACACTAAATCATTAAGTAGTTGTACCGACGATATTTTAGCAAAATAATAACCATTTAAAGTCAAACCGCATTGCATGTGAATTTGATAGAAAACTGGAGATTAAAAATAATTCAAATAAATTTGGGAAGGAAATGGATATTTTATTTAAATATTACAACGATCAACACAGATCTTGTTTCCCTAATTTTGTGTATTATTGGGTATTTCTACTGCCCTTTCTACAAAAAAAATATTACAAAATTAAAACATATCGTCGCTCCGCCGAGCAAAACAGTTATGATTTTTCAATTTCTTTTCAGGAGAGCCAAAAAACATATTTATTTTTGAACATTTCTCATATATTTTACACACTACATGTATTAATGTGGGATTTTCTAATGTGAGTATTTTGATTGTTATTCATCTGGGAAAAACCACAATCTCTCTTAGGAGGTCCCCAAGCAGCTCACAACGTCCAAGTGATCACGCATTCCAAAGGAAATGCCATTGAGCATCCGTTCAGTGGTAGCAAATGTGAGAAGGCGAAATATTGAGTAACCTAATCGGCATGCTGGGCGTCATGAGTGTGATGCAAGGTAAAGCTTCTGATCGGTTTAACTTGGCAAAGCTCAGAGTGAGCGGTACCCTGGTCAGCGTCTGACCCAGAATGGGCGGCTGTACTAAAATCATATCAGGATGAGAAAACTGCGATGTGGTGCGCTGGGTTTGCAACCCGCCGCCGACTTTTGCAATGAAAAGAAGTAAGAAAAGAATAAAATGGACCCCCCAAAATGTTGGCGACCACCGCAAACGAATTAAGGACCATGATTTAAGAATATGCACCTGGAATGTTAGAACACTGTATAGACCAGGTGCCTCCATCCAACTGGCGGAAGTCCTCGAAGAATACAAGGCTGACTTAACCGCTTTACAGGAAATCAGGTGGACGGGACACGGGTGCTCGCGCATGAAGAAGTGCGACATCTACTATAGTGGCCATGCGGACAAGCACGAGTTTGGATGTGGATTTGTGGTTGGCAAGAGACTGCGACACCTAGTCTCAAGGTTCAACCCGGTGTGTGAACGTATAGCCACCATAAGAGTCAAAACAACGTTTTTCCACATAACACTTATATGTGCCCATGAAGCGACAGAAGAGAAAAGCGATGAGGACAAAGACGAGTTCTACGAGAGCTTAGAAAATGTATATGACCGTAGCCCGAGCCATGACATTAAAATTGTACTAGGCGATTTTAATGCTAAAATAGGCAGGGAAACCGCATTTGAGCCTACCATCGGAAAATTCAGTCTGCACACCGAAACGTCGAACAATGGCATCAGACTGATTGATTTCTCTGCGGCAAGAAATATGGTAGTTAGCAGCACTAGATTTGACCATAAAAAAATGCATAAGGCAACATGGTTATCTCCAGATCAATTGACGAGGAATCAGATAGATCATGTGGTAGTCGATGGAAGGCACGCATCGAGTGTTCTGGACGTACGAGCGATTAGGGGTGCGAACATTGACTTCGATCACTTCCTTACCGCAGTTAAGGTACGCACAAGGCTAAGCATGGCGAAAAACTTACATAACGAGGCACAACGAAAGCTAGACATCGGTAAACTGCGGACCACAGAGGTAGCGAACGCCTACTCCAACCACCTAACTCAACTGCTGTGGAATGCTCCAACCCCTGATGATATAACCTCGCAGTGGCAAAATATAGCCGACTCCTTAAAACGGGCTGCGAGAAGCGTACTTGGGTACTCAAAGCCGTCTCAAGAAGATGCCTGGTACGTTGATGAATGTCGCAATGCCACGAGAGAGGCGGTTGCTGCATACAGGGCGAAACTGCAGCCAATGGCAACCCGAACTGTTCGTGAACGGCACAGGGAGAAGAGACGAGAGCCAACTCGTCTTTTTAGACGGAAAAAGAAGGAGCTGAAGAAGAGGCAGGATGAGTGCACAGAGTTGCTCCGAAGCAGAGGGGAAGCCCGAAAATTCTAAAAGAGAGTTAAGGCTAGAATGCGTGGAACAGGGTTACCCTCCTGCACGGACAGCGATGGTCAGCTAGTGACGGACCCGGATAACGTTCTGAGGATATGGAGAATTCATTTTTAAAATTTATTGGATGCAGACACCACTCCAGAAGACCCCGCTCCAATTCATGACGATGGTGTCTTGGCAATCTCCCGCCTTAAAAACAACAAAGCTGCTGGAGCCGATGGTCTCCCTGCTGAATTGTTTAAGGCTGGCGGGGAGGAGCTGATTAGGAGCATGCATCGGCTCATGGAGAACATTTGGCAAGAGGAGAGCATGCCGGGGATTGGAGTCTCAGTCTGTTATGTCCCATATACAAAAAAGGAGATCGTAGTGAATGTAAGAACTATCGTGGAATGAGCCTATTACCAATTGCGTACAAGGTCCTTTCAAGCATATTGTGTGAACGTCTAAAGCCAATTGTAGAAAAACAAATTGGACCATATCAGTGCGGCTTTAGACCTGGCAAATCTACGACGGATCAAATATTCACCTTACGACAAATCCTGGAAAAAACCCATGAAAAGCAGATCGGCACCTACCACCTCTTTGTCGACTACAAAGCTACCTTCGACTCTCCGATAAGGAATAGGCTTTATGAGGCCACGTCTGAGTTTGGTATTCCTGCAAAGCTGATTCGACTTTGCAAATGTACCTTAGCCAACACCAAATCCTTGGTTAAGATTGGTAAGGTTCAGTCTGAACCATTCAACATGGAAAGAGGTCTCAGGCAGGGCGATAGCCTGTCCTGTACACTATTTAATATAGTTATGGAGAAGGTGATGAGAAAGGCTGGTGTCAACATGTCTGGCACCATATTCCACAAGAGCCACATGCCACTAGCCTATGCCGATGATATAGACATCAGTGGCCGAAATCTGCGGGATGTTACTGCAGTTTTCTCATCACTAGAAAAGGAGTCAGCAAAATGAGTTTAGCGGTCAACGACGACAAAACAAAAATAATGATTTCGACGAACAAAGAGTCCTCTCGTTGGGGACGCACCGTGAACGTTGGCAATTATTGTTTTGAGGTAGTCGACGAGTTTACCTACCTCGGATCTTCCGTCAACAAGAAAAATAATGTCAGCCAAGAAATTAAACGGAGAATAGTGCTAGCCAATAGATGTTTCCGAAGCGTGTGGAATTCTTTATTACTTCAGGCCTCAAATTTATGAACTACGTTTCGTAAATTGTAATTGGCCACTTAAGTAAGTATGTAAGTAATCGGCATGCTACCACCGATGCGTCGTAGGATATAGGTAACAGAAGTTACTGAAGCTCAACACAATGGCGCTCATAATGTTGACGACCTCCGCAAACGTTATAAGGACCATAATTTACTGATATGCACCTGGAATGTCCGAACTCTCTATAGAGAAGGTGCCTCTATCCAACTGGCGGATGTCCTCGACAAATACAAGGCTAACATGGACGCGACAGGGATGTACACGTCGAAAGAACTGTGACATCTTTTATAGCTGTCATGCAGAAAGACACGAATTTAGATGTGGATTCATAGTCGACATTTGGTCTCGTGGTTTAACCCTGTAAGTGACCGATAGCCACTATTCGCATCAAGGCGAAGTATTTTTACATTACGCTGATTTCTGAACACGTCCCGACTGAATACAAAGACGAGGACATTAAAGATGCATTCTATGAGCGCCTAGAGGAAATATATGACCGCTGCCCTGCACATGACATTCAAATTGATCTGGGAGATTTTAACGCTGAAATAGGAAGGGAAGATGCTCTTGGTTCAATTCAGCCTTCACAACATCACCTCCGATAACGGATTCAGACTAGTTAGCTTCGCGTCGGCAAGTAACATGGTAGTGAGTGGAATCAAATTCCAGCATAAAGATATCCACAAGGCAACCTGCATATCCCCTGATCAAAATACAAGAAACCAGATTGAATTGAAGGCATATCTCAAGCGTTAAGGACGTGCGTGTGATGCGAAGTGCAAATATAGATTCGGATCACCACCTACTTGCGGCCAAGGTACGCACTCGATTAAGTAGTGCTAAAAACGGTCGTAACCAAACGCAAAGGAAGCTAGTTATCACAAAGCTGCATACCACCGAGATAGCCAATGCTTAGTCTTACCATCTCTCTCAATTACTTCAAACCAACCCCCCTAATTCTGATGTTCCCGACACCCAGTGGCAGCATATTGGGAATTCTATGACCACTGCCGCAACGACTGTACTGGTTTTTGCAAAACCAAGCTCAGACAAGCCCTGGTACGATGAGGGAAGCTGCGAAATGTCTAAAGATAAGGATGCTGTATACATGGCAAAACTGCAGCCAATGGCAACGCGTAGCGTTATAATGAGAAGGGGAGGGATATGACACGCCTCTACCGGCGAAAAAAGCGTCTATTGAAGAAAAGAGAGAGCCAGCATTTTGAAAACTAGAGGAATAGAGGTGAAGACCGAAAGTTCTACCAAAAGTAAAAAGCAAGTTTTGAACCAGAAATCCCCACCTGTAAGGACGAAGACTGAAATCTGGTCACTGATATTCAGAGTGTGCTGCAAATATGGAGGGAACACTTTCGGTCTCTACTCGTTCCCGAAGACAGCACTTACCGTCTCTTTAACGATTACAAAGCTGCATTCGACAGTCTGATACGACAAATATTATTCGATCCTTTGACTGTGTTTGGTATCTCCGCAAAGCTGATATGAGTTTACAGAAAGACACTGTCCGGCACAAAGTCTTCCTGTGTTAAATAGGTAAAAATCTGACTCGGACTAGGCGATATTCTGTCATGCGATTTCTCTAACATCATAAGATAATGATCATGTGGAAGGATTATGTAACCAGGACTGGTATCATATTTAAGAAAAGCCTCACGTTGCTCGCGTATGCCGATGATAGAGATGTCACTTGACGGCGGAATGTTTTTGCGTCTTTTTCAAGCCTTGAGAAGCACTCGGCAGACGGGGCTCTCGTGATAAATGAGGACGAACAAAGAGACTACTAGATTAGGACACTACATGAACTTTGACAACTATAACTTTGAAGTGGTAGATGATTTTGTGTACCTTGGCTCAGCCGTAATCAAGAAAAATAATAATCACAAACCGCTGTTTATATGCACTAAGCAAGCTATATAATGACAAAGCTCTCTCTCGAGGAACAACGATCCAACTCTACCAGACACCGATTCCGACTGTCTTCTTCTACTGTGCAGAATCCTGAGTTATGACGCAAGCGAATCAATCAACTCTGGGAGTCTTCGTGAACTAATCTTCGTAAACGGCGAGTACTGCCGTCGAATGAACTATGAGCTGTAGTCAAGAGCGTTCAGATAGATCGACTGTTCAGATAGACATGGTCATGTTGTACGAATGGATGAAAATGTTCCACCATAAAATGGAAACTTGCAATAAACTCCATCGATGGCAAAGGAAGGGGCGACCACAACTTCGTTGGACGGACCAGGTAAAGAGCTATTATCTTAACTTTGTGTGACGAACTATCTACGATGTACAAAAGTTCGCTTGGAGTTCTTTTCTACATCTGATGGTTGATTTCAGTTTCTGCTGCCAAAGAAGAAGAAGAATTTATCACCATGTAGATATATATGTTTGCACGGAAATCGTATAAGTACAGTATATGATTTACATTCTTTCTTAACTCGATAATATACTACTTTTGGCAAACATAACATGTTTAAGTTTTGTACAATGAAAAGACAAAAAATGGTTTTATTTTAATATTCCGTAAACAGTATAATTACGTTTTAATCTGTCCTTCAGACAATACTGAGCTACCGTATCTCACATATGTTCCAAATTTTGACGTTGAGTCATCAATAACATTTTCAAGATATGGTTGTCAAAGTGTCTTACATTTTCATTTATTACAATCTTTTAGAATTCATAATTTTTTGTTGCTGTTTCAACCTATTTGTTTTGCATCCACATCCATAGACCAATCCAATTACATACCACCTTATGCCGTCTGAACTATTTGTATGTAAATGCGTTTAGTGCGTTTCGCACAACATTGTCTGCGCATGCGTAATCACATTACATGTCGTTCACTCGACTAAACATTCTAAACGACTTTTTAAAAGCATAACAAAATTTGCATTTAAATTTGAAAATTGCTAAATATTACAGACACTTTTTACCTTTTTGGCAAACTAAAAAGACAATTTTGCAGCTTTAGGTGCAACTTAACAAGTAATAAATTATCATAGAACGTAAATCGAATCGAACGAAATTCGTATACAAAATGAAAGATAAATAAAGTCCTACTAATAACGCTAATTGTCAAATAGTTTATTTATTTTGCAGCCACAGACAAAAAGAGACGGAGAGAGAGGGGGATACTTGTAGCAAGTGCGTTAAAAATTAATAGCCAAGTAATTGAATGTAAAATATCTTGCCAAACATGATGTATCCATTTTTTGGTTTTGCTCGATTGCCGGCTTCATCGCTATCGCAGTTTGAGGAAACTTGCGCACACAAAAACTTTGTTGTAATTAAGATGTTAAGTAAATTGTTCACATAGTAAGTAATTGATTTTAACAAGAACATGTGGTATAGCCATGGTGACTACAACGAATCGATTGAAATAATTTATGGTTTCTGTTGAATTTTCATTCCTTTCTTGGGTTGCGTTTGCGGCTTTGTTTGGTAGCATTTAAAACAACATAGACTAGACTATGGCTTATGCTGCGGCATTGTTATTATGTATGTTTGTTGTTAAGTTTTTAAGGTTTTTGTCTCGCTTTTTTTAATTCTTTCAATAAAACTAAACTGAAGTACTTCAGCGTAGTATGTGTCGTCGTTCTTGTTATCTTGGCCGTGTAACTCAAGGACAAAATCACCTGTACCCGTATAATATAATGAACCTGCTGTAGGCTCATTATTATTACCAACATTATATTTTTTGTTTACATTTTACTTTTCTTTACAATCCACCAACCATAGCGTTCGTTCTCTCACAGCCGCAGCGAAGTGCTACGCAACAAAAGAATGGAATTGAAAACGTGAACAAGTAAGAGTGTTTACCACGGTTGAGATCAGCATCGATTGTTATCATTATAGTTGGATGGTTTGGTCATTTCGTTGGTTCGAAAATCAACCAGATCAGGCACGTAGTATTTTGGGAAAATATTTAATGAACAGTGTGACAATTGAGGATTTTTGATAAAATTTAATTGTGATGTAAGCGAAAAAAACGTCTGTTGTAGTAATGGGCTTTTGTTACAGAAACCAGTTTTAGTTCTTTCTAAAAACTCTGAAGAGACTCATTGACAGTTACCATAGAGGAAACATAGACCCAAAGCTGCTGTCGGACAGGCAGCATGTTTACTGCGAGGGTAAGTCCACTGAGACAGCCCTACAAGACTTGATCGGTTCCATTGAAGGTTCACACGACGTTAAAGAGTATATACATAGTCCTCCTAGATATAGAAGGGGATTTCAAAAACGTAAATCCCGCACGATAGTCGTGACCCAATTAAACTTGGGAGAAGATGTCAGAAGAGACTTTTTAAGGCCAAATTAGGGTCGCCAGGCCTTAATGGGTTTGTCAGTAGGTGTACACAGCTAAATTGGATTGGTGTGAAGTTGTCAAGGGTAAGTTTCAAAACATATTCAGATACATTCTTTTGAAGAGCCCTTTTCCTTATGACGATATGAGTCGGCGAAAACGGTCTCGGCGTAAGTCCAAACAAACTCGAACTGGTTCTGTACACCAGGGGCAATTAAATTTCTTTCGCGGAATGTGCAAAACTACTCTGCTTAACATTGGACAAGTAACTGAATTTCAAACTCAATTACCTAGACAGGGTGAAAAAGGCCACTGTAGTACTATATTCGTGAAAAAGGGCAGTATGAAAGCAATGTCGCTTAAAGCCTTACATTATTCACTGGTTGTATACTGTAGCAGTAAGGCCGGTAATGATATCCCGCCAGGAAATGCAACTAGTTCAGAATCGTTGCATAGTTAGGTCCTAAGTAAACATAACTTGTTCCGATTAAATTTACCTTCAACTGGCGAATTTAATATGGGCTTGTCATTGGGGGAAATATACTCACTTCCCTCTGCATTACCCTGTACTAGCTACTGCTATAGTTCTGACATACCAATTACTTAACTGTTACAGTGGTTCCAACTATTTCTCTAGTTTTTAAATACTGACTACGGACCTATTTATTTGGGACTGTTTCTTTAAAATAAATTAAAAACTTAAAAAAACACGCTCTCTTCTTGCTCTGCTTTTATTTCATCGGTTCATACCGCCACAAATTTTTCCAGAAATGTTTCCTTTTATTTTTCACAAATTTTTTTTAAATTTCTTTTGTTGCTCATTCTTACAGATGAAATATTTAGATAACCACTTATTGAATTTATTCTTCTTTAGAGTTGAAAACGCACTTTACTTCAACAATCTTTAAATTGCGACTAATGATCGCTTGCAAGAATTAAAACTCCACCACCAAATATTCAATTTTGTTTTTTTCATTCAACTAACGGGACATAATTTTGTTTTGCTTCAATTTCGTTGTAAGTTGATGAAATAAAAAAAAAAAACAAATCATTTCAGCAAAAACAAATTTAAATTGGCTCGTCCTCGTTTACCAGGATCAAGCTCAGTAGTCAATTCGCAGTATTCTACCACATAGCTTGTATCATGTGGAAATTAACCTCCTGTAATCTACTACGTTACTAGTGATTAGTGGCAATTAATTACTTTAACCAGTACAGAAATTTCAGTCAGGTAAACTGACTGATAAATACCATCACCCAACATCAGATATTGTTGAAGTCTTGAGTTATTGAAATAAATAGAAAGATTTTTAAAAAAATAAAATTACTTATGTATAATTTAATAATAATTTCCCCTGCTTCTGGTGCAAAATCGTCCAAAACTTTACTTATTTGGGCTCCACGAAAAGCCCCCCAATGAAATAACGCCCGAACGAGAAATGAAATATTCCCCAAATTTTTTTCATACATTTTTGGGGTGTTGTTTTCATATGAAATAACTCCCAAATTTTTTTGGGAGGTTTTTCATTTATTTTTGGGAATTATTTATACCATCACCCTTAGGGATGAGGGTATATATCATTTGATACGAAAAAAAAGTGTAACGCATTAAAGGAGACGAGTTAGACCCCAAGTATCTTAAGACCAAATTCGTTTCAGGACTTTTTAAGACGATTGAGCTATGTCCGTCTGTCTGGCTGGCTGGCTGGCAGGCTGGCTGGCTGGATGGCTGGTCAGCAGGATAACTCGAGTAATCCTAAACGGATCGGTATGAAAATCTACCAGTATCATATTTTTTTCAAAACGAACTTATGGGATTGTAAATGGGCTGAATAGCCCCACCCCTTCTGGTACCTCCCATACAAAATTACCTATTTTTGGAAAATTAGTATTTCTTCCATAACTTCCAAACGGACGATCGTAGGATATTTAAATTTGGTCAGTTTATTTATCTTGCAAAAGTAAACAAACGCTAAGAAAACTGAAAACTTTGCCTTACCCCTTCTGGTACCTCCCATACAAATGACCTAATTTACCCTTTATAGTTTTTACATACATATCTTTTTTTGTAAGTAAAGTGAATTTACTCAAATTTTGAATATGATGTTCGCTTATGAAAATGGGGACTCAGGAATGAATATGGGACTATATCGGTTTCACGCCTTCTGGTACCTCCCATACAAAATTACCTATTTTTGAAAAATTAATATTTCTCCTATAACTTCCAAACGGACATTTAAGGGGTAATGAAAATTGGTCGATTAATTTATGTTATTATAGGAGACAAAACCCCAGAAAACCTAACTATTTGACACACCCCTTCTGGTACCTCCCATACAAATGACCGAACTCACCCCCATAGTCTTACAAACATATCTTTTTTGTAAGTACACTGAATTCAGTCAAATTTTTTGTAATTTGTACGTATGAAAATTTGAGTCAGGAATGAATAAGGACTGTATCGGTTCACCCCTTTTGGTATCCCCTACCAAAATTACCTTTTTTGAAAAATTAGTATTTCTCACATAAATTCCAAACCGGCACCTTTACCTCCTACACAAATAAGGGCTCCACGAAAAGCCCCCCAATGAAATAACGCCCAGGAAATAACCCCCAATGAAATAAACCCCAAAAAATAGGAAATAACACCCAAAAACTGTGAACGAAATAACATCCAAAAATAAATGAAATAAACCCCAAAGCGAAAACGAAACAACCCCCAATATTTGGGAGTTATTTCATATGAAATAACACCCAATGATGAACATGAAATAACCCCCAATGAAATAAACCCCATCAGCAACAAAAATGAAATTATGCCCAAAATTCATAAATGAGTCATTTTCACTAAGGATTTCAAGACGTCAATATGGACCAACAGCAAAGTCGCAAAATTATTGACATGAATCGTGTGGATCGTAGTTCGTTGTAGCCCTGCTCTACTTTTGCATTTCGGAAGACAATTTGCCTTTTACGTCTGGCCTTTACACAACCACCTCCACTGTTCACAAGCAAATCAAACTCTCTGCTTTTATTGAATTCCTCATTCTGAAGAACTCTTACAAATTTGAAAAATTTCCATTCTTAGATATCATTCTCAAAATGAAAAAATGCTCGTAGCATATTGTTGATTTTTTATACGTCAATATAAAAAATGGAAATATCTGTAAACATTAAAAAGATGTTGTTATATATTCACAGGCTAAAAGTTTTCTTGTAAAAGGCCTATTTTTATATAATTATGTAATTATAACCCGTATAAACCAACAGCTTTAAAAATGAAATAACACCCGAATAAAAAATGAAAAAACATCCAAATAATACACGCTATGAAACAAGCCCCGAATTTTAAAAATTTGTTGGGTGTTATTTCATTGGAGATTATTTCATAATTTGAAAACCCCAAATGAGGAATGAAATAATTCCCAAAAATAAAAGAAAAACCTCCCAAAAAATTTGGGAGTTATTTCATATGAAACAACACCCAAAAATGTATGAAAAAAATTTGGGGAATATTTCATTTCTCGTTCGGGCGTTATTTCATTGGGGGGCTTTTCGTGGAGCCCAAATAAGTAAAGTTTTGGACGATTTTGCACCAGAAGCAGGGGAAATTATTATTAAATTATACATAAGTAATTTTATTTTTTTAAAAATCTATCTATTTATTTCAATAACTCAAGACTTCAACAATATCTGATGTTGGGTGATGGTATTTATCAGTCAGTTTACCTGACTGAAATTTCTGTACTGGTTTCATTCCTCATTTGGGGTTTTCAAATTATGAAATAATCTCCAATGAAATAACACCCAACAAATTTTTAAAATTCGGGGCTTGTTTCATAGCGTGTATTATTTGGATGTTTTTTCATTTTTTATTCGGGTGTTATTTCATTTTTAAAGCTGTTGGTTTATACGGGTTATAATTACATAATTATATAAAAATAGGCCTTTTACAAGAAAACTTTTAGCCTGTGAATATATAACAACATCTTTTTAATGTTTACAGATATTTCCATTTTTTATATTGACGTATAGAAAATCAACAATATGCTACGAGCATTTTTTCATTTTGAGAATGATATCTAAGAATGGAAATTTTTCAAATTTGTAAGAGTTCTTCAGAATGAGGAATTCAATAAAAGCAGAGAGTTTGATTTGCTTGTGAACAGTGGAGGTGGTTGTGTAAAGGCCAGACGTAAAAGGCAAATTGTCTTCCGAAATGCAAAAGTAGAGCAGGGCTACAACGAACTACGATCCACACGATTCATGTCAATAATTTTGCGACTTTGCTGTTGGTCCATATTGACGTCTTGAAATCCTTAGTGAAAATGACTCATTTATGAATTTTGGGCATAATTTCATTTTTGTTGCTGATGGGGTTTATTTCATTGGGGGTTATTTCATGTTCATCATTGGGTGTTATTTCATATGAAATAACTCCCAAATATTGGGGGTTGTTTCGTTTTCGCTTTGGGGTTTATTTCATTTATTTTTTGATGTTATTTCGTTCACAGTTTTTGGGTGTTATTTCCTATTTTTTGGGGTTTATTTCATTGGGGGTTATTTCCTGGGCGTTATTTCATTGGGGGGCTTTTCGTGGAGCCCTTATTTGTGTAGGAGGTAAAGGTGCCGGTTTGGAATTTATGTGAGAAATACTAATTTTTCAAAAAAGGTAATTTTGGTAGGGGATACCAAAAGGGGTGAACCGATACAGTCCTTATTCATTCCTGACTCAAATTTTCATACGTACAAATTACAAAAAATTTGACTGAATTCAGTGTACTTACAAAAAAGATATGTTTGTAAGACTATGGGGGTGAGTTCGGTCATTTGTATGGGAGGTACCAGAAGGGGTGTGTCAAATAGTTAGGTTTTCTGGGGTTTTGTCTCCTATAATAACATAAATTAATCGACCAATTTTCATTACCCCTTAAATGTCCGTTTGGAAGTTATAGGAGAAATATTAATTTTTCAAAAATAGGTAATTTTGTATGGGAGGTACCAGAAGGCGTGAACCGATATAGTCCATATTCATTCCTGAGTCCCATTTTCATAAGCGAACATCATATTCAAAATTTGAGTAAATTCACTTTACTTACAAAAAAGATATGTATGTAAAACTATAAGGGTAAATTAGGTCATTTGTATGGGAGGTACCAGAAGGGGTAAGGCAAAGTTTTCAGTTTTCTTAGCGTTTGTTTACTTTTGCAAGATAAATAAACTGACCAAATTTAAATATCCTACGATCGTCCGTTTGGAAGTTATGGAAGAAATACTAATTTTCCAAAAATAGGTAATTTTGTATGGGAGGTACCAGAAGGGGTGGGGCTATTCAGCCCATTTACAATCCCATAAGTTCGTTTTGAAAAATATTGATACTGGTAGATTTTCATACCGATCCGTTTAGGATTACTCGAGTTATCCTGCTGACCAGCCATCCAGCCAGCCAGCCAGCCAGCCTGCCAGCCAGCCAGCCAGACAGACGGACATAGCTCAATCGTCTTAAAAAGTCCTGAAACGAATTTGGTCTTAAGATACTTGGGGTCTAACTCGTCTCCTTTAATGCGTTACACTTTTTTTCGTATCAAATGATATATACCCTCATCCCTAAGGGTGATGGTATAAAAACTGGCGGGATATGATGTAATAAGTGTGTACAATAAGTTTACAGACTCGCACAGCTACGGCGGTAACACAAAGAGAGATGTCGCAATGGTCGAACAGTATAGTCCTCAAAATGATGTCTGACACAGCAGACATCGTTGACTACTCACTGACTCAACCGCTGTTCGATAAGAAGTACTAGTATATACATTAGGGCGGTAGCGAAATGGAGAACACGATTTTGTTTTGCGTGCATTTAAAAATGTCCGATGATGAAATTTGGGTAAGACAATTATTTTCCGTGGTTCAAAGAGGCCAAAGGTCAGGTTCTAAGTAAAACCTATGTTTTTTCCCGCTAGTGGGTCTCTTCCGGGAGGCCTTTTGGGGAGTATCGCCCCCACGGATGTGAGAGAACAAACAGTGGGCCTCTGTCTGGCTCTGCGGTTGCGAAAAGAGGGAATAAAGAAGGTGTTATCTTTACGAGCTCCGGCCAAGAAGTCTAACGATGGTACCAAGGCCGGTCAGGAGCTCAAGGTAGCCTAAGCAACTAACTTCCTGGCCAAATGGGTATGGAACAGCTTGTTCTGTGCCGCGTGGTGGTTGTCGGTTAAAACTCAAAGTTACGCGAGTAAAGTGTGTACTTTACGGCGGTGAAAAGTAGTATATGCGAAAGAAGGATATAATTGTTTATATCTTCTTTAAGATACAAAGAGATGTCAAACCATATTAACTCGCTGATGGTAGTAGAAGGTAATGCTAGGTATCGCTGGAGTGAATTAAACTCCGTCAAGCTGAGTTTAATTCACTCGCCGATGGTAGCAGAAGGGATACAGGTCTGTGTATTTTTGATATTTTGTCCATAAGTGGATTTTTAAATTCCTAGCTGATGGCGGCGTGGGCGTCACTTTGGCGTGTGGATGGAGAGCAGAAATAATTCGACTGAGAAAACAAGTACATGTACTTAAATGGGGGGCCAAATCGGATGGTGTATAAGACTTGAGTTTGTACTTATCTGTCAGTATGGTACCCTCACAAAAGAAATATAAACAATTTAAAAATGCTTTAAAATAGAAAAATTAGATCCGGGCCTTAACAGCGACATTGTAGTATGTTCCAGTGGGTTTGAGCCCACCGTGAAGTAAAGCCCTCACGGGCAGTGCATTCACGTAAATCACAAGGACATTTGTTATGGCTTTTATAACGGTTTCTTTTAAATGTGGCGTTGTACAGCCCTCTTCAACACTGACTGTAGTTCATACTGTAACAACAACACATAAAAAATTACATCTTTATACATTTTACAGTTCTAAAGCTACAGCCGTTTAAAGTTTTATACCACGTCCACTGATCCCGCCCATTTTTTGTTGGTTCACTTGCAATACTCCGAACCAACTTACAGGTTCTACCCGAAATGGTATCCGTTAGCATGGCAAGCTACTTCTGCGTGGTAGACCATATATAGCAGCAAACGGTATGTGGGCGTCTGTCCAAGGTTGTGTTCTATTGTTCTTGAGTTGTGCTATAATCTGAGAAGCAACATTTATAATACCGGAAAATTTTACTTAATTTTTTTTTTAAATAGATAAAAATATTTTGATTGTTGAATATGTTTTTCATTGTTCGGTTTGAGATCTATTCTATTATTGCTAATAGAATTTGTTTTTACAAGAGTTGTGTGAAATGGATTATGTTGACAGCTGGCAATGATTGTTTTTAAAATGGAAAGACCATAAATCATCAAAAAATAAAGTAAGAATACTGATGCTGATTATGTCTTTTTTTTGAAAGCATAGGGCCAAGAGCGTTGATGAACAGGACCTTCACTAGAGAATTATAACTAACTTGATAATAAAAAACCAGATTGTCAACCCGAAAATTATATGTGACCCGGTAAGTTAAAAGTTAAGGTCGAATAAATCGATTTTTACTTTTTTGGTGATTCTTATAGTAGACAACACGCACTTTATAATGCTTTCTAGCTGCATTAGTTATGGCAGAAATTAGCTTCAAATTAGACACTTTTGATTAAAAAAATAACTTTTTAACATCAAAGTCGTTTTTCTCCAAAACTTATTTTCTGAGCATAGGCCCCTTTTAACTTACCGGGTCACATATAGTTATTTTTCGTAAATATGAATTGTTTATAATATTCCGACACATTTAACAGTACAATTTTCGTAACTCGAATATAGCTTAAAATTTTACGTATTTTATTTAAAATAATTATAACTGCACTTGCCCCACCGTCTATAACCGCCATCAGCCAATATTGTTGTTAAGCAATGGAATTATTTTATATTGTGCTTGTAATAAAAGCAAAATATTTTTTTTCTTACGTCTGCTCTAAGTAATACAGAAGAGTACTCCATCTCTTGAGGCCTATAACAACAACAGCATCAACCGCCGCAATAACAACAACGGCGACGACAACGACGACAGGTACTTGAGTTAAGGGCCTTCAGAACCCCTTCACCCTACACGTTCATAGGCCATAGACATTCAAACCGAACACTACCCACATAAACATCATTGGGACTTGAAAAAAATGCACTGAATATGAAAAGTACAAACTCATGGCTCAGTTTTACCATACTAACACAAGAGGGCATATAGAAGGCCAATAATCCCAGAGAATAATCACCGACAAAACGGCCCTTAATAAAATACAGGTATAAAAGAACGCAGTAAGTGGTCAAATTGAGCAAACAAATGAAACGGTGGCGAAGCGTATTACGAGGTGGGGGTATGAAGTTTTTTATGTTAAGAAAAATCACAATATTGCTTAGGGTTTGTCCCAATATCCTCGGAACTTAACTCTACACATGAAGTTATGTTACATGTCCTTTTTATAGTTGGTAATCAATCATGAAAAACGATATTTATTTTTCACATGTTAAGATTGTCTTATTTTCATTTATTCTCTGGTTCCAATGCGATTTTTTACGCAGTTACCAAATATCTATCTAAATTTATAATACAAAAGACAGCGCAACCTGGTACACAAAACTATTCAAAATATAAAACTCTAGAAATATATTTGGGAAGGTTATTGAGTTCATTGTGGTTCCACAGAAACAAACGAAGATCCCTTATTTTCTCGGTTGAACCATCCTGAGCACCTCAAATGGCTCCTGAGTCGGCTAATATAAATGTAGACCCGATCGCCTAGGTGGCTGAATAAATAAGCTCCCAGTATTATATGGACTCCTTCTCATTTTCATCCCCACAGTTTCTGCAGATATCACTTGTCGCAATCTTCTTCATTCTCATTGGGTGTCTTCCAATCAGGCAGTGTCCCATCATGACTGATATGTAATGAAATTTCACCTACCATTTGTCACCTAACAGATTCCAGTTCGTCCAGAGTCTTGCTAACTCGTCTGCTCTGCAGTTCCCTGGTATGTCCCCTGTGGCACGGCATCCACATTGGGTTAGATGATGAAATGCTCAGTAATCTCGTTAAGAGATCTGCGGCAGTCCAGGGCTGATGTTGAGTTCAGAAAGACAAAACCCGGAAAATTGATGGCAGCTTGACCGTCGAAGAATGTGTTTTTGTCCACTGTGGAAAGGACGCTATATCTCAGCTATTATGAAAATTCTTAAGCCAAATTGGCTTAGAGTTAGCTACTGTGATCATATAGCCTTCGTGCTATATTTAGACCTAGGTCTTTAGGGTAGTCCCGAAAACTACTAGATTATTTAATTTCAGCCATCAGAATTTCCACTTATCTCTATCTGGTATTTGTATGTGGTACTCCTAGTCGAACAGTGGTTCTGTCAACGTGAAGTCAACGATGCCAAATATGTTACACATTGCACACATTGTCAAAAAATTGGCCTTACTATGAAGGAGACTTCCAATTGGCATTAAAATTTGGAGTAAAATTTTGAAAATACTAAATGGAGGATGACGGAAATTTTTTCAAAAAATGCTTCCATTTAACTGATATTGTGCCTAAAGGTATTTATGGGGTCGCTGATTTCGAGTCAAATTGTGAAAAAACAAAATGGAGAATACAAAATGGCGGATATTTTCCTATGCCTATGGGGGTTTTTGGGGTCGCCGATTTCGAATCCGGAGTCAAATTTTGGATAAACAAAATGGCGGAAATTTTTTAAAAAAAAATGCTTGAATTTAAGTGATATTTTGTCTAAGGGAATTTTTGGGGTCGCTGAAACAAAATGGCAGATACAAATTTGCGGACATTTTGTTTTAGTGACTTCCAGCATTTTTTTAAAATAGTATCCGCCATTTTGTTTATTTCAAGTTTGACTTCGGATTCAAAATCAGTGACCACAAAAATCCCTTAGTGCTATGTTTCATGTAAATTATAAGTCTCCTTAATTTTCGTACTGAATTTTTCAAAATTTTTATCGAAGGAAGGGTAAAATAAGGAAAAATGGCAAAAAGTGGCAGTTTACACCCCACGAATGAGGTATGGGATAGCTTCTCGCGCTGTTGTGAATTAACACTCTTTCGATTTTAGAGTCACAACAAATGGCACCTACTTGTTTATCGACGAATGCGAATGTCACTGAGAAGCTTTTTCTAGACATGCCGATTGACTTGACACTATACTGCGAAGTAGCTAACGACAACATCGATGTGGCCGGCAATGAAAGAAAAATGTAGATGAAAGGAGCCGGGAATCGAACAACGGATCTCCCGCATGGTAATCGCTAACCACTATGCCACGTGTCTTACCACTATTTCCTCGATAGGAAATTAGTTATAAATCACCATATGTTGCCTTAATATTTTATATGACGAATACCCAAAACATAAGTCAACTTTGGATGGCTACAGCATACCGGAAAATTATCACAATTAGTTTTTTCTTCTTATTTGGAGCGTTTACTTTATGTATAAACAAAAAACCAGTATACAGTATACATACAGTGAACAATGCGAGACTTTGTGGACAGACCGGGAGAGGTATTGCATGCCCCCAAAGTAGATAGTTTCCACGCTTGCTATCTTATATTTCTTGGTGAACGATTTGTTTGAATTAACTCCAAGACCTCTTTCGCATGCCCAGTTCGCCTACGCGGAAGGTTCTTGAAGGATATGTGGAAATTGCCACATCGTCTGCATATTCGACAATCTTGCAGCCAACCTCTTCTAGAACAACACACTGACAAATATATTTAAATATCCTAATGCTAGGCCATGGTTATCGTGTCGGAAAGTTACGTTATTGAAAGACCCTTCTAAGTATATCAGCAAAGGCTACCATTGTATACTCTTTGAGGACGAGTGAAGCCGACCAAGTCTTACAGGGCTGTCTCACTGGACTTACTCTTGCAGTCAGAATGCAGTCTATTCAAAAGCAGCTTCAGGTCTATGTTTGCCTTTAGGGTACAATGAGTCTCTCGTGTTTTAACAAAAAACCCTCCCATACGGGACCGAAATCTATTGGTCACCTGCAGCTTCTTGAGAAAACCTACCTTGCACCAGAATAGATTTTTATACCATTACCCTTAGGGTATATATCATTTGATACGGGAAAAAGTGTAACGCAATAAAGGGGACATGTTAGACCTCAAGTATCTTAAGACCTTATTCGTTTTAGGACTTTTTAAGACGACTACGCCATGTCCGTCTGCCTGGCTGGTGGGCACTCGATTAATCCTTAACTGATCCTTACTAAAACTTACCAGTAATTATATTTTTCGAAATTTAGCAATGGGATTGTAAATGGGCAGAATTGTCTCACACCTTCTGGTACCCCCATACAGAATTACCTATTTTTGGATAATTAAAATTCTTTAATATCTTTCAAACGGAAAATTGGAGGATATTTGAATTTGGTCAGTTTAATTATATAGTAATAGATACCTTTCTGGTATCTCCCATACAAATGATCGAATTAACCCTCATAATTTAACACATATCATTTTTGTAAGTACAATGAATTCAGTCAAATTTTACATGTACGCCTTATAAAATTTGAATCAGGAATGAATATGGACTATATCAGTTAACCCCTTTTGGTACCTCTCACACAAAATGTGATCATTTTGGGAAATTAATATTTATCCCATAACTTACAAACGGGTACTTCAGGGATAATGAAATTTAGTCAAAACCACAATAAAAATCTAACTATTTGGCACACCCTTTTTGGTACCTCCCATGCAAATACCCGAATTCACCCTCATAGTGTTACATACATATCTTCTTTTAATATTTTATATAAGTTAACGCCTTCTGGTACCTCCCACAAAAAAATTACCTGTTTTTGGAAAATAAATATTTCTCCCATAACTTTCAAATGGGCACCTTGGGTAATTTTTTAACCTCCCACAAAAAAATTACCTGTTTTTGGAAAATAAATATTTCTCCCATAACTTTCAAATGGGCAGTTGATATTATAAGATAAGGAGGCAAAACTTTAGAAATCTAACCAAAAGCGAAGGTTAAGTTCTAATATGAGCCTGATCGGTCAAACAAAAACTACTCCCACCTCCCATACAAACTCCCCCATTTTGGGGTCTGCCCCTGCGATTACAGCCGTAGTTAAAGGGAAATCAAGCTGAAATTTTATGTGAGCTTCCCTACACTAAGCAGAGGTTGATAAGTAAGATGAGACCGATCAGTAAAAAACTACTCCCACCTCCCATACAAAATTCCTCTTTTTGGCGGTGTCCGTCTGTCAGTCCCCTCGATTACTGCAGTAATTTAAGAGCAATCAAGCTGAAATATTGAATGCAAGCTTTGTTGCCCTAAATGGAGGTTGAGTTCTAAGATGAGCCCGATCGGTCAAAAACTACTCCCACCTCCCATTCAAACTCTACCTTTTTTGGGGTGTCTGCCTTACTGCCCCCGCGATTACAGCCGTAGGTTGGGAAATATCGAGCTAAAATTTGATATGCAAGCTTTAATTCTATAATAGGAGCTTACGTTGTAATATGAACAATATCGAACGAATACTTCTCCCACCTTCTATACAAACTCCCCCTTTTTCGGGGTGTCCGTCTGTATGTCTCTGTATATTAAGAACTTTCGGGCTGAAATTTGGTATGTAAGCTTCTGTCCAGAAGCAGAGGTTAAGTTCTAAGATAAGCAAGATCGGATTTAAACTACCCCCACATCCCACACAAATTCCCATTTTTGGGGAGTTACAAAATGCATAAAAATATGCTCCAACTCTCCAACTCCTAAACTTATCGGTAAATCGATTAAAATCGATAAAAAAAAATTTTGACAAAATGGATGTGTGAAGCTAAAAGTAATGTCCACTTCTCACCAACTCCCCTGTTTTGGGGTACAAAGTTTAATAAAATATAGTTGTGGGCAAATAACCAGTTTTACCACCATTTTTGCAAATGGTGAAGGGTATCTGAGCTTCGGCATAGCCGAAATATTTTAGTTTTGCGCTTCAGATTTATAACTCGAGAAATATTTGTTTGACTTTCTTTGTTAACAACGGAACTTTCAATTTGTATTCTTCAAATTTTATATTTATTCCATTAATGACAAATCAATTTAAAACTATGTATTAATTATTTTTAAAAGGAATCGTCAAATGGTGAAGGGTATCTGAGCTTCGGCATAGCCGAAATATTTTAGTTTTGCGCTTCAGATTTATAACTCGAGAAATATTTGTTTGACTTTCTTTGTTAACAACGGAACTTTCAATTTGTATTCTTCAAATTTTATATTTATTCCATTAATGACAAATCAATTTAAAACTATGTATTAATTATTTTTAAAAGGAATCGTCTAACACCATTGCCCTTCATATCTTTCAATTAATTTTTAATATTATATGTACGTTAAACTAGAAATCGATTATTTGTACCACAACCACCTTAAAAAGCAAACAAATATCGACAGAGCTCTTTTTTAAATGTTGTGTGATTTCATTTAAAAGTATGACAAAAAGAATCCAAACGAGCAAAGCTCATTTCGACACACTCACACACAGTCCGATGCAGGTTGTTTTCATTTATTGGATTCCAGGGAAAATAACCATGGCAAGATTATTTCTATAGACACGATTTTTAACGAGTTGTGGAATGAAATTCACAACAACAAAATTGAAAAATAACGTAAAAACTCATTTCTTAAGAAAATAATTCAAGGAACGCATCATCAGCCAGAACAAAAGATCTCTTATTGAAACTATAAGAATAACCCCTACCAACAACAGCAGCAGCAACTTCAATAACAATGAGAAATTATATAAATACGGTACGCATCGAACATGATGTTTTGACCACAATATTTGCAGCCACAAAATGAATGCGTTGCGGTGGTGGTGGTTCATTGTATGGCCAGTCATTCGGCCATTCGACCGATCGGTGGATGGTTTAGCGATACTTGAATAGAAATACAAACCCCATTTACGAATAAATGTTTAGTTCAGCACCCGTAGCAAAGGCTTTGCCAACCACTATGTCAGCCACCACCGACGCTGCCGCCAACTACAACAAGAATAAAGCAACAGGTATATTTCAAATGAACTATGAAACATCAACAAAAGAATGATCTTGAGAATAACAGCAACAACAACAACAAAATTGTTCTTCTTTCTTAGCAAACTAAGCCAAACTACGAATATGTATAAAGAACAAGATCATCAGCATCATCAACGCACTTGTGAGACTATAAGCGAGGGTGTTATTAAGAGAGTGGTATAAACAATTATGGTGTACAAATAAAAGTCACCATAGTGTAAAAAAAGAAACAGACTGGTTGGTAGAATATGAAAGTATGAAGCATTTGGTTTGTAATATGAGGAAATGCATCTTAAGGTGAAAGATATAAACATAAAATTTCACCAAACTGAGATGACGGCATCTGATCCGAAATGCAGGTGTAAAAGTTGTTTGGCTCCCGAATAGTGACCGGATGTTGGTCTTAGAACGTAGATCCCGATAGTGTGCATTCACCAACTTAAGGGAGTAGAAATTACAGAGAAACTGCAGAGAAGTCCCAAAGATTTTAGATTAAGGTTATTTTCAAATGTCTAATGGTGTTCAAGGTTCATAAAACCACGTTTAATTTCTAAACGTAGAGAGATCACAGGATTCCATAGATATCAATAAAGTTTCAATGAATAAATTTTAGTACATACATATATATTAGGGTGGCAGCGAATGCCCGAGCGGATTTCCGGTAATGCCCGAGCGGAATATTGTGTTAGTTGTTATAAAAAGCCTGTGGCCAAAATTTGTGTGGATGCACTTGGCAGGATCAGTGGGCGTGGTATAAAACTTGAAACTTTAAAAGGCTATTAGAGGTATAAAGCTGATATCTGCTATGTGTTGTTGGTACAGTATGAAATAAAGCTAGGGTGGAAGTGGGCTGTGCCACGCACCATTTAAAAAAAAATTATAACAGCCATAATAATAGTTTGATCGACCTGAAAATTTCACAGTATAGTAGAGATATTTGGAACCACTCACGTCAACATTTGTAAATTCAAATGTAGGATTTACTAATAACCTGATCTTTGACCTCTTTGGGGCACAGAAAAAAATTATTCAAATATTCGGCATGGATTTTTTACATCAAGTGGCTCATTATTCCGGTCAGGGATTTTTAAATTTCCGCAACATAAATCGTCCATGCAATTCGCTGCCGCCCTAATATATATTTTTTTCTAATTTATCAAAACATAAACAATTCTAACAAATTTGACTGATTGTACTTGGAAACATGTAAAGTTTAAAGGAGAGCAATTGAAAAGTTGGCTCTTAACATTTTGAAAGTTTATGAGTGATGTTTTTCTTATGTTGAGTGATTTATTTTGTGACGGTATATTTGCTAGTAGATCAAGCTCAACCAGTCATGGCTTTTTTTATTTTTGCTCACTGCAGTTTCGGTTATGGTTAACCTGAAACAGCGTCTAGTTCGCATATTCATGGTTAAGATAATATTATTTATCTGTCTAACAGTTACTATAAGGGCCATTTGTATGAAATACAATCGAGAAATAAAATGTGGACATTAACGGCCGTATTCATAAAAAATTATAAGAGCTTTACAAACCGTTTTTAAGCAAATTTTGAGAAAACAATATTCATAAACGATTCGCATCTTCAATAAGTTAAAGTAGGGTTGTTTCTACTTTAAGCTTGCTATAAATTGACGTTTGTACAATTTATTCTATATTTATGAATTTGAGATCTTTATTTTGAGTTTTTCGGCATTTTTCCTATTAGAAAGAGTTGTAGCATGTATTCATTGTGTGGGAAATTTTCTTCGTAATCATTGTGCACATAGAGAAGTATCTAAATAGACACTTTTCATTCAAGAATTCCATATTGAAGAAAAAATATCATCGAAAATCTTCAAAAATTTTTTGTAAATAATTAAATAATATTCGTGATGTAGAAACAATCAAAACAAGGAAACAATGTAATCGGTATCCGATTATTATTTCAACATGAGGAAAGGAAAATGCCATTTTTACTTTAACGTCTTTCTAACCGTCATGAGAGTCGTAGTTAATGTAAAATTGAGCTACAATTATGTTCATAGTTATTATAAGTGCAAATAAATGTTTGCTTACCGATTATAAAGCTTTTGTATCCGATTATAAAGCTCCTTTTTATACATCATTAATGACCAAAAACAGTCGGCGTTGCCACCGGAACACATAAAACTAAAGTACTGATAAAAAACGTTTATGAATACAATTTCTTATTAAAGGTTTTTTAGAGCTAAAGAATCCTTTAGCTAGAGAACGCTTCATACCTACTTTAGAAATTTTTTTTGAATAAGGCCGTAAGAATATAATTTTTTTTTTTTGAATGGAAAATCCCACTCCAGTAAAATTTGGGGAAAATTGTTGGGATGATAAAAACTGTCTTTTAATTTGATTACGTTAAAAAAGTTTCCGTAGCAAAAGTGCTTTTTCTTAGATAAGAAAACAACTTTTTTTAAACACATTAAAGAAAACAATTTTTTCCACTTAAAACATCGCGATTTGATCAAATTTTGGCATTGGACTTATGAACAAGTAAGAAAGTTTCAGTCGGGTAAACCAACTTACGTATACCCTCGCTCTCAGTAAAAACAAAAAATTTTCTCAAAAAAATACAGAATTTGGGCACTATCGCGTTGGGTGTATTGATATTATTACTTGATTTTTCAAGTGGGCGGAATGGTACATTTGAATGGGAGGTACCAGAAGGAGCGTAGCTAGACTTCCTTTTTTTTCCCCAAAACTCTATTTTGTTAACGCTTATCAAAATAATAAATTTCGGCAAGATCGCGTTAGGTGTATTGATATTATTACTCCTTCGCTGGTACATTTGGTTTGGAGTTTGTATGGGAGGTGTAAATAGTTTTTGTCCGATCTACGGCTGCACTGGTGGGGGTAGATAGACACCCCCACGAGTGCACCCCCACGAGTGCACCCCCACGAGTTTTTGTCCGATAATCCTCATCTTAGAGTTTAACCTCTTCTTAGTGGATAGATGCTTGTTCATCAAATTTCTGCTCAATAGCTCTTAAATTAAGGCTATAATCGAGAGGGAAAAATAGACGGGCACCCTAAAAGGGGATTGTGTTTGGGAGATGGGAGTAGTATTTGTCCAATATTCTTCATCTCAGAACATAACCTCTGCTTATAGGATGGAAACTAACATACCAAATTTCAGCTTTATGTTTCTAAACTATGGCTGTAACCGCGGGGACAGACGGATTGACACCCCAAAAATAGGGAGTTTGTGTGAGACTTGGGTGTAGTATTTGTCCTATCTTTTATAAGCTTCTGTTCCAAATTTCAGCCAGACACCTTTTAAACTGTGGCTGTAATCGCAGGGACTACTACTTACTTAATTTCCCATTGCACCCCATGAATGAGGTATGGGATAGCTTCTCACGTTGTTGTGAATTAACACACTTTCTATTTTAAGAATCACAACTAACGGCACTTACTTGTTTATCGACGAATGCGAACGTCACTGTTTGAGAAGCTTTTACTGGACATGCCGATTGACTCGACACTGATACTGCGAAGTAGCTGTCGACAACATTAGAGGGAAGCCGACAATGAGAGAAAATGTTTTTTCTTTTAAGATGACTGGAGCCAGGAGTTGAACCTGTGATCTCCCACATGGTAGTCGCGTGTTCTAACCATCATGCCACGGCCGGTCACAGGGATACACCCCCAAAAATGGGGCAATTTGAATGGAAGGTGGGAGTAGTTTTTTACCGATCGGGCTCATTTTAGAATTTAACCTCCGCTTACGACCGGCCGTGGCATAGTGGTTAGAACACGCAACTATTATGCGGGAGATCCGTGGTTCGACTCCTAGCTCCAGTCATCTACATTTTTCTTTCATTACCGGCCCCCTCGATGTTGTCGACAGCAACTTCGCAGTATAAGTGGTGAGTCAATCGCCATGTCTAGTAGAAGGTGTAAAATTAGATTTTTTTTAAGCATTGAAGATTGTGTTGAAATGTTCCGCTCGATATCGCTTAATCTACAGCTGTAATCGCGGGGGCAGACGGACATCTTTAAAGCGACTCACAATTCGACGCTGATCATTTATATATTTATATTGTCAAACCATTGTCATATTTATATTGTCATGAATCCCTATTGGCGTTACTGATGGAATGGTATAAAAATACTTTTTTTTTAAAAAAATAACTTTTGAACAAAAACTTTTTTCACGATAGAGAAAAAGTGACAACATATTTCTTTTTACTTTTTCATGATTTACACGGCTATTAATTTCTGTCAAATCCAATATCTTGTGAATCTTCAATAGATTTACATATAAATTCCTATGGCTATGATATAAAATGCTCGTAAGGTTCATGGTAATTTGTATAAAAAACGCCAGAAGGGCGGTTCAAACTATCCACACATTTTTTATTAGGAGCTATTAAATATTAACTAATTCAAAATTTTATGTCAAATAATGTGCTTTCGACAGGGCGAGTGTGTTACGCTCATTTTCAGTTCTACAACACAATTTGTCATCATAAATATCGACATTATACGCTTTTACCAAACTCATTGTGCCGCCCTCTATCATGTATTCATTGTTTAGTTTGAGCTTTGTTTTTTTTTAGGATAAAAGGATGATATAATAATGGTCTGAAAATAAAAAGAACCACAAACCCGCAGCAACAAGTGTATAAACTTACAAGTGGCTAAAAAATGATTGATCTTGGCAATCGATCGGCTCGATTCCAACGACGTACACACTTTTTTTCACGTTCGTTATGCACCTTCATTGTGCGTCGCTTGGTATTCTTTTATTCTAACTTTATGGAATTGTTGCTTAGGAATAAAGATGATGATCTGCGAAAGGTCTTCCTCCAGACGCTTCATACTCCATCCACCAGCGTCGTCTGCGTCATCTCCGCCATCATCGTGATCTGTAACCGCAAAACTTTGTGGCGGTCTACTCTAAACAGAAAATTTCAGACAAACAAAAAAATGGTGACTACAAACTACATGATCATCTTCAACACCTTCGACAGGTTATAGAAACAAAAGTGGTAACATTATTGTTATACCTGATTCTTTGTTACTTTAACCTGCCTCATCTGCCTTTTGGTACTTGTGGCAAACAAAACAACAACAAGAACACAAGTACAGAAAATGTACTTTTTTGCAATTTTCTAGCGAATTATAAACGTTTTTTTATTTTCATTGCGGCTGGATCTTGTAGTCGGAGTTAAAATAAAGGTGCGGTATGACCATAATGATGATGATGATGGCTGAGTGGTCTTAAGGACGGCCAGCAAAACAGACAAACAGACAGAGACGGACGTTGTGGTCTCATGGCTGGCTGTTCGGTATGGCTTTTTGGCGAACAAAACGTTTTGGGTGCGTAAAAGTTCATTTGAAACGTGTGAATGTCATGCTCCCTGAAATTTAATGGTCATGCTCGTAGATCTCTCTTATAATAGTTATTTTAGACCTGCAACAACGAGCGCATTACGTTCGTTTTAGGTTGTTTAACAATTGTAAGTCATTCTACTATATGTACACATCGGCGAGAGTACAGACATTTATAATATTCTGCGCGCGAAAAGAACTCTGGACCCAGTGTTCATGGCTTAAACAGTAGTTAGAATAAATAATGTTTGTTAACTATTGTTTTGTTTGGCCTAAACATCATTACTACCACAGCGAAAAGTCGCCGCCACCGCCACCGCCATCTTCATCATCTGTGAAGGCAACTTTGTAGCCAGAAATGAGAAATGATCATGACAAAAACAGAAGGATATTATAAATTTGCTATAATATGCTTCTGAAAAAGCTACTGGCATAGCATGTAGCAAACGTCTGTCTAAAGAATGAACAATTTAAATGCGTGTGTGGGTACAAATAAATGGTGGTGGCAATGTCTTTGGGTGACTATGCGACCAAACAGAATGCAGACTTAAACTCAAGTATACAACATGAACATGACCATTAATTCGTAATTCGCTTTATAGATTAATATTATTAACATTACTAAGGGTTTAAACAATAATGACACACTGTCAAGATAGATTGTTGTTGGATTGTGTAAAAGGGCTTTGGGGTTAGACGATATTTTATAATATGATTAAGAACCGAGCAATCTGTGCAGCAATAGAGATATAATAAAAATTTACATAATTAATTGTCTATGATTTAAAAGTAAAAAAATGTCATGTATGTGCAAAATAGTCCTGCAAAAAGATGTTCATTCAATCACCATTAAGATATTGCTTAATAATTCCAAAGATTTGTTGTAAAATATCCTGTGTACATTTCCTTAGAATTTTCTATATTGACTTGGTGTCGATTTGTGAATTGGAAATTGAAGATGATGTTTGGTAATAAGCAGGGCAACTAGAAATATGCTCTAAAAATCGTGTTTCATGCGCTTATAATATGCCCTAAAAATAGCAATGTTTTGAAATAAAACCGTTACTAGAAGCAATACAAATCAAGTCAGATCATGTTTTGGGAACTTCTTCATCGTTTAACGCACTTAGGACATTGAAATATCTTCATAATTGTTGGCATAGTAATTGAATTGGAAGCTTTTTCCAGCCATGTTCCCCAATGCAAGGTCTGGAATCATTTGTCTAAGAAGTTTTTAGACAATTTATTTTTATCATGAATAGCGGCAGATAGTGAGAAAGAAAAGGTAACAAACGGAACCCCCCATATGTTGGCGACCACCGCAAACGTAATAAGAACCATGATTTATGGATATGCACCTAGAACGTCCGGACTCTCTATAGAGAAAGTGCCACTATCCAACTGGCAGATGTCCTCGAAAAATATAAGGCTGACATCACCGCCATCCAGGAGATGAGAAGGACAGGACATGGATACGACGTACAAATTTCGACATCTATTACAGCTGCAATGACGAAAAGCACGAATTTGGATGTGGATTTGTAGTTGGCGACAGACTCAGACATCTTGTCTCGCGGTTCGATCCTGTTAGTGATCGAATAGCCACAATCTGCATCAATCCGAAATATTTCTACATCACCCTGATATGTGCTCATGCCCGGACGGAAGATAAAGTCGATGAGATTAAAGATGACACGACATTAAAATTGTTCTGGGAGACTTTAATGCAAAAATAGAAAGTGAAGATGTTCTTGGTCCATCGATCGGTAAATTCAGCCTGCATACCGACACGTCAGACAACGGGTTTAGGCTGGTTAGTTTCGCAGCGGGAAGGAACATGGTAGGGAGTGGAACCAGATTCCAGCTCAAAGATATCCACAAGACTACTAGATTACCCCCCAATCAAAACAACAAAAATCTAATTGATCATGTGGTAATTGACGGCAGGCATTTATCTAGTGCGTGTGATTCGTGGTGCTAATATTGGCTCGGATCATTACCTGGTTGCAGCCAAGGTGGGCACAAGATTGAGCAGAGAGAAAAACGCACGTAGCCAAACACAAAGAAAGCTGGACATAGCGAAGCTGCAAACCCCAAGGATCGCCACTGCCTACTCCAACTAGCTCTCCTAACTTCTACGACACATAGCCTCTACTTCTGGCATTCCCGATAAACAGCGGCAGCATATTGTGCATTGTGCGAGACAGCTATTTAAGAGAAAAAACAACGTTAATGAAGAAACGGGAGAACGAGGATATAGAGCTATACAGGGCTAGGGTGAGGCCCGAAAATTTTACCAGAAAGTAAGAGCAAAAGGCAACGGTAATGGGCTCCCCTCATGTAAGGACAAGGATTGAAATCTGGTTACAGATACGCAGAGTGTGCTGCATATATGGAGAGAACATTTCCACCAACTGCTGGTTCCAGAAGGCAGCGCTCGTGAAAGTATCACGCCAATTGTCGGCGACGGCTTAGATTGCCCACCACCAAGTCAAGCCGGGGTAAGAAGAGCAATATCGCGGCTGAAAAATAATAAAGCAGCCGGTGCCGACGAACTTTCGGCAGAGCTCTTCAAGTCCGGTGGCGAGGAGCTGATAACGAGCATGCACCAGGTCCTACGGTTTGGCTTAATGAGTGCATGTCCGTTGATTGAAATCTAAGCGAATTATGTCCTGTGCTGAAAAAGGTGATTCAAGTGTGTGCTCCAACTACCGCGGGATCAGCTTTTTACATCGCATATAAGGTCCTGTCGAGTGTGCTATGTGAAAGACTAAAGCCAGTGTTAGCCAACCTGATTGGGCCTTATCAGTGTGTCTTCAGACCTGTTAAATCAACAACTGACCAGATATTCACAGTTCGGCGAATTCTGAGAAAGACCCAAGATAAACAGATCGACACGTACTATCTTTTCGTCGACTATAAAGCTGGCTTCGACAGCCTGATTTGGCTGAGTTTGGTATTCCAGCGAAGCAGATACGCCTTTGCGGAAAGAGACTGACTGACAGGAAGTCACCAGTTAAGATTGGCAAGGACCATTCTATACCATACGGAGCCTAAAATAAGGCGAAGGCCTTGTGATCAACAACATAGTGATGGAGATGATAATGAGTAAAGCTGAAGTAAACACTATTGGCACGTTATTCAACTAAAGTCACATGCTACTCGCGTACTCTGATGACGTAGACATCATCGGTCAAAAACTGCGGAATGTGATTGCAGCCTTCTCAAGTATACGAAGTCATTAGTTTCAACGAACAAAGATTCTACTCGTTTTTAGAAACTGCATTAACGTTGACAACTAAAATTTCGAGATGGTTGATAATTTTATCTACATCGGCTCCGCCATCAACAAAACTTATAATGTCAGCCTCGAAATCCGGAGAAGAATCCTGCTTGCTAATAAATTCTACTACGGACTAAGAAAGCGATTTAATGACAGAGTTGTCTCTCAACTAATAAAAATCCAGCTGTACCAGATACTAGTTCTACTTGTCTTGATGTTTGGTTCAGAATGCTGGATTATAACACAAGCGGATGAATCGGTTCTGGCAGAATTCGATAGGAAAATACTCCGTAAAATATATAGGCCCATCGTCGTTAATGGAGAGTATCGGCGTCATATAAATCTTGAGCTGTACACAGACATTGACGTGTTCAGACGCATTAAGGTGCAGCGGTTGCGTGGGCCAGGTCATGTTGTACGCATGGAAAAAATGCTTCAGCTCGAAAAGTTCTCGGCAATGAACACGATGGACGGCGCAGAAGAGGGCGGTTAAAACGCCGTTGGAAAGACCAGGTTACTGAGAACGTTGCAGAACTTGGTATGACTAACTGGTGGAGAAGGCAACTACCAGCACTTATAGCATTTGTCTGATAAATAATTGTTGTAATAATTATAATTATAATTATAATAATTTGTATAGGAAACGGTTAACTTGTGCAAAATTTTACTGAATTCAGTGTACTTACAAGAAAGATATGCATGTAGAACTATGAGGGTGATTTCGGCCATGTGTACTAGAAGGGAGGGACCGGCCGTGGCATAGTGGTTAGAACACGCGACTACCATGCGGGAGATCTCAGGTTCAAACCTGGCTCCAGTCATCTTAAAAGAACAAAATAAATAAAAAAAATTCTTTCATTGTCGGCTCCCCTCGAATGTTGTTTGACAGCAACTTCGCAGTATTAAGCGTCGATTCAATCGTCGTGTCTAGTAAGAGACGTTCGCATTCGTCGATAAATAAGTAGGTGCCGTTAGTTGTGAATCTAAAAATAGAAAGCGTGTTAATTCACAACACCGCGAGAAGCTATGCCATACCTCATTCATGGGGTGCAAAGGGAAATTAAGTTTTTGTTTTTTTTTAAGTATTAGAAGGGATGTGGCAATTTTTTTGATATTCTGCGGTTTTGCCTACTACTGATAGACTCACAAGTTCAAATATCCTTCAGAAGTCTATAAAAAAGTTATGGTACAAATAATATTTTCCAAAAATAGACAATTTTTATATAAGGCCTAGAGGGGATGGGGCAACTCTGCCTATTTACAATCCCATAACTCGTTTTGGAAAATCTTAATACTGGTAAATCTTCATAACAATCAGTGAAGGTTTATTCGAGTCATCCTGCTCCACAGCCAGCCAGACAGAAGAAAATCGCTTAATTATCTTTAAAAGTCCTGAAACGATTTCTTCTTCTCGTATTTAATGATATATTCATCGCTAACTGGATGGTAAATACTAGGGTGATCAATTATTCGGGTTTTTGCGAAAACCGGTTTTCGAATTATTCGAAAAATGGCAATTAAAAAAAACCGGTTGCTTTTTTTGAAATTCACAAAAAACCGGATAATCCGGTTTTCAAAAGTATGCCAAATAACAAATTAAAACACAATTTTAGACCAAAAATTTTATTAACAAATAACAGAAAACAATTCAATTATACCTATAAGAAGTAAACTTTTAGTTTAATTATAATTACAATGCACAACATTAGTGAGATTAGTTTGTTTTTTTAACAAAGACAAACGAAACAAAACAATTAATTTGTAAATACTTAATTATATATAAATATATTTAATTTTATCTTTAGTTTTCCTTAAAGTAACATTTAAGAAATAAGATACAATTTAATTTCTTGAGTGTATACCTATTTTTTCTTTGGTTTTTATAAAACTTGACATTAAAAATGCCCTTTCACTCAATGTACTAGTTGGACTTATAGTGTACAAGGCGTTTAATAATCTGACAAGGTTTTGAGTCCTTTTGCCGCTCTTATCCATATATAAAAAATCAAAAATAATTTTTACTTGAATATTTTAGAAATGCGTCACTAATTGGGAGTTTACTCGTACTTAAATACAAAATGAGAGTATTCAGGGATTGAACACGTCGTTCTGATATACGTCTTTTTACAATTTCATATAAATTTATTGATAATTGGTTTTGAATTGTTAAAAAGTGTTTAAGTAAAAATTTAAAAATACCTTCAGCATCAGCTAAAGTCGAAGAGTTTGCAGAAAGTTTTTGTATAGACATTTCCAAAGGTTTAAGGGAGTCACTAAGCACAGACAAGGTTGCGATATTATTTTCACTAAATGGTGTCAGTCCTAAGTCCAATAAAGTATGATTCACACATTTGTGCAATTTTAAAAATTGGGAAACCATATTGGCTATAGAATTCCAGCGGTGCTTAACATCATGGATAAGTTGAAGCTCCTTATTAAATTGGTCTTTTACAAACATTTTTCTTTCGCTTTTCAGCCGACTTATTAAACATTCAAGATTTATAAAACTGACAATTAGGTTGTTCGGCCGAAACAATGGAAAAAAGCATGTACGAGTACACATTTAACACAATTATGAATAAATTTAAATAAAAAATATCGAACGCCAAAAAACCGAGATTCGACAAAAAATAACCGGATTATTCGATATTCGAAAAATAGGGATTTAAAAAAAACCGACGGTTTTTATGAGTAGAAAAAACCGAGTAGTCGGTTTCTGAAAACCGAACTGATCACCCTAGTAAATACACTTCTGAGTATATAAATTCCTTTACAAGCTCACATCATTACATGTCTGATGTGTAATTTAAGTAAATACCTTGAGAGTCATTGTTGAAATGTCTGTGAAGTGAGAATTTCGCTTTACATAGTATTTTTAAACATTTAACCAGTAAGAAAGTTTCAATCGGGCAACCAGACTCACATATACTCTTATCCTCAGTAAAACATAAAATTTTTTATTATATTAATATTATTACTCGATTTCTAAAGTGGGCGGAGTGGTACATTTGTATGGGAGGTACAAGAAGAGGCACGGCTCGACTTACAGTTTTTTCTCCAAAACTTTATCCCATTTTTATCCCATGGGCGGGGCCATGTAGCCTATTTGCAATACAGTAAGTAGTTTTGGATTAACTCGTGCAAAATTTCAAAGCATTTGGTTGCGTCTTTCGAAAGTTATCGTGCGCACAAGCCGGACAGCCAGACAGACGTACAGACAGACAGACAGACGGACATGGCTCAAACGACTTAAAAAGTCATGAATCGAATTTGGTTCAAGGAAACCTAGGGTCTAAAGTGACTCCTTTTATGTGTTACACTTTTAGGTCATATGAAATGATATATACCCACCTACCCGTAGGGTAAGGGTATAAAAAGGGATATGACAAGCTCGCGCATAACCCAATCCGGAAGGAACTTGAATGCACCCCACTAAGTCTATACAACTGTCGTCCTAGAGTAGAAACTAAAACTGAGCAAGACAGAGATGAGTTATGTCACCCCTTCTGTATAACATTGTTCTTGATATTGTAATGTAAAAAGCTACAGAAAGCCTCAGCGGAATTTGGGGGCCTATACAAGCGCCTCCTGTCACAAACATTTCTCAAGTTAGCGGTTGTCAAAAGTGAGTCAAATTTAAAAATTCCAAAAAAAAAAATCCACATTATTAGTAAAAAAATATTTGTATGAAACCATCTTAATGAAGCAATTCCTCGTGTTTGAATTAGGGTAGATTCTTCGAGTCAAGTCATGTCGTTTTTTTTGGCTACCACAATAGGCAAATAAATAAAAAAACATAATATTTTGTTGTGTTATAAATTAAAAAATGAGACAGATTCTACAATATTTAAGATTAAATATTTGGGCTCGGTAAATGTAACAGTTTCAGTTAGTGCAACAGGCCTGATTTCCTATATGGAGCTTTTACTCCATTTAGCCACAAAAAAAGTACCATCACTCTTATAGGTGAGTATAGAAAAATACTATTTCTGTTTATCTTTTATACTACTGTTTGCAGCTATTGATCTGTCATCAACTAACAATGCATCACCGTCTTCTATCATAAAAACATCATATATAAACATTTAATTCCCCACAGATGAACTCTTTATTACGAATTATATACCAGTTATTAATAATTGACATATACGCAACAACAATAATTGTCCATCTCTGCTACAAACTCAATAAACCCAAGAAAAAGTTCAACGTACACAGCGAATGTCACCAATAAACCTATCGTCTTGCAACTAATGAAATTATGGTTAATATCACATTCACATTCACAATGTATGGATGGATGGCTGCAACGTTAAAAGTTAACAAATTCCGCCTCAGTCCAATGGTGATATTGTTTCCACTTTTATTATTGAATTATGGTTTGTTTTTATGGACACAGTTTCGTTCTTGACACATTAACGATATAAGGACCACCATGACTGCGGGCTGCTTTATAATCGAGGTGGCTATCTAGGTGAGCTAGCTGGGCTGGTTAGGAATTCTGCATCTCTGGTGGACTTCTTACATTTCATGGTCATCATCTTTGTAAGCCCATGCAGTAATAACGACAACAATCAGTTATGTCTTTTGTTTTTATTACACTTGTCTCGGAAAGGTGACATATGAATGTCTTTATAAGTAAAATCAATTTTATGGTTAGATTTTTCCAAAGTGAATCATTCGTTGCAGGCCACTACTGAGTGCATGCGTGTTGTTCCTTTGTATGATTGTTACCGGGTGTGTGTGTGTGTGTGTGGGGACATATTTGCTCTGTCATCTGAGTTTGTCTTAGGACTAGCACCACGACGACGAAGACAACGACAACATCAATTGGTCGGTCTATTTGTTCTTTGTCTGTGGCCATTGAATCCCCACCAAATAGCACGGGTAAGACCTAAGACCCAAGCCATGGTTAAGCAGTAAAATTGAAAGGTCCCATTTATTATGGAATTGTGGTGTCACATTTGGGTGTTAATAATGTCAGAGTTTCCATAAATGTGTGTTTTCATTGCTGGTCTATTTTTGGTTTACTAGTTTGATTTCATTTTGTCTACTTCCAATTCCACTTGTTGTTGATTGTTTTGTTATGTTAATCATTACTTCTTTTTTTTTCTTTACTATTATTTTTGATGTCATTATTCTTCTAATTTCTTTCGAGGGCAACTCAATTCTGGATTTATTTTCAATCTTAAAAAATGTTTATTTTATGCAGAGTGGACCAGTGGAGATAACAAACCAGAATGATTTTGTATATTAATTAATAATAAAAACCAACAACTTGGGTGGCCCCTCGGGCATGAGGTCTAAGAGATCACTTTGGAAAATTCCATGCTAAGAATCACCTGATATAACGTTATAAAGATTGTTGAAAATTAGAGTTATGTGAGAACTAATCTGTGTCAATTGACTATCATATTACTGTTAAGTATTTGTGATAGGAGAATAACCAAGTGAGAAATGAGGAATTAGTATGTATGTATTAATAATGACGGTTAGTATTTAGTAAGCGAGCTTTAGAATATTATACTCGGATTCATAAGTTTAAGCACTAATTTTTTAACATTTATAAAAACTTTTAAAAAACAACAGATTATAGACTACTTTATATCTATTTAACATTTAGGGAAAAACTCATGAATTGATGGGGATATTATGTCCCTACGGGACCGGCCATGGCATAGTGGTAAGAACACGCGACTACTATGAGGGAGATCCTAGGTTCGACTCCTGGCACCAGTCATTTACATTTTTCTTTCATTGCCGGCCCCCTCGATGTTGCCGACAGCACCTTCGCAGTATAAGTGTCGAGTCAATTGGCATGTGTAGTGAAAATCTTTTCAAACAGAGACGTTCGCATTCGTCGATAAACCAGTAGGTGCCGTTAGTTGTGAATCTAAAAATAGAAAGCGTGTAAATTCACAATAACGCCATACCTAATTCATGGGGTGTAAAGGGAAATTAAGATATTTTATTACGTCCAAACAAAATCGGGAGCCGCATTGCGGACACACTCTTAAATAATTACATATAAAAAACGATTATACAACCAAAAATATGTATGTGATGTATAGTGGGACATTTTTAATTTGAAAAATTTATATGTATCAATTGACCATATAGTATTACACACATAAAAGTTCTACTGATGTAAAAAGCTTTGATAAAATATAAAATTACAGTATCACAATAATATGTACCAAAAAGTTCGACAGAAGTGTTTGGTTATTCATTCATGGTCCAGTGAAACATATTTTCCATCTTTCAGACTTTCCATTTGATGACCACTTTGCAATCAATCTCACAAACCACAAATACTAGTCCAAACCTTACAACTGATCAGACTGGCCCCAACTATTCAGATTATACTGTCCACATCGCAAAAATCTCACTTGTTACATTTACTTTGTTTCCTAATCCGCACTGTGACAAATTTATTTATATCTTTCCACTTTGGTGCAAAAAAGAGAGAACAACAACAACAACAACACACTCAAATGCTAGCTGTTAACATAAAAATACTGTCACCATTTTTGTGAAATTTATTTGTTTTACATTTTATGTTCCTGTGTGGGGTATTCATTCGTAACGTATATGCATATGTGGCCACGACGACAAGATTTCAATTTGTTGTATGCACTGTACTATGTGGCACGTACTACTACTACTACACACTATGATTTCTTCTTTTGATCTAATAAACTGAAAACAAGATTTTTCTATCTGCCAACACATGTTGCGATAATCAAGAATCAATGAACAGGTAGATTTAATACTTGTTAACACTTTTATTAGCAAAAAAAGAAAACAAAATGCAAAACAAATCAACATCAAAATGAGAGAAATCCCACTTGAAATTTGTATTTCAACATGTATGTAGCAAGTAATTTCATGTTATTCAGTCATAGGCAGAGGGAAAACAGCTCAAATGTGGCTAATGTTCGGCAGTAACACAATTTCTATTTCCGTTATGGTTACATCAAATTTATTGTTATTGTTATAAGTCTGCCGTCTGGCCAATATGTTGGTAATTCAATTCATCGAAATCTAGTTTAAGATTCGGGTTATCAAATGTAACGATATATATTCACAATTCACAAAACCAATACAGGAAATAATATGTGATTCGTCCTTCAGCACATTATTTGCAAAATGCATATTTTTATATATATACTTACTTACTTAGCTGGTACTTCTATGCAATCCCAGTGGATTATATACATGTTCTGTAAGGTTCTCAGTAACCTGGTCTTTCCAACGGAGTTTTGGTCGCCCTCTTCTAAGCCGTCCATCGAGTTCATTGTCGAAGACTTTTCGAGCTGGAGCATTTTCATCCATGCGTACAACATGACCTAGCCAGCGCAGCCGTTGCACCTTAATGCGTTTGACCACGTCAATGTCAGTGTACAGCTCGTACAGCTCATGATTCCTACGACGCCGATACTCTCCGTTAACGATGATGGGCCCATATATTTTACGGAGTATTTTTCTCTCGACTACCGCCAGAACCGATTCATCCGCTTGTGTCATAACCCAGGATTCTGAGCCATACATTAAGACAGGTAGAACCAGTATCTGGTATAGCTGGAGTTTTGTTCGTCGAGAGAGGGCTTTGTCATTGAATCGCTTGCTTAGTCCGTAGTAGCATTTATTTGCAAGCAGGATTCTTCTCCGGATTTCTAGGCTGACATTATTTGCTTTATTGATGGCGGATCCTAGGTAGACAAAGTTATCTACCACCTCGAAATTATAGTTGTCAACGTTCACGCAGTTTCCCAAACGAGTAGATTCTTTGTTCGTTGAAACTAATAACTTCGTTTTGTCCTCGTTCACCGTTAGGCCCATTTTCGCTGATTCCTTCTGTATACCTGAGAAGGCTGCAGTCACATCCCGCAGTTTTCGACCGATGATGTCTACGTCATCAGCGTGTACGCGAGTAGCATGTGGCTTTTGTTGAATATAGTGCCACTCGTGTTTACTGCAGCTTTTCTCATTATCATCTCCATCACAATGTTGAAGAGATCGCACGATAGGCCGTCGCCTTGTTTTAGGCCTCGTCTGGTATAGAATGGCTCCGTAAGGTCCTTGCCAATCTTCACTGAAGACTTCGTGTCAGTCAGCGTCATTCCGCAAAGACGTATCAGCTTCGCTGGAATACCAAACACAGCCATTGCATCGAGTAATTTCTGCCGTATCGGGCTGTCGAAGGCAGCTTTATAGTCGACAAAAAGATGGTACGTGTCGATCTGTTTCTCTTGGGTCTTTTCCAGGATTTGCCGAAGTGTGAAAATCTGGTCAGTTGTTGATTTTCCGGGTCTAAAGCCACACTGATAAGGCCCGATCAGGTTGGATAACACTGGCTTTAGTCTTTCACATAGCACACTCGACAGGGCCTTATATGCGATGGGTAGAAGGCTGATCCCGCGGTAGTTGGAGCACACACTTGGATCACCTTTTTTCAGCACAGGACATAATACGCTTACATTCCAATCGTCGGGCATGCACTCTTTAAGCCAAACCGTGCGCAGGAGCTGGTGCATGCTCGTTATCAGCTCCTCGCCACCGGACTTGAAGAGCTCTGCGGGCAGACCGTCGGCACCGGCTGCTTTGTTGTTTTTCAGCCGCGATATTGCTCTTCTTACCTCGGCTTGACTTGGTGGTGGGCAATCTAAGCCGTCGTCGACAATTGGCGTGATAACTTCACGTGCGCTGCCTTCTGGAACCAGCAGTTGCTGGAAGTGTTCTCTCCATATGTGCAGCACACTCTGCGTATCCGTGACCAGATTTCCATCACTGTCCTTACAAGTGGGGAGGCCATTACCGTATCCATTTGTTCTTATTTTCTGGTAAAATTTTCGGGGCTCACCTCTATCCCTGTATCGCTCTATATCCTCGTTCTCCCGTTCCTTCATCTGACGTTTTTTTCGCCTAAATAGCTGTCTCGCCCGTTTAGCTTTCTCCTTGTGCCGTTCCCTAACAGCACGGGTCGCAATTGGCTGTAGCGTTGCCCTATAAGCAGCATCCAGTTCCTCAGACGCTATGCGACATTCTTCATCGTACCAGGATTCGTCTGAGCTCCGCTTTTCATATCCTAGCACGGTTGTTGCGGCGGTTGCCATGGAATGCGCAATATGCTGCCACTGTGTATCGGGAACGTCAGAAGTAGAGGCGTTGTGTCGTAAAAGTTGGGAGAGCTGGTTGGAGTAGGCAGTAGCTATCTCTGGGGTTTGCAGCTTCGCGATGTCCAGCTTTCTTTGTGTTTGGTCACGTGCGTTTTTCGCTCTGCTCAATCTTGTGCGCACCTTGGCTGCAACCAGGTAATGATCCGAGCCAATATTAGCACCACGAATCACACGCACGTCCATGACACTAGATGCATGTCTGCCATCGATTACCACATGATCAATTTGATTTTTGGTGTTTTGATCGGGGGATAGCCAAGTTGCCTTGTGGATATCTTTGTGCTGGAATCTGGTTCCACTCATTACCATGTTCCTTCCCGCTGCGAAGCTAACCAGCCTAAACCCGTTGTCTGACGTGTCGGTATGCAGGCTGAATTTGCCGATCGATGGACCAAGAACATCTTCCCTTCCTATTTTTGCATTAAAGTCTCCTAGAACAATTTTAATGTCGTGGCCAGGGCAGCGGTCGTATGTTTCCTCTAGGCGCTCGTAAAATGCATCTTTAATCTCATCGTCTTTATCTTCCGTCGGGGCGTGTACACAAATCAGCGTGATGTAAAAATATTTCGCCCGGATGCGAATGGTGGCTATTCGGTCACTTACAGGGTTAAACCGCGAGATCAGGTGTCGAAGTCTCTTGCCGACTATGAAACCACATCCAAATTCGTGTCTTTCTGCATGGCAGCTGTAGAAGATGTCACAGTTCTTTCGTCGTGTGCATCCCTGTCCCGTCCATCTCATTTCCTGTATGGCGGTGATGTCAGCCTTATATTTGTCGAGGACATCCGCCAGTTGGATAGAGGCACCATCTCTGTATAGAGTTCGGACATTCCAGGTGCATATCCTTAAATCATGGTCCTTATATCGTTTGCGGGGGTCGTCAACATTTGGGGGGGTTCTTGTTTTTTCTTTTCTTCGTGTTTTCATAATAAATTTTGTTTAAGGAGAGTGGCTTATTAGGCCACCGCTCCCGATCCTAGTTTCTTGGGGCTGCCAAGGCCACTAGGAGAGCCTGTGTTGAGCTTCAGTAACTTTTGTTACCTACTTCCTAAGACGCATCGGTGGTAGCATGCCGATTAGGTTACTCAACGTTTCGCCTTCTAACTCTAGCTAACTTCTAAGCGGTTGCTTTGAAGTCATTGCCCAGGGAATACTTGGTCTAGGACCGGGAAGTAGTTAGCTGCTTGGACAGTGCCACAAAGGAATCGCTTTTGGTCACTCCCAAGTGAGTGACAATCAGTAGTTTTCAGCCTCTGGGCAAAGTCCCATTTTTATATATATACTAGCTGACCCGGCAAACGTTGTTCTGCCATACAACTTCGGACCCGGCAAACTTCGTCTCGCTCCTATGCTAAAGCCTCCATATAAGCTCTAGGGTTATATTAAAACACAGATAGTTCAGATTTTAATTTAATTTATTTGAATTTAGTTTAAATCAGTGAAGATCGATCTGATAAACAATGTTTTTTCGAATGAAGGCGGTTTGCCGACACGCGAACGTACAGCTGACCGTGCGAAATCACGACGGCTTTGCGATTTATTGATTGTCATCATGAGGAATTAAATTAGCTAGAATTGGAAGGGACGGTCGGTTGGAATAATATGAATTCGTGGAATAAGGACTTTCTCTCCTTTAAATTTGCCCTTGAAGATCGTCGCTTTAATCACATTGTTTATCAGTTTCTTGACAGACAACCGAGTACCGTCGAACAATTTCGGATGATTCAAATTTCGCAACATGATTATGATCCCACCTTCAGCTGACACATCTAGGGAGTTCAAAAATTCTGTCGGATAGTTGGTCGCCTCATTCTCGTCGGTCTCGAACGATTTAACACTGGTATTCCCAATTTCGTTAATTTCAAAATTCGATGTTGTCGTGCGAGCTCTGTGCAAACTGTCGTTAGATATCTCGTTCTTGTATTTGTCCCACAATGCTCTCAGTTTCGACGGTTGACACGTGGCTATGATGATCGCAAACAATATACGAATTTGATTCGCTGGAGCAGAAACAGTTGCCTCGGCGAGCGTTGAGTTCCAATGCGTATCGTTTTCGAGCAAATGCAAACGTTTTCAAGCTTCTCGCAATGTGGCAACTGATCAAAACGAATAAAATTGAGACGCTCAGTTTCGACCTTCACGTACATGTCAACGCTGTATTGTTGAAATAACCTGCGATATCTTTACAGACGATTGGCACCATCTTGCCGAATCATCAATCGATAGGCATACAAATCCATTAAGCTATCCTTTTAATTCGTTGCTTCTCCTGAAATACGAATTCGAACTTATATGGAAAATAAAGAGAAGTGATGACTTGTAAACAAACATTTCGTTGTATTGACCAACTTTAAATTGAGATGATAGCCATCCTCTCCACGGCAGAACATCATCAGAACATCATCAGTGCAGTGTCCACTATCCCGACGCTTGAGAACAATTTCTCCCCAACAATTACCACTGCGACTTCATTATTAGTGGCAGCATTGAATTGTCTTCCACGGCCTCCAGAGGTTCTTTCGTCTGCTCTGATAAAGTTTTGTGGTCGTCACAATGCATCGTAACCAATGCGGTTTTGAACAATCTGACCAATGCGTTATGCTAATGCAGAAGATTTTGCAATTGATCGATCATTTCGAGTTTAATCGCAGTAATAATTGTACAACGTTGATCTAATACAATTGCCAAATCACCAACGAAATATATCTGAAGGAACTTATCACCTTCGTTTTGTGGTGGTAACAAAGCTCCCGCTCGATGGTGTATTTGCCCTTTTTCGAAAACATCCGAACGTTGAGTAAACGCTAGCTTAGTTAACACTTTGCTAAAGATATTTCTAGAATAGTTAATTTTAAAAAATATTATACCTTCGTAATTTTTTAAAAAAGCAACGAAAATAAATGCAATGTTTCGGCCTATTTTAAAAAAGTGACAAAGATTTAATTTTATTACTTTTTAGAATAAGCGACGAAGACATAAAATTATTTGAAATTTACTATTCTTGTCGTACTGAGCTAAGGTTTTACTCAGCTCCAGTAATACTATCAGACACGCATAAATACGTTTGTGTGGTTTTTCACTGTTCCACTGTGAAATGAGACGCCATTACCTTATAACTCGGATTGTAGCCGGGTTAATCAACAACTTCGGCTTCAAATGACGTCATTTGAAAGCATCTGTTATATTTTTGTGTCACGCAAAACGTCTTTTAACATAATAAATTTCATAGTAATCCAAAACTTTCCACGCATCATAACGAATTTTTCACTTTTAAATCAACTGTATTCATAAAGTTTTTTTTTCTAGTTTTTCCGGAATTTTCCGAGTTTTCCACCAAAAATGTTTCTATTTTTCCATTTGAAAAGTCATTTAGGAATAATTATCTGACATTTTTCATATTAACATCGTCCAAAATTATCAAACTATAAGTTAAAATGCAAAATTTCGTCGAAAAATATCTAAGTTTTCGAGTTTTTCCGGAATTTTCCGAGTTTTCCACCAAGAATTTTTCCACTCGAAAGTCATTTCGGAATAATTATCCGAAATTTTTCACAGTTACATCGTCCAAAATTTTATCGAAAAAAAAATATTTTTTTACAATTTTTCCGGAATTTTCCGAATTTTTCCACAAAAATTTTATATTTTTCTATTCGAAAATCCATTCCGTATCAATTGCATACAAAAATTCCGTACCAAAAGGCAATTTTCGATTTTTCAAATTTTCCGACTTTTCCGGAGGATTTTCACAAAATTTTCTTTCGTAAAAACCTACTCCTGGTAATTACGAATAACTGAAAAAAAATTGAGCCAAATCGGTCCAACCGTTCTCGATTTTTGCGCTTAGCAACACATTCAGCGACTTATTTTTATATTATAGATTTCCTGTTAATCCAACATGACATCGGCGTTATAAGGAAATTAACCTTAAAAGAGAATTGAAGTAATATCATTTTAATTTATAATTGGGATAATAACTCTAGGCTAAAATTTGAATTACACAATGCAACAGTGCAAAAATACAAGAACTTGATAGTATAGGTTCGATTCTTCTATCGAAGTGTAAAAAAAGTTTGGCAAGATTAGTGACCGATTTTTTTTATGGACCCCAAAAGATTCTCAAACTGAAGATATTTGAATTTGGTCAGTTTAGTTATCTTGCAATAGTAGGCAAAACTTTATAAACAATTTCCACACTCTATCTTGTAACGTTAACGATGATGAGCCCATATATTTTACTGAGTATTTTTCTCTCGAATACTGACAGAACCGATTCATCCGCTTGTGTCATAGGTAGAACAAGTATCTTGTATAGTTGTATTTTTGTTCGTCGAGAGAGGAATCTGTCATTAAATCGCTTGCTTAGACCGTAGTAGTATTTATTAGCAAGCAGGATTCTTCTCCGGATTTCGAGGCTGACATTATTTGTTGATGGCGGAGCCTAGGTAGATAAAATTATCTACCACTAGTCCCATTTTCCTTCTGTATACTTGAGATGGCTGCAGTCACATCCCGCAGATTTCGACCGAAGATGTGGCTTTTGTTGAATATCGTGCCACTCGTGTTTACTGCAGCTTTCCTCGTTATTTTCTCCATCACTATGTAAAAGAGGCCACACGATAGGCTGTCGCCTTGTTGTAGGCCCCGTCTGGTATAGCATGGCTCCTAATAACCTTGACAATCTTCACTGAAGACTTCGTGCCAGTCAGTGTCGTTGTGCAAAGCGAGTTGGTGCCTCTATTTATTATATTGCTCTATTGTTCCAACTCTTTCTGTCCAAAACAACGTTCCATTATTTCTCTGAACGATTTATGCGAAGTCTACTTTCTTTGCGTCTTTTAACGTATTCGGGCATGCAGGACATATAGGTGACGAGTCAAGTTATACTTGTACAAAAAAAGCGCCGTGCAATTTAGCCATAGGTAATAACGCCATATGGCCTTATTTCCCATTCGATTGGGACAACCAGCATGGTTGTGAAATAACACCATATTAAATTTCCGATCAAAGTGGAAAGTGGCGTGGCCCCCACCGAATTCGTCTCGCACTACAGGGAGAGAGAATGTATCGAGAATAAGTACACAAAGAGACTAATTAACTACTACCCCACCGCATTCGTCTCTCGCTGCAATGTGTTCTCTAGTATACCGCTTTGTTTATCGACTTATGAACAGAAACAGAGATAGAGAGAGTAGCATGGCGTAGAGGGAGAGTAGCAACGCGTCACCTACAAGAAACTGGTAACCACCATGACCAGAGAGGAATTATGTAAGGTGGCAGTTAATTTCCACATAGGTTTAATTTGTACGTTTATGATCCTTTTTGGCTAATGTCCCACCGGATTTGCCATCTTATTATACTTTCCACTATTTCGTCACTATCCTGATCGGCTTCGGGGATATTTCCTCCCGGCATTTATTGCTTCATAAAGCCGGGAGGAAATCACGCATAATTATTTGCTATTACATTTCGTCCGATACGTGCTACAAACTCTCATCAATATCAACTTGAAACCGATGTCATTCTTTTGTTTTTGCCAGACATACAGCTTTCCTTTCCGCTGCATGGATCCTCCCTTGTTTGGCATCATAAGCAAAAGTGATGCCTGAACTTGTGCAGCTTTATTATGTACGGTAATGGTAGAGTTTCTCTTTTTCCCGGACTTTTCATTTCCCGGGAAACCGGAAAAAAATTTTGCCTTTCCCGGGATTCCCGGGAATTTTCGCGCAGTAGAAAAACAAGTCAAACTATGTTAATTTTTTTCAATTTTTCAGTATCTACATACATATTAATTTGTTAATTCATGAGATCATATAGTACAAGCTGCAAGTAAAACAAATACATAACAAACGAAAAACATTCATTTTAATGTATATATAAAAAAAATAGTTAACCAATAAAAGTTAATTTGTCGTTTTTAAAACGGAAAGAGCGTTAATGGTTTCATCAGACAGTCTGTTTCTATTTCAATTTATAAAATGCCCTGTTGTTGAAAATATTCTCTCGCTTTCAACTGATGTTGGCCTTATTATCAGAAGGACTTTCAATTAAATGGTGAAATTTTCGGTTGATTTTCCACTCGCTTCGTAAAATTTTAAATCCTTTTTTATCGAGTTATTAAGTAGTCTATTACTTGATTCAACATTTGCATTTGTTATGGGATCGGTTAATATATCCTCAAATGGTCTTTCGGTACTAATGCCACAAATAGGAATTTCGTTCGAGCAGTTTGAAATAAGTTATTGACATTTTTATCAAATACTGTTGGATCTTTAAGATACTTCACTAAAGTATAAAGTCGCACTTCTTTAAAGCTTTCACAATTTGCTCTGCCAAAGGTGTTTCAATTTCCAGGGAATCCCGGACGAATTTCCCGGGAAACCGGGAATTAAAAATGACCGGGAATCCCGAGAATTTCCGCCCGGGAAATCCCGGGAGAGAAACACTAGGTAATGGCCTCCCCTCCTGTAAGGACAATGATGGAAATCTGGTTACAGAAATGAAGATTGTGCTGCATATATGGAGAGAAGACTTCCAGCAACTGCTGGTTCCAGAAGGCAGCGCATGTGATACCTGCTAATTGTTGACGACGGCTTAGAATGTCCATCACCAAGTCTAGCAGATGTAAGATGAGCAATATCGCGGCTGAAAAATAATAAAGCAGACGGAACAGATAAGGAGCATGCACCAGTTCCTACGCACGGTTTGGCTTAACGAGTGCATGCTCGATGATTGCAATCTAAGCGTATTATGTCGTCTGCTAAATAAGGGTGATTTAAGTGTGTGCTCCAACTACCGCGAGATGAACCTTTTACGTATATAATATAAGGACCTGTCGAGTGTGCTATGTAAAAGACTAAAGCCTTATCAATGTGGCTTTAAACTTGGTAAATAAACAACTGACCAGATATTCGCATTTCGGCAAATCCTTTTAAAGACCCAAGAGAAAAAGATCGGGTCGTACCATCTTTTCGTCGACTATAAAGCTGCCTTCGGCAGCCCGATACGGCAGAAATTACTCGAAGCCATGGCTGAGTTTGGTATTTCAGCAAATATGAGTTGATATGAGAAGGTACTTGAAGAAATCAAGTATTCAGGTGGGTTTTGTGGCGATTAAATTATTAAAAAGTTATTTAATTGCTTTGCCGTCTAATATTGGGAAGTTTACAAACAGTCTTTACCCTGATTATTATATCTCAAGAGTATTAAAGCACAATGATTTTAATTAAATTCAAATTAGCCCCGTGTCTATTCAATTCTTGTACAAACTTTAATTGCAGGTATTACACCTTATGTTAGTTCGAGTACCCAGCAAGTAAATAATATTTCATCAAAGATCACAACATAACGCAACACAGCACAACATAAGGTGCTCATTTAACGCCCCCAAACAAAATTACCTACTATACCTGACGCTGTCATCCACACAACATGATGCATGACACTGACTCATTTATATTAGACCACCACCGCCACCATTGCAACTGACGTAAATCTATGAGCACGAAATCTATATCCTAGTACAACGCCAAATGGTTGGTCGGACAAACACCGACAAACAAAAATATTTAATCATTGTCTAGAGCCAATTAATCAAAGATCCACCACTGCCCAAGGATTCATTGTGTAGCGCATAGGGGTCGTCATTTGAACTTTTTACCTTTGCAATATCACTACGGATGTTCTCGCACTTCATTTAGTTACGAGTGACTGTCTTAAATGAAAATGCAATTTTAATATTCACGGAAAGTTCATTCTTTTGTTTTTAATTTAATAAAGTGTTTTACTGTCTAGCTTCTGGTTTCCGTATCCTGACGGTACCTGTGTACTCATAACACCATATGGATAGCAGTCAGTCATAGTTGCTGGTCGGTGGTGGTAGGCAGGATTGCGTGTTTTACCTTTCGCAGTCATCTATCACTAATTTTAGGATGGGTGCATAAAATTAACTTGAAATTGTTTTGATAATAAAAATAAGTCTGTGGATGATTTTAACACTAGAACAAGGAAATGAAATTTTCAAATTTATTTCCATTTCCATGTTTTTTTTTCAAATGTTCCTGAAAAACTCATATACATGCCGGTTACCAAAACGTCATATGGTGGCAAAGATATTTTGTACTACACGCAGTTTAAAATTAGCGTAACATGATTAATTACAATTGTATGTACTGACGTTGTTTGGGATTTGTTTTCTTTTGTTAAACCTTTTTTTAGTTGCCCTCTCGGGTGTTTTTGCAGCAGCATCTTTGTTTGGTTGTTGTGTATGAATAAGAAAAACCACACAAGTTTTATTCAATTAACTGAGCGTGAAACAATAAATTTTTAAAATTTTGACATTTTATCTTTGTTCATTTGATTTTAGAAGTACCAACATTTGTTTTATTGCCTTATTTAGTTATGGTTCAAATTATAGAATTACTTCTAGAGTCATGGGATTAATAACGAATTAGGCTAACTTATTATTTATTCATATTTAAAGAGAACATTTTTTTTCTTAATTTCTCCTAAAAAAAACTATAGCATATGTTGTGTAGAGCACCTGCAGTAAAAGCGCGATAGTGCGACAGCCCTGAACCCTACCCCGATCACAACTTTCTTTGTACCATAACCAAAGTGGGTGAGTTCCTGACTGATTATTCAGAACTTTCTGCCAAGAAAGATAGGCGCAAAGTATTTGTGTACCTATTATAATTACTTCCAGTATACGCAGTCAATCAAATGGTTTTTGTTTAATGTTAACATTATCTTAAACCTTCTTTGAAGAACGTTTTAGCTATGCTGCGCACTGCCTGAAGTTTAAGGAACTTGATTGGAGATTCTTTTAGGTGTGAAAGGGTAGTATAGAAAGCGTGTTCACGGTTTTAGAATAGATGGCTCTCTTATAACTGCGGTAGCTGTTTACTTCAGGACTAGAGAATCTTTGTGCATCAAACAGTTTGACCTTTTGGCGATGACTGCTCGACATTTCAAGATTTGACTGCATGAATTCTGCAGCTCACAGAAAAAAAGCCGCAGATGTAGGCAGTAATACCTCTGGTTCACATACAGGTTCAATATCTGTAAAAATCCTTTTTATAAAAATGCTTTATTTTGTTATCTATAATATAAAAATAAGTCGCTGAATGTGTTGCTAAGCGCAAAACTCGAGAACGGTTGGACCGATTTGGCTCAATTTTTTTTCAGTTATTCGTAATTGCCAGGAGTAGGTTTTTACGAAAGAAAACCCTCCGGAAAAGCCGGAAAATTTGAAAAACCGAAAATTTGCTTTTTTGTATGGAATTTTGTGTGCAATTGTTACAAATAATTTTTCGAATGGAAAAATAAAAAAATTTTGTTGGAAAATTCCGGAAAAATTCGATAAATTTGAATACTATTTTTCGACGAAATTTAGCTTTTTGTTGTACGATTTGATAGTTTTGAACGTAGAAACTTGCGAAAAATTTCGGATAATTATTCCGAAATGACTTTCCGAATGGAAAAATAAATAAATTCTCGGTGGAAAACTCGGAAAATTCCAAAAAAATCGATAAATTTGCATTTTTCGGCAAAATTTTGCATTTCATCGCCTGATTTGAGGTAAATCGCATATTAAATTTTTCTCGGTTTTCGAATAGAAAAGTTGAAAGTTTTATTGGAAAATACCAAAAAAAATGTTCTTTTTTTTCGACAAAATTTTGCATCTTATCGTAAGTTTTTGGAATTTTTGGCGATGTAAATGTGAACAATTTCGAACAATTATGACTTTTGAAATTGAAAAATAGAAAAATTCTTGGTGGAAAACTCGGAAAATTCCAGAAAAAAATCGAATGATTTGGATGTTTTCGACGAAATCTTCCATTGTATCGCTTGATTTGATGATTTCAGACGACGTAAAGGTGAAAAATTTGTTGTGTTCCTGAAAAATTTCGGATTATTGTGAAATAAAGTGTGAAAAATGTATGGTAATTTATCAAGAAAGAACGTTGTCCCAGTTTGCTCAATTTTTTTTCAATTTTTCATAATTGGCAGGAATATTTTATGCCAAAAAATTTTGGGAAAATCCCTAGGAAACGCCGGGAAAATTGTGTGCAATTTTTACGAAATGGCTTTTCGAATGCAAAAATAGAAAATTATTAGCGAAATACTCGGAAAATTCCGGAAAATTTAACGGGATAAATAATTTCTATATATATAAAAATGGTGTAATAGTAATTCATATAGTCATTCATTAATTGAGAACGGCTGGGCCGATTTTGCTCAATATTTTTTTCAGTTGTTCGTAATTGCCAGGAGAATGTTTATGTAAAAGAAAATTTGGGAAAAATCCTTCGGAAAAGTCGGAAAATAGGGAAACTCGAAAACTGCCTTTTTGTATGGAATTCTTACGGAATGGATTTTCGAATCGAAAAATAGAAAATTTTTTTTGAAAAATTCAAAAAATTACGGAAAAATTAAAAAAAATTTAAATTTTTTTTCGACGAAATTTTGCATTTTGGATAATTATTTCGAAACGACTTTTCGAATGGAAAAATAGAAAAATTCTTGGTGGAAAACTCGGAAAATTCCGGAAAAGCTCGAAAAACTTGGATTTTTTCACCGAAATTTTGCATTATATTACTTGATTTGATGAAAATCGCAAATTGAATTTTCGTATAAAATTTTGTAAGCCATTGTTCCGTAGTGGCTTTTCGAATGGAAAAATGTTTGTTGAAAAATTACGGAAAAATTAAATAAAAATTGAATTTTCTTTTTCGACGAAATTTTTTATTATAATGTTTGATTTGATAATTTTGGACGATGTTAATATGGAAAATTTCGGATAATTATTCAAAAATGACTTTTCGAATGGAAAAATAGATCGTCCTTTCGGATTCAAGCGAATTAAATAAACCATTCGATTGGCTTCTGTGATGACAATCAATAAATCGCAAAGCAAATTGTTGGAAGTTTGTGGGATCAATCTCGAATTCCCCTGCTTTTCGCACGGTCAGCTGTACGTTTCCTGTTCGCGTGTCAGCAAACCGTCTTCAATGTTTGTTTTGCGCCGGAAAACAAATAGAAATACATTGTTTATCAGATCGCTCTTCACTAATTTCGAATAAATTTAAATAAATTACATTAAAATTTTAACTATCTGTATTAATATTACCCTGGAGCTTATATGAAGGCGTTAACTTTGGAGCGAGACAAAGTTCGCAGGGTACGAAGTTGTATGGCAGAATAACGTTTGCCGGGTCAGCTAGTTATATTATAATAATATCCATAATGCGCCTCTTGCAACACCCATTCTAAACCAACACTGCAATAAAAAAAATACTACGCAGCGGCGCTGAGTCTCTACAAGCAAATATCAACGAAGCGTGTTGTTAAATGATTTTATAAATACTATGAAGTCGAGTTAGTACTTAACTACAATGTATGCTCTCTCATACTTATATGTAGTAAATATTAACCATTTAAGAGTGTCATCTGGCATTAGGAACGTGCAATAAGGGGCGGAATTTGAAGAGTCATTGAAATAAATGAGTAAGCAAAGACAAGCATGCCATCAAGTACTGTGGCATGCGTCGTTTGTTGGTTTTCAACAACCGCGCAAAAGCTACAATTGTTTATATTAGGAACATCCTTAGACTAACATTTGGATTAGTAGTTAGAGACGTACGTATATGTTAATGTCGTACCTCACAGTCAGAGCTTTATCGTTAAGTAAGACCAACACGTGCTCTGTAGTAAGGAATGTTAAACAAATGTAAATTGATGTTTGGAGACTCAGTGAATTGTGAAGATTATGTATATGTGGATTCAACCTAAAACAGCAGTATCGTCTGTCGACATGTCCTAAAAAGATCTTCACCTTCATGTTATTTGGCAGCAGCACAAGATATTCATACATCAGCAGCAGCACGTACATAGAAAATTATTAAAAGCGCTTCGATCTTTTGCGCGTAGATAATTAGATAATTTGTCCTTACAGGTGGGAAACCGTTTTCCAAAATCTTTGTTTTTTCTTTTTGGTAGAATTTTCGGGATTCACATTTATCCCTGTAATTTGTGGTATCCTGGCTCTCCCTTTCCATCTCCCTTCTCTCCTAGTTCAGTTCTACACTTGTTTAATGGTTTTTCATAAACCAACACGATCGTCGGTTCAGTTGTCATATCATCTAAATATGCTACCACTGTGTGTCAGACCATCAGAAATAGGATGGTTTGTTTAAATTTATTTGAGAAAGTTGGCTGGAGTAGGCATTGACTACCTCGGTCGCATGTATATTTCGCCTTAATGCGGATAGTGGCAATTCAGCCACTTACATGGTTAAACAGCGAGACCAAATGTCGCAGTCTCTTGCCGACTATGAATTCACATCCAAATTCGGATCTTTCTGCATGGCTGCTGTCAAGGATTTCACAGTTCTTTCGTTGTGTGCATCCTTACTCGGCCATTACACTTCCTGTATGGCGGTGATGTCAGCTTTGTATATGTCGATGATATCCGCCAATTGGTAGATGAAACATCTTTGTAAAGATTTCGGATATTCCGGCATATTCTTAAATCATGGTCCCTATAACGTTTGCTGGGCTGATCACAATTTAAGTGTTGTTTCTTTTCATCGTGTTTTCATAATGAATGTTTTGTTAATGAGATCGTAGTTTCTTGGAGCTGCCAAAGCCACTAAGAGAGCCTCTTTGTTGAGCTCCAGTAACTTCTGTTACCTACTTCTTACGACACATCGGGGGTAGCATGCTGTTTAGGTTACTCAACATTTCGCCTTCTCACATTTGCTACTACTGAACGAATGTTCAGTTGCATTGCCCGGGGAATACATGGTCTCTCGGAAGTTGTGAGAGCTTCTGGTTATTCCCAAATGAATAACAATCAGAAAGACTCAAATTAGAAAATTCCCTATTCCAAGTACATTCCAGGTACATATTCTTAAATCATGGTCCTTATAACTTTTGGCTGATCTACATTTGGCTGGGCTCTTGTTTTTTCATTTTTCGTGTTTTCAAGATAGTTTTTTTTATTTAAGGGGAGTGGCTTAATAGGCCACCGCTCCCGATCCTAGTTTCTGGGGCTGTCAAAGCCACTGTTATCTAATCCCTAAGGCGTATCGTTTGTAGCATGTCCTTAAGGTTGCTCTATGATACTCAATGGGAAAACAACAATTAACGCCACAACCATCTCTGCTTTGTGTAAGTCTTAATCACAAAAAAATGTCTAACACTTGCTATGCCAATGATTAAAAATGCAACTAGAAAGTGTTCATCATTAATACAACTTGTGCCTGCATTGTAGTCATAAACATGAAAATGTTTCCAATTTTTTCGCGGAACAAAACAAGAGTATAGGTTTGTGCTCGATGTGCTTGTAAATGGCATTTATTTTATGTCTGCAGAGTAATCATAAAAATTAATAATGAACGATTTGTGCGCAATAACCATAATTTATCAAAGAAAAAAAATATTGCAGAGTTTTCTGCAAATACGTTTGTAACAAGACTTTGAGAGTGAGAAACATTTAAAAGAGACGGCATGCAATTGTGCCGCAGCTTGCCAAAGGATATTAAATTAACCCCTTATGTCTCTTCCTTATTCAAAAATACGCTATTTTTCGTAATTTAAAACAATTTAATAAAAAGCAAATAAAAAATTGTTTCGAGCAGGTCTTAATAAAAGCCCCCAATTCCAGGATATGCGAAAGTTCAACATTTAAAATATGCACTGCACTAATTTAATTTCTCTCCAACTTTTATTATCTGAAAAATGTCATCGACCAAAGAGAAATTGTAACAAAATTAAAAAAAAAAAACAACCGAAGACCACCCGTTGACACTTGTTTCTGCATTTATTTTGTCATGTTTTGTCTTTGTATATTGTATATTTAATGACAAAGACAGTGGTTGGTTTCTCACGTGTGAGATGAAAAAAATGTGGTACAAAAATACACTTACATAAACGTACTTATATTATATATATCTACCATACCTCCGTTCTGAGCTTTATTTGTTTTTTAAGTCCTGTCATTGAAAGACGGAAAACTGTATTAACGTGTTTTGAGCTCGCAATTTGTGTATTGTTCAATTTCATGACAATTGTTACGCATATGCAATACATGGAATTTCGATGTGTAAATAATGTGTGTGGCTATAAATGCAGGCGTGCAACAATGACGAATTTTATTAACTCTACACCAATAAAATAAAATATTTTTGAATACCGAGTTGTTGGCTTAAATTGAAATTGAATTTGAATTACAGAGCTCAAACCGCTTGACAAAGCAAAGCATTTAAGGTTGACAAGATATACTAATGACATGAATCTGTAAAAAAACACAAGAAAATGAATTTAATTTACACAATTTAAAAAAAAAGTTCATCTGTGTTTATTTTGAATTACTTATAAAAAGCAACTTATATATTTGTTCATAATTTGAATATGAGTGTTTGTGTAACCACAAATTATATTTTAAATTCCCTTAGGAAAATATAGTAAGCGCACTGCCATTTACACCGAGTTGGGCTATCTCTAGGTTACTCTTAGTATATCCCTCACTTCAAAAAACATTTGATACTATAATTCACACAATACCTCTACAGTGCTTTTAAATCGACCACCTCTGCCCCTATAAGCTATGCAAATCCAAACCCTCTGTACCCTGGTGCAAAATTCATTGTCTTGTTTTTCAGACTCTTTGCCTCAGTTTATAAGTGTGCCTATGTCCAAAAGTTGTCATCTCTTTTACGAATTTGTTACCTTTATTGGTTGATTTGTCGTTTATATCTCTGCGAGTGTTTCTCTTCCCTTCAGTTTGGAATCGTTCGCTGTCATTTGTACAAAGATTCAGATACTTTTCCACATTCTGCGAGAGGGGAGCGTTTCACTCATACCGATACTTGGTGCCGTAATGACATATTTTTATTGTTGGCACCTTAATTTAAGAGCTTAGCAATCAACATTGTAATCACGTTTCTTTTTTGGCCGTTACAGCAGTAAGGTTGACGACGCGACGGTTTCACCAGATTCAATTGCTTCTACTCTACGATAGTGGTAAATATTTCTGAGTCAGGCTGATGTTGTATTGTTCCTGCTATACGGTGTGATAAAGCATGAAAATCGAAACTAAAAGAAAAAAAAAAACGCATCAACATAACTCCACAAGTGCTTTTCACGACTCACACAAGTCAAGGACTTAAAAATGTGGCAGACATATTTATTTATATGCAAAGTTTAAGATATTTTTGCACCTACATTTGTAAGTTCTTTATATGACTAATAATAAACAATCGGACAAAAAATAAGAGAGAGAGAGAAACGAAACACTGTCTGGTGTATTTTATTAATGAAGGCAGGTATGATGGTTTGTTTAATCAGACCAGTGGAGTCTGTCGAAAATTGAATGGATACGGTGGACTTGTATCCATTCAGTAATTTATGTATTTAATACGTTTTTAATTATTTTCATTAATTTATAAATCTTCAGAATATTTTTATTGAATGCCATCAAATAGTCTCGTACAAAGTTTTCTCCGCTCACAAATCGACAAAAACATCATCAGCTCATGAACTTATACACTGCTTAAACCAATGAAATTTTGATGGTCTTTTCATGCACCGTCAATCGATTTTAAAACCAAAAAATAAGCTGTGTAATACAGTTTTTAATAGCCGATAATATTTAGTTGCTTATTTATTTCAATCTTAGGTCGAAAAACGGTTTCCTTACCGATATCCATAAATATCGATAGTTTGCAGTCCAAGTGACAAAAAATTCATTTCGAGATTTTCTCGTGCAAATACAGGTATTACTTGAAATGTTTTTCGGCTAGATATCACCACTGGTAATAAAAATTTACCTCATGTCATGATAGTAGGCATAGATAGTGTCAAAAAACACAACTGTATACTTATCTCAATATTTGTCAATTTCTCACTTGCACCCCTTTGTTTCTAAACCCCTCAATTAGTATCAAAAAAGAACTCTGTAAGGCTAAATTACATCACTTAATCTTTACCCATCTGATATAATTGAAATATTCATTAATAAGAACAAATTGTAAAAATCAAGTGACTGAGTTGGGCTTTGCACGGGCACTCATCGCCATACCCGTTTCGCCATTTGGGTAGAGACTAACGAACTCAGCTATCCCGCCCGCTGACAGAATTCTTCTACATATTCATATGTGGAGTACAAATAATCCCTCGTCCGATGATGAAGAGAAAAATTATGCTGTATTATATAAAGGCAATGCTACAGCCAAGTGTAAACCGTACTGTTAGACAGATAAATCGCATATTTAATAGGAACAAATTTCGATGGAATGAACGGGAGAACACAACTATAAAAACCCTTCAGAAGAAAGTAGTGCTGCAGAAGTACTCTTCCACTAGCTCCAAAGCGATACCGACTAGTCGCTCTTCATTTCCCCGTTAATGCTTTCAAGTGGCGATTTTAACATTGCACAGAAAAAACTGGGAAGCAAAACTTCCCAACAATATTTTTATTCAAAAACAAAATTTATTTTGATAAATGGCATTTGTCAATGTGATTAAAATATTTGTCAAAAACAAAATTTTTAAAAATAGCACTCGATAAAAATTTGTGATAAATAAAGTTGAATAAAAAAATAGTCAATTGGATAAAATTATGATTTTTGTTTGTCTGTTTTCCGTTACATTTGTGATTTGTTTGTTGTAACTATGCTAGAACATTGCATTTAAAAGAAGTCACAACAAAAAAACTTCACCATGTTCATTCTTGCTCCTTTGCTTACGATTAAGTTTGTTTTGGTTTTTTTTGCAGTGAACACGTGCGGGAGAGAATGATGCAATTCGTTTGTTTTGCCAATATAATTTAGTGTTTAAGATAACATCAAAGCGATCGGACGTTTTTGTGTAAAGTGTAATTTTAATTGAAAAGTGTTCTAACAAGAAATATTAATATATTTTGAATGCGTTAAATTCACCAATAAAATGGTTTGTGTTGTTAAATGTTCATTTTGCCAAGAGACGTTCAGCTCTTCTTCTACATATTTTGACCACCTGAAACAACATTACACACCTGTTGGTGTCGACTTTATTTGCAACTTCGATGAGTGTTATACAAAATTTAAAAATAAGAACAGTTTTAAGAGACATATTTTAAACCATTTTAAGAAAAATCCACTCCAGTCCAACTTGTGTTTGTCGGAAAAAGCTAAGAAATCAACTTGTAATGAAAATTGTGAAATGAGTAATCTTAACGTAGACACAGCTCCATGCAACGAAGCTATTTTTAATAACAAATTTGATTATGAAAAATCTTTAAATAATGTAATTGAGTTGGCTAACAGATTTATTATACAGTTACACTCCAATAACAATTACAGTCGTTCTGACGTTATTTCTTTACAAAAATCAATAGAAACTTTAATTTTATCTCCAATTTGCAACTTTGTAGAAGGAAGCATAAATAATGTTGTCCTCAGTGCTGACTTTGCAGCAAAAATGGTAACAGATATAAAAGGATTGTTCAAGAATGTACACTCAGACTATATGCTGGAAAAATCATTGGTTGAACGAGACCTCATAGAAAATATAGAAACGTTTGGAATTGGGGATTCACTAAATTCAAAGGGATGTCTTATGCCACTTAAGTTTCAGTTTAAGAAAATTTTCGAAAAAGCCGATTGTCTAGATAATGTTCTTGTTCACATGGAAGCGGTAGAAAAAAATCCAAGGAAAATAAATTTTATAAAGTCAGATTTATGGAAGCAAAAAAAATCCCTATATCCAAATCACATACTAATACCATACTTTTTGTACAATGATGATTTTGTTATTAATAACGCTTTGGGGGCAAAAGCAAAAAAGCAGGCAGTATGTAATTTTTATTACAGCTTCGCATGTATGCCGCAAGTTTCTTCAAAATTAAGTGAAGTTTTTCTTGCTTGCACTGTTCTTTCAGCAGATTTTAAAAAATATGGTAATAAATGCTTGAATGCTCTTGTGCAATCTATAAGGGAAATGGAAATATCCGGAATTGAAATCTGTACCAAAACTGGACCCAAAAAAGTACATTTTATTATGGGTCTCTTGTTAGGCGACAATTTAGGACTAAATTGCACTCTGGGCTTTTCAAAATCATTTTCGGCAACCCACTATTGCAGGTTTTGCGAAATAAAAAAAATAGATGCTCAAAAAACTCATGTCGAAAATGATACACTTTTAAGAAACAGAATAAACTATCAAAAATCTACTGAAAGTGACTCAATATGTGCTACTGGTATAACAGAAAAATGTATTTTTAATGAAATTCCTTCATTTCATGCAACAGAAAATTTTGCTGTTGATATCATGCACGACATATATGAGGGAATTTGCCATAATATACTGAGTAAAGCTCTAGCGTACTTTGTAAAAAAAGCTAAATATTTTACTATAGACGAATTAAACACTAGAATAAAAAATTTTTCTTATTTTAAAAGTGATAAGGGAACGGAAAAGTTTAATCTTACCCAGCAGGAGATAGATAACTGCAAGCTCAAACTGTCTGCCAGACAAATGATGTCTTTTTGTTTTTATTTTCCCATTCTTTTTGCAGAGTTTATTCCCCAGAGCGACGAAATTTGGCAATTTTTGCTAAACTTTTTTGAGCTTATTGAAGATTTGTTGTGTTACGAAGTGTCAGATTCTTTAATTTTAAAAGTAAAACATAAAATAACAACGGTAGTCAGTAATTACCAAACATTATTTAAATGCAACCTCACCCCAAAATTTCACATCTTACTTCACTACCCAAGAATAATGGCCATGTCTGGACCATTACGAAACTTCTGGAATTTCAAATTTGAAGGTAAACACAAAGATTTTAAAATATATGCCCATATAATAACTTCGAGAAAAAATATTCCGAAAACGTTTGCTATTAAACATCAGCTTAAATATGCAAATTTTATTTTAAATAGTGAAATTTCTGAAGCCACTGTCTTTAAAAAAGAAATTAGAGACAGTAAAATAAAACTCCAATTATCAAATATGCTTCAATATAAAAATATAGCTGTTTTTTCAGAGGCAAAACTAGTGGGTGCTATTTATAACAACAAAAGCTTTGTTGGTACTTTTAAAAATGATATAAATATATTTCAAGTTGTTTATATTATACAACTACCAGAAAACAATATAGCGTTATGCTGCTCAAAAGTAAGCAGTCAGTATAATAGACATTTTGGAGCTTTTGAAATTGGCACATCTTCACTTATTCTGGAAATTGTTTCTTTCAACGAAATAGTAGGTCCTCCCGTAGAAAAAATATCAACTTCTCTTGGCAAAAATTTTATTAAATTAAAGGAATTTTATCAAAGTGTATATTAATTTTAAATTATAACTCAAAGGAATATTTACAATTGGAACATTCTTTAACTGCTGGAGATGATGTTTACGAACTATTAAACCAGTGGAATTTAGAACATCTATATAAACATTTTAAAGGTAAGTTTTAGAAAACTACAAAAATAATTAAAATACTATATATAAATAAAATTTTCCTTGCAGATCAACGCATAACAATGAAAGTTTTAAAAATGCTTAAACCAAAACATGTAGATCTGCTGTTCTATGGCCTTCCGATAGGTGATTTGGTCACATTTGAATGCGAATTTGAGAAGTGGAGAAATCAGCATTTCAGTGAAAATGAAGAAGAAGAAACAATTCCAGCTGTTCCTAACCACCAATCTATTTCGGTTATGGCCATTCTTAAAGGGACAGAACATGGAAAGGCAATACTAAAATACTATGAAAAGAAAAATTACCTACACGAAGAGCATCGCAATTTGTTAATAGACACTATTGCTAAATACGTCGAAGCCAAGGGTATAAAGCTTTCCATTACTCAATGTGCTGATATGGAAAAAGACATATGTACTATTTTCACTTCAGAAAAATTGGTGAGTAAAAATTATATAAACGCCGAGTTTTTCTGCATTGAATTTTTCACCACGCTTTCCTGAAATATCAATTCGATCTAATAAACGCTATTATATATGAAACATTTGAATCTTCACGTAGGAATATTATAACACGGGCAAGAGAGGCAAACTATATAATAAAATATTTAACCTTAAGCGGCTATCAAAGGGAATATTTGACGACACCGAAGAATCTAGTATAAATATGAAAGACACATTCGGTAAGATTTGGCGACCACCTTAGAGCACATATTAAAATTTTTGGCCCAATTTCAGTCCCAGAAGCCGATTCTACGTTAGCCGTTCAATTTCTTCGAAACGGAAAAGTTTCAAATGAAGAACTGGACTTATATTGGAGAAAATGTTCTCAGCTTCGATTTCTTCAAATAGATGAGTCAAAAACCACATGCGAAATATTGTAAAACTGTCTTAAAAAAAATTAAAGCCAGTTTTTTTTAATGTATTAAATTTTTCTTTAGATTGACATCGATTTTAAGCTCAAATACCCATTAGCAAAGGATCTTAAATTGAAATGGTCTAGTTCCGAAAGCAAATTGCTTAAAATGCTTCAAACAAAGGTCAGCTCTTCATCAGCTTCAGCGCTGCTTAAACAATTGCGTGAAAATGACGAAGGTAAGTTATTATTTTAGCAATCATACAATCATATATATTCTAATTTAACTGATTATTTTTTTTTATAGAATCGAAAGTATTTTATATTTTCTATAGTATTCACTATTTACTTCCACCTCAGCTTAAGGTTGTAAGTTCAAAAGATGGATCGAAAGCCAGAAAAAAGTTCACAGTATCAGATTCACAAGATTCGTTTGCCTTAGTAGCGGAAACAATGGAAGAAATAAATATAAAATTGAGCCTTCTAAAACTGCAAAAACAAAACATTCAGCCAAGATTGTTAGTTTTGGGTGAACTTACTAATATTAAAGAAATATATGTATATTTTGATGATATCAGATATCCGATGGTACACATACTAACAGCTGTTGATATTCTTTTTAAAATTTTCTTTGTTTTCAACTTGGAGTTTCCAAACGAATCCGTTTTATTCTACAATTTTGTACAAACTTTTTTTTATGAAATAGATAACAATAGAAAAAATTCTAAAGTACTAACTTTTATTAATGATATATTACACAAAAATTAAATAAATTTTTTGTAATCTTAAAAGCTGTAAATAAAGTTTATATGTACATTAATAATATTCATTACAAATTAATTATTTTTTGTTAAGTTTTAAAAAATCTTTTATTAGACAATAACCCGAAATGTCACCAATGGAAAAATGTAAATATTTGTATATTAATAATATATATGTATTAAAAATGGATTATCTCTGGTTAAGTTTTTACTTTTTACGCTTAAATAAAAAATATTAAACTTAAAAATAAATAACAAAACTAAAACTTAAACTCTTTTATTAAAAAATAAAGCGAAATTTCATAAATGGGAAAAAAAATCCAAAAAGATAAAAAAAATTAACAAAAATTTTTGTTAGATTGATAAATTTATTATTTAATTTTTTTTTTCAATTTGACAAAAAATTTTATCAAGCCAGCAAATATTTTTGTTGAAATTTTTTGCTAAATTGATCAATGTACTTGTTAACCCAACGATCACGTTTGTTGAATTGTTTTAATTGAATCAACAATTTTTCTTATCAATATGATATTTTTTTTATCAATTAAAATAAACTTATTTTTGATAAAGAACTTACAAATTCTGTAGTCCATATGATATTTTCTTTATCGAAAGAAAAAAAAAATATTTTCGATAAACGATTTACAAATTTTGTATTCAATAAGACAAAATTTGTTGTAGGTTGAAAATTAAAAAAAATTTTTTTCAGATCAGCGAATTTCGTATTCAAATGCGATAATTATTTTTTTCTGTGTGGGCTGTCATACGAAAACCACTACTCGCTATTTCAGCATTTGCGACTACTCTACCAGTACTTGCCACACATCTATAAAGCGTATCCGTTGCGACTACTGGCTTTTATTCCAGTATATCACCACTCGTTAGGCGTCAATGCTTCTACAGGGTAAGTTCAAAAAACTAGTTCAGCATTTGCGACTACTCTACCAGTACTTGCCACCCGTCTATAAATCGTATCTGTTGCGACTACTGGCCTTTATTCCAGTATAGCTCCACTCATTAGGCGTCAATGCCTCTACCTTCTTCTGCAGGGAAGGAACAGGAATAGAGCTGAACACGAAAAAGTCTATTAGATATTTAGGAAAAAGGTTATAGTACTCCCTCCATGTGCGCCTTCTCCGGTAAGGTCAAGAATGGAAATTTGATCACAGATACGCAGAGAGTGCTACAAAAATGGGGAGAGCAATTGCACAAATTGCGGATTCCTGAAGGTAGCGCTTGTAAAGGTGTCACGCCAATTATACGGTGCTGCAGTCATTCGGAACTTGGGGAGTGACGTAGTGCATGTTGTGGGTCTGGTCGAGTACAACATGAATCTGTATACCTAAAAACCTTAAATTCTTGACTGATGGTAAAAAAAACTTTTTTTCTGGTCTTTCCTTACATAAAAGCTGATAACTCAGTCAGTTAGAACCAATTTTTGATTTATTAACAGCCTTGAAGAAGAAGAATCTCTAACCTTTCCATATCATAGACCAATACGGCATAAATTACTCGATTTCATGGCTGCGTTTGGTATTCTTTTGAAGCTGATACACCTTTGAGAAATGATCATAAACGATACGAAGTCTTCAGTGAGGATTTGCAAAGACTTTTCTGTGTTATTCTATACCAGACGAGGCCTTATACAGGACAACAACCTAAAGTGAATTTACCTAGAGATAATATAATGAGGAAAACTGCTGTAAATAAGACTGGCACGATATCTTAAAGAAGCCACATGATACTGGCATACGCAGATACTGTAGGCATCAATGGTCGAAAATTACGAGATGCGACTGCAGCCTTCTCAGTTATTTGTGCATCAAATTAGATTAATCTGCGGGTAACAGGAATTTTTAATGCATCCCTCCACCAATATACCGAAAATAAAAAGAAACATTACTGCCAACGGAATTTGATTTTGACATAAGTGCCATCCGAGTGTTCCTACTTTATCTTGTTTTTATATTGACTTGTTTTGTTGATCTTAATGAAAAAAGACTATTGTTTCATAGTTCGGTTGAAGGTCATACACTTCTTCTTCTTATTTGGCAGGAACAAAACAAATTCATCTTCATACATAATGAGCAATTCCAAGCGTTTCGGTCTTTTGCGCTCCATAGATAGTTCGCCACACCAAGTTTAGATAACAGCTCTTTCACCGGGTTATCTTAAGAAATGGACCTGTTAATTGGCCGGCTCATTCGTGTGATTTAACACTTTTGGACAACTTTTTGTGGGTCAAATCTCTGTTCTGATAAACCAGCAACTATCGTTCAATAGGAGCATTCGTGGAGACCATATGTTAAAAATTATTTTTAAACAGTGATTTCCATTAAACTTTTGAGCTAATAGGTAGTCATCCTGGCGCAATGCGAGGGCTTAAGTTCGAAGATGTTCTGGAGTCACACTGGTATATAGAGAAGCGACAGTGACATCAGTTAATACCATAATCTCTGATGCCCGTGGGGCCTAAACTAAGTACAAATAAAGAATTAATCTTTCCCCTGTCTCCTAGCGTCTGTTTCTCCCAAGTTGGGCGACTTGAAGACATGCCTCCGTTGATCCTTAAGGGTCTTTTATCCGTCCTTTAAAGTCCGGTACTTAAAATCCATGAACGTCTGTCCTCATAGTGAGCGGTGAATGGTCTGTGCCTGTCTCCAGAGTAGCGGCAAATATCCAAAAAAAACCCATGCCCGGCGTATTTGGTCAAGGGTTCATTATCTCCGGAGACCCGATTACTACAGCGTCGGGTTCAGGCTATAGTATGTTGTCTACTACTAAAACCTCGTCTAGTGGAGTGGTGGCGCCAGGCTCCGCTAGTCGATTAGCTACTAGTGCGGCAAAAACCAAACTGACACAGCCAAAAGGAAGTCATAATTCGATCCTGGTACATAGTGGCGAATAATAATTCGATTTTCTCCGAAGCACCAACCTCGGCCTCAACGGCTTCGACTTCTAATACTATCCCCTCTAGGTACAAAACACCTTCCAGAAGGGGCTTCATTACCAGGCGTTCCGCTTATAAAATAATTAGTCGGTTCGGTGACAAACCGGTCAACGAGCTCACGGAGCAGGAAAAGAGTTCTCTCCAGTGAGCACAATCCTACATCGAGGAGTTAAAAGGTAGCGTACCTCCTGCGTAGAATGACAATACTGAACGGAAGTCATCTAATGTAGTGCCTCAACGATAGCGGCCTGAGGGCACTACCCTTCCGGGATCCAAAAAATCTAAATTTAATGCAGTACCTGGCAAATTCTTCAATACAGTAATATTCAACTACCCACAAAGGACTGGGAAGTAGTTAAGGTTACTGAAGCGGTGAAAGACTCTAGTTTACGGTTTCATTGGGATCCCTCTCACAACAGGGAAACAGCTACTTGTGAGGAAACTGAACATCATTGCTAAGGAGGGATGGGTGAGAGAACCCACATGCACGGCGACCAACCAAATTTGGCCTACAATGGATATACAGAGGACACGATTTGTTCTGAAACTGTCCAGAGTACACCTGAGGAAAATCATAGCTGTAATAACCGGTAAACACGCTAAGAGGTTAAAACAACCCTGCAACGATTTTTGTTGAAGCTGCAATGATGAGGAAGAAGAGGAGACCACGGAGCATCTTCTATGTCACTGCCCTGTTTTTGGTGACCTCAGATATGAGAGCTTGGTCATCGGACACTTCTTGACGATACCTGTCTATCATTAGGCGAATTGCGGGACATCTATGCCTTCATCAGAGCAACGAAATGGCTTGATAGCGATGTTGACCGAACAGAATTGGAATATTTGGTGCGAAAATTTGAAAATGGTATTATCACAAGACTCATACTAGGACCCATGTGAGCTGTGTTGAACGTAGCTGCCGAATTAACCTAACCTAACCTACAATGCTTACTGATTCACAGTACATTCACTAGGAACGCTATTTATGTATATGGGGATGTTTTTTAACAATACATAGCGTAAGAGCTCTGGCATGCACTTTGCCAGCTCATAGCCTCTGCCAGAAGTGTGCGCTCGGGTGATTCAAAATTAGGTAAAAATCTGTATAATCGTTAATTAAAACTTATACCGTCATTTACAATTTCAGTTACAATTTATGTACCAACTCGAGTTACCTAACATCAATATGTAGCTGTTTTACATATGCCCCACCGTTCTCCAAGGGATTTCCTGTTTCGTTTTTTTTTTAAATAAATATGATTGCAATTAATTTGTAACCGATTACCATCTTCAGGTGCCAAATAAACTTGGACAACATTCATATATTTCGTTTCGTCTTTCAGCGCTCACACACACAACAAAGAATGTTTAAATACTTAACAGAAAATCTCCAATGAAATTAAAAATTGCCTTGCACAAAGCACAAAAAAACAGAAACACTCAAACAACATGTCGCCGATATTTGTTCACGCTTCGTAATACCCCTACTTCGTTTTCCACAACCAAAAGGTACGCAGTATCAGCCGGGTTCGGATTTTGTGCTTGTGAGATGTCTTGCGAGTTTTTTATGCGTTCGTAACAATTTTATGGACGACATATCTAAATAAACCATTCAATGTCATCTTCTGGATTTTCGTTGTGCAACACCAAACAACCGCAGAATGGGAAATATTTAGAATCACACATACAGAACACAAACGCACACACACACTGAATCACCTTAAGGCATATAGAGCCATAAACGGATGATGGTTTAGATGGAGGAGTTGTTATGTTGGTTATAACCTACATTAAATAATGGTTGGTATATTAAACTTGTTGATTCATGTGTCAGAGGTAGCTTATAGAAACAGGTGGCGAAATAATACAAGTTGACATTAGTTTTTTTATTATATATTTTTCTCTGGCTTTCCTAAGATTTTAAATTTTCAGTTTATTTTTATCATATTTAATTAGTTGTGAGTAAATGTTAACCATATTTTTATAAACTACTAGCTGACCGGGCAGACTTCGTCCTGCCTAAAGAAGTATTGACTTAAATGTAACTTTTTTGGGAGCAATATATCTTCGGGTGCGTTAAATTATTTTGATATTATCATCGAAACTTAGCAAAAAGTATTATAGTTTATTAAATGATCATAAATTTTTAATGAAAGAAATTTATTGCAATGCTTTTGATAAAACAACGTGTATGGGAGAACCAAAGGAGTGTAAATATTGAAATCAGTAGGTCATTACACACGTGAACATGCAACATAAAGCTGTTGATGCGAAAAAACATAGATTTTCCAAATTCAAGCTGCAAACTTGAATAGAGTGTCCTTCAGATTGTCATCGCAAACTCTAATATAACTGGAAACTGTAATTATTTAAAATAAAATGGCAAATCCGTGGGTATCATTGGCAATACATCGGTTCCCTTATATTTACTGTTTAAATTAATTTAAGAACAGTAACACAATCGTCTATTGCTTCCTAAATTATGTAATGCGCGATCAAGGAGTTAAATCAATTTTTTGTGTGCCATAGTACACTTCTCCCTCACTATGATATGACATGTTTGCAACTTTTTTTATCTCGATATTATATGCGGGGTTCTCAGAAAATTTGCAATTTATTGTGCTGTTCTGCAACGTCCAAAAGAGTTGCGCAATAAAGGAGGATGTATTAACCAACGCGATAAGTTTTGCGATCAAACATTTGCCAAAATCAACGATATCAAAACCGATGGATGCATCAAGGAAATAAAATCCTCCACACTCATTCGTAATTGCTTATAAATTTTTATTACAATGTTGAGTGTCTTTCGTTATTCTACTTGTAATAGATGCAGATTTGGGAAATGTTTTAATTCGTGGGTATTCGAATTTTTTTCTATAGTAAATCTCGGTCACATGCACCACTGGTCTCAAATAATTCCATATCAAATATCAAGACGATTGGGACTATAGTCCGCCAGCTATTGCGTTTGGAAGACAGAATTGGACAAGGCTACCCATTTTTGGCTAGATCACACATATTCATGTTTATTGCACACCATACTTTAAATCCCACCCTTTTCCTTTAAAATCCGTATACTTATCTTAATTGAATCCACACCAAATTTCATGCAAAATAGTTCTTCAGACATCACATTTTAACAAATTACGTTTAACTGGCAGGCCACGCCTAACGATCTAGTACTTCAGATACCACACTTTAACAAAGTATCTCCCATGGGCGGGGCCACGCCTAATAATCAAATCACGACAGTTTTTGACCTAATCATATTGCATCCACTCTTAATTTAAAGTCACTTATTGTAGTAGTAAGACAGATATTGCATTTCTTGTAATGGGGTGGAATGGGTGGACCACACCTGAAGAACATCGGTTGAATGCTGTACCATCCTATAAGTTTCAAATTTTGTAGACTTATATAAATGAAGCATTTGTCAGAGCCTATTAAATATGTCAATATTTAAATTTTCAAAATTACAAATTTTGGATAATTTTGTATGGGAAAAATCGAAAATTGACTCATTAAATGGACTAAATGTGTCTAATGCAATGTTTAAATAGCCTATAACCATCCTCGGAAGATTGCCTTTCTAACGATACCGGTTTGTTGCACATAGGTTGGATGGTTTTCAAGTCTAAAGCGGTCATACGTAGAAACAAATGTTCACTTTTATATACATACTAGCTGGCCCGGCAGACTTCGTCCTGCCTCCAAATTCTTGAAAAAGATGTTGAGTGCAGTTGAAATCTAAGAACGATTGGTTTATTACTTTGGCCTCGGAAGTATTTCAATTTAAAGGGCGAGGTTTTCCCGGACAAATTCTGTACTTCATTTTATTATTGCTAGAAATGATAAAATGGATCAGCAGTGTCGCCCATTATTTGATAAAAACTTATTTATTGATAGGCATATATTCTAAAATCCAATTTTTAAGCCAATTGACTGACACATAATTTTCTGCGTTGGTGTACTGGGTTCTCGTACCTTTAGGTTTTTGGTCTGAGCCATGATAGCATTTTGCCCCTTTTTATCCCAAGGATTGGGAATAGCCAAAAATACATTCATTTGGCTCAACAACCCTATTAACCGTTTGGTCTTGGTGATAGTAAAATTTTTTCCCATTTTCGGGGTTGTCCCCTAAAAGTTCGAAATGCGAAAAACTACTATGTAAAACTCTCTTGTTCTATAGTAAGTGCGCCAGTATAAATGTTCGCCATTCTACCTTAAACCGGTTTGCGGTCTTGGTGAACATCTACAGCCCATTCCCAACTTTCACTGACATTTTGGTACAAACCGTTTTCACAATTAGTGGTGATTAAAAAATTTCACATCTATTTTTATATATAGACTTCTCACTTATTTTGATGTTAAAAAAATATTTATATGTGATGTCATCAATCGTGACTAAATGACATTCCAAAAATTAAGTGTATCATAAGCTAAACACCGGCAACTGGTTCCAAACATACATTCAAAATTTTCTCATGCAAAAAAAATCATATACTTTAAGTTTAAGTAAAATCGGACAATCGATATAAATTTTCGAAATAATTCTACCCCAGCCATAATAAAATGTCATAATAAAACAAATATACATTCTAAATTTCAGTCAAATTGTTTAATTCGTTAAAATTTTCATTATAATTCCACCCTAGCGACACCTACCGGGTCAATTTATACAAAAATTTTTTTCTCAAGGTTCCACAAACATAAATACTAAATTTCAGTTAAATTGGTACATGCATTCAAATTTTTGATACAAATACACCCCAGCGCCATCTACCGGGTCCATTTGTACATAAAATTTTTTCTGATGATCAAACAAACATAGATTCTGAATTTCAGTTAAATTGACCCACTCGTTAAAATTTTGATTGTAAACCGACCCCAGCGCCACCTACCGGGTCCATTTGTACATAAAATGTTTTCTCATGATCAAACGAATATCCATTCTAAATTTCAGTTGAATTGGTACATGCATTCAAATTTTCGATATAAATCCACCCTAGCGCCACCTGGATTTGATTTTTTCCAACACAAACAATCTACGGAAAATTTTGAATCGAATAAAAAAAAAATCAGCCAAATCGCTCCAGCCGTTCTCAAGTGATGGTATGACATACGTGGACCATTTCATTTTTATATATATAGATATAGATATATAGATTTGGAATTTTTTGATTTCAAATTTAAACAGTTATCTTTTTAATTGTGTCACAACTAATTATTTGTCATTCGTAAGTTGTTATTTGTCATAAAACTAAACAATTTTTTGTGCTGAAAATAAATAAGACTTTTTAAATAAATTTTTGACAAAAACGAAAATAAAAGAAAATTTTACATACATACATGCATATGTAGAAGGAACGTAAGAGTGGCACTTAATTTTAAAAATTTTGATTTTCAACTGAAGTCGGCTAAACACAAAAAAATTGACTTAAACTTTCAAAACCTAAAACTTTGAGCTAGATGCGCCACGGCTTAAACTGACGAAAAATAACTATACAAAGTGACACTGACACGTATACATAACACACACGCTCATAGGCACCTACGTATTTGTTGTTGATTTTTTTATATGGACAAAATCACATGTTGACATGAATCACGAACGCGTCGTCCGATTTCGTGAAAACTTTAGATAAACCATCTACACGACCAGACGAACAAACCATTTGATCGAATTCGGTTTGACCGTTCGTGAGTTATAAAGTCACAACACACTTGCAACAATTTTTTATATATTATATATAGATTTATGGATAGAAATTATTAAAATAATAAATTTTATGTAGAGAGCAAGATCAAAAAATTTACTCTATCGTCATGACACCAATCGTTCTCATCTTAGAACTTAACCCCCACTTAGAGGATATATATACAGTGTAATTATTGAAAAATCCCATTATATAAATACATAAATATCAGAAATAATAATACAAAATTCGTAACTAATATTGTTGTTTTTTGTTTATTTGAACTCGATTTTTCCACAACTTTCTTGCAAATAATCACTGCTTAAGAAGGGTATTTACATTTCGTATAACGTACCCATAACCATTGTAACGTTAACGAATTGCTTAGCAAAGTGCTTATTTTGGTATATCACTTTGCTACGGTTGTCCTCGCCGTTCTGCATGGCTCAAGTTTGTTCCTTTTTTGGTCAGCCGACGTTTTCCACCCGCCAACACTTGACGGATTTAATTATTTCGATTTTTAACTTGTTTCCATGAGTATGTATCACTAGCATTTTTTTCATAAAACCCAAATTCAATCTTTGACTGTATATTTAAATCAAGAAGGATTTGGTGGTCATACACCCATATGTAGTTATGTAGGTGCACATGCATGTGTAGCTGTATTCCGAGATGGTGTCGGAGGGGATCTGATGCCTTTGCGTGTTTGTGGCATTCCAATTCACATGCATCATGTCCACTTCGTAATGAGAAAATATGGTGTTTGTGTTACAATAAAGTTTAACTTCGCACTTATGTTTCCGCTGTTGTTATTTAGCCTGTTGCCTGGCACACTGCACTGGCGTGGTTCTTTGGATATTCACCGTGGCATTGCTTAGCACAACTGTGCCTAAGTTGTACATATTTTATTAATACTTTGATTTGGCTTTGACCCTCTGAGATGTTGGATGCAAATCTCGTTGCTAGTTTTTTGTAGTTATGTTGTGTGGTTTAAATGACAATTAAAATTATGGTGACGTGAATGTAGTATTTGAACTCACTCATTATTGCATAAGAATAGAGATGTTTTTTTTCGTGGCAAATGGACTTGTGAGGTGGCCAGTTGAAAAGAGGTTCCAATCTATGCGTTTATATCGATATCTTAATAATAAACTATGCCAAGTGAAAAATATATGTTTAATGGGAAACTCATTCAACGTTAAAAAGGAATACATATTTCACTTATATGTTAAAACAAAGTTCATATTTTACTTCCTATTGACCAATCTGAGATGTAAGTAGGTAATTGAAAACGTTATTGACATGTCACAGAAATTAACTAATGAAACATATCACATAACATTTTAATTTCCTCTAATTAAAGGGTGGTTAAATTTTTAGGGCCGATGTTGATTTTAAATAAATCCCAAATTATTTCGGAAATTATTGTCATTTCTTTTCATTATGATAATATTGGTATGGTTCAACGGTGTCCAATCACATGATCTTGGCGGCTAATTGACATCGAAACCACATGAGATAACACGGCCATTGAATTTGTCGGGCAAAAGAGCCATTGTTTCGTCAGCTATGTGGCAAGTGGCACCGTCCTGTTGAAACCACATATCGTCCACATCCATATCTTCCAATTCGTTATCATCTCACGATAGCGAACACCATTCCGCAACCAACAGCACCAAACAGTCACTTTGTGGTTGCAGTGATTTTTCGACAATCACTCTTGGATTATCATTCGTCCAAATGAGGCAATTCTGCTTATTGACGAAACCACTGAGGTGAAAATGTGCCTAATCACTGAAGATGATTTTCTTCGAAAATTTATCATCCAGTGTTGATATTTCTTGCCACCATTCTAACCATTGACGACGTTTGGAATGGTCAAGAGGCTTTAGTTCTTGAGTCAATTTCATGTTGTAAGCGTGTAAATGCAAGTCTTTATGCATATGTTCATCGACGACGTGCGTGAGAGGTGCAATTGTTGGGGACGGGGACGAGTTGAGGTGGACGGCTCTTCAGCCACACTATCGCGAACAGCAGCAATATTTTGTGCAGTACGAGCTGTACGCGCATGTACTAGTGTTTTCACGTCTTCTACAGACCCTATTTGCTCAAATTTTTGCACGATTATTCCGATTGTACGCACATTTGGACGATTAAATTGACCGAAAAAATCACGAAGTGCACAATATGCATTTAGATTTGAACGCCCATTTTCATAATAAGCCTGAATAACTTAAACGCGTTGCTCGATTGTGTATCTTTTCATGGTTCAAATTGTATTAGTCTGGAATTGAGAAATGTCGAATTAAATGCAGCAAAGAACTTGATGTTTAAGTGTGGTTTATATTCAACATCGGCCCTTACAATTTAATTTATTTTATTTATTTCTTACGACTACATTTATTTCGCTAAAAGAATGTATATTCATAACGCCGAACTTTATATGTGGATCAAATGTCATATCTGGGTCTGAAAACACATTCACGTCTCCTATAGTTCTGAGTACTATTTGTGGATCAAATATTATTCCTTCTTTTTCTTCCGTAGTAACAGCAACAGCATTTCATCAGTAGCCGCACGTAGAAAAGGATTCCCATCGCGTCGGTCTTTTGTACTCCTTAGGAAGACAAAGACGATGACATTAAAGATGCATTCTATGAGCGCATGGTGGAGATACATATATGACCGCTGCCCTGCACATAACATTAAAATTGTTCTGGGAGATTTTAATGTTTTTAATAATACATTACGCTTATTTGTGTTCACGTCCCGCACATGATATTAAAATTGTTCTGGGAGATTTTATTGCTAAAATAGGTTCAGCAGTCGGAAAGTTCAGTCTACACAACAACACCTCCGATAACGGATTCAGACTGGTGAGTGGAATCAGATTCCCGCATAAAGATATCTACGGGTCAAAATACAAGAAATCAGATGGATCACGTGGTAATTGATGGGAGGCATGTCTCAAGCAATATGGTGCAAATATTGACTCGGACCACCGCCTAGTTGCAGACAGGGATCCCCACTTGTAAAGACAGAGACGGAAGTCTGGTCATGGACACTCAGAGTGAGCTGCAAATATGGGTGGAACACTTTCGATCTCTACTCGTTCCCGAAGGCAGCATAATTGACGAAATCACACCAATCATAAACGAAGGAGTAGATTGACCGCCACCGAGCCAAAATGAGATCAGCACGGCGATCGCAAGGATTAAAAATAATAACGCTGCGGGAGCTGATGGACTACCGGCAGAGCTTTTTAAAGCCGGAGGCGATGAACTGGTAACATGCATGCACCAGTGCATAAACACGATTTTGCTCAAGGAATGCCTGCCCGAAGATTGGAATCTGAGTATTCTATGTCCTTTGCTTTAGAAGGGCGATCCCAGTGTGTGTACCAACTATCGCGGGATTAGCCTTTTACCCATCGCTTACAAGGTCCTGTCTAGTGTGTTATGTGAAAGACTAAAGCCTATGGCGATCCTGATTGGACCGTATCAGTGTGGCTTTATACCTGGTTAGTCCACGACCGACCAGATATTCACACTACGACAAATCTTAGAGAAGACCCAAGAAATGCATGATCGACACCTACCATCTGTTCATCGATTACAAAGCTGCATTCGACAGTCCGATACGACAGGAAGCTAATACGACTTTGCGGGATGACAATGACTGACACGAAGTCTTCCATAAAAATATGCAAAAATCTACTAAGAGAGGCTTTCCTCAAGGAGATAGGTTGTTTTGCGATTTTTTAACATCGTAATGGAGATGATCATGCGGAAGGCTGCAGTAAACAGGAATGGTACCATCTTCAAAAATAGTCACATGCTACTCGCGAATGCCGATGATATAGATATCATTGACCTTGGATTGCGGGATGTTACTGCGGTTTTTCGAGGATTGAAAAGCATTTGGCGGAAGTAGTTCTGGTGATAAATGAGGACAAAACCAAGTTATTTGTATTAACGAACAAAGAGTCCACTCATTTGGGACGCTGCGTGAACATTGGCAACTATAACTTTGAAGTGGTAGATGATTTTGTCTACATTGGCTCCGCCATAAACAAAAATAATAATCTCAGCCTGGAAATCAAAAGACGAGTTTTGATTGCAAACCGCCGCTACTATTCCCCAAGCAAGCACTAAGCAAAGCGCTCTCAAGTTATATCTCTTATCTTATATGGACCAACATTTATAAAAAATATATATCCTATAGTATTTTCCAGAAAGTTTTTGTATTACTTACCAAAATTCATCAAAATCGGTTTAGTCGTTTGGATATGATTGAGACAAAAACAAACAAAACATAAAAAAGTTGTAATACATGTTAAAGGACTAATTGTTTGAAATATTAAAAAACAAATCATTTCTATAAAAATTACGAATTATAACTGTTCCCCCCCAAAACATTTCAAAAATTCCCTCCACAGATATTGAAAGAAACCAAAGTCTTTAAAACAGCAAATAAATACAGGCTGCCATACAAACAACCAATTTAATTTTTGTTTTGTTAAAGTTTGAAATATTTTCACATATTTACATTTCACTATAATAAATAAATATCTGCGGTGGCAAACTGAAGTTAAAAAAAGTTTTTCAGTGACAGAGTCATAAAATGGTAGTAATTAAACAAGACTATCATTATCCGCATGGTAGTGTCATGATTATACCATCATGTCAGAGCCTATCGGTACCTCTATTTAATTAATCATAAGATATTGCATATAAAGGCGTCTGCGCAAATCGATTATAAAGTTGAAAACTTTATATTTAAACAACATATTCATTCAATTTATTATTTTATTTTTTCTGAATTACAAATCCTAAGAAAAACTAGTAATGTTGAATACCCAGAATTTTTCCACCGTAAACTTGTGTGATTAACCGCTTAAGTTTCTCGGCTCATATATGTAGGCAACATTAAGTATTTAAAGAATTGTAGATATTTTTTTTTTAGTTTTCATGCCAATTCCAGTCACAAGTGAAACTCGCAACTTCTATGCAAGCTTTCATCTAATTTTCGTGGAACAGCTTCTTTATATCACCAGTGAGATATGCTATTTTTCCAGCACCACCCATAATGGTCACCTCATACAAAATATAATCCCAATTTTTCACCTCATATCATATCACAATTTATATGTCCATTACGCTTTGCATGTTCTATATGCACTTGTGTTAGCAAACATGCAATACTTTATATGCCATAGCACACACCAAAAAGATGGCTTCATATCTTGGCAACGAACGGCTTTTGTTGCTGCAAAATTAGGAATGGAAAACGTTCTAGACCAGGTAAATTCTGCTAAAGTGTCATGGTAAAATGTTCAATAACTTTATCAAAAACATTAAAAAAGAAGAGCATTATTGTAACACTTTGCTTGCGACATGCAACAAATACTTAGACCTAACAATGTCACAATAAGGAACCACACCAAACCATAGTATAGTAATAACGGCATGGGGAGGGGGAGGAAAATGGTTTTAGCTCACAGTAGATGAATGTGACACATAACATGTGTATATGTTTTGGTAGGTAAACGAAAAAAAAAACACACTGAATGTGGTTACAATTTCCTGGTTTCTCCTTTTCCAAGATTAAGCCAATGGTAGTGAGACAACGCAGCACAAATGCAACACAAACAGATCAGGTGTATTGTTACACATGTTGTAGGCAAAATGGTTTGTTTTTGTTGCTTACTAGTAGAGTAGTAGTACTTTACTTCTGACTGACACTTTTTTCGGCGAGTCTCTTTATTGCTGTCCCGTGATTCACCAAGTATCGATTGCGCCTGGGTTTTGTGTTGGGGTATGTAAAACCATACGTGCATTAGATAAAGTAAGGTTGAGCTAAGATATTGGAACACTTTGCTGGTATTTAAAATAAAATATACGTAACATGGGCGTATAAGCTTAAAAAACTATTAGCAATTTTTAGATTAATAATATGTGAAGGCGACAACGTAGTTACAAATTATACACATACCATTAGTTGAGTCGCACGTGGGATTATAGAACAGAAATTACATTATATATTTAAATATAAATGCACATTTTATTTTGAAACACTAATCAACTAAACCGCATCATAAGATTTTTAAAATTAAGTGTTTGAAAAATAGGGTTTGAGACACAAAAACTCCACTGTGCGATGTATGGATTTTCGGAGCTTAAAATGCCACTATTTTGTATTTTAACGTAGCCACCGAATTCAATATGAGCTTCGTCGGCAAAAGTAATTTTTGAAAAAGTTGCTTCTTTAGTCAAGCGATCTTCAGCCAATTCAGCAAAGTGAAAAGGCATAAAGACTTCAAACTCCTGCAAAACTCAGCGCCAAGAAATTTTACGGTTTTTTTTACAAAAGATTTATATATAAATATGTTATAATAACACACATAAATTTTCATATTTCTATTATACCAATTGTATACAAAAGTTTCTTTAATTTCTCTTAAACTCTAACGTCCACTGCGTTCATATTTTCTCTGAACCGTAACGCATGTGCTTACACCGTAGTGCATACAATAGCTAAGTGTTGGATGTTTTATATGGTGCACTATTTCTAAGTTGCTCATTAAAATCGTGTTTAACAATCATTTTTGCATATGCTCTTTTTAGCAGAGTATTTGGTTTTAGTTTCAAATTGTAAGATTTTTGGTCTTTACAGCTTCTCTTTGTCTTCAGATATCAGTTGAATATTTTGTTGGGTTGCGGCGTTTTTTCTTGTGTTTTTTTTTTTGGTCTGTCATACTTGTCTTGAGTGTTAAGTATTTGCGACAGTTGTGGCATGCCACCACTATACCACCACCATGTTAAGTAATACGTATAGCTCTATCTATACAGTCGGTGTCTGGCGTTTTGACTGGTTGGCTTGTGCCAAAGTTTGCGGTTTTTGCCGTCAGTTTTCTGGCCATTTGGTGTCTCTATTGTTGGGCTTTGGAGTAGTCGCTTATATGTAGGTATGGGAGTGTGTGTGTGTGTGTAACTTAAGATAAAAGTATTATTTGAATTGTTTTTACTGCGTAAACTATGAAAACAGATTATTTCCGACTTAAGTCTTCTATAGCATTCTATGAAATAATTTCGTATAAGCATATCGCAGATACTAGAAATGTAATCCTGACTAATTATGTGTTGGATTTTTTTTATCTGCTTGCGGCCGGTTTTATATGACATTATGACATATGTTTCGTATCATACTGATATGCCGTGAACAATCGGAATTTACTGGTCTATATTTTGGAGTTTTGAGTTTTTCTTTGCTTTCTAAACATTGTTAAACTTTTGATACCAAACTCAGGCATAGCAGCTACTACTTTCTGTAGTATCGAATTGTCGAATGCAGCTTTGTAATCGATGATGGTAAATGTCAATCTGCATCTTTCGGGTCTTCGCTGGGACTTGTCGTAGCGTGAATATCTTGTCGGTAGTGAATTTACCAGGTCTAAAGCCAGACTGCTAAGAACCAATAAGATTCGCTAGAATGGGTTTAAGTCTTCCACATAACACACTCGAATCCTCTCTGTATGCGATTGGTAAATGGGTGGTCCCGTGAATTTTAATAATTCAAGTTTTTGTTTTAATTTTACTTTTTAACCCTACGGCCAATAACCGGGTACCCGGGTACCTTTTTCAACTTTAAACTGCTGTCATTTCTTTAATAACAAAGATATGGCCATAAAACTCTATATCGTCGCGATTAAGGTTTTCTGGATATTTTGAAAGAAAAAGAATTAATATTATTAAATGCGTTTATGATAAAAACGCCTTCAAAGTTGACACCTACGTGAGTCAATAACCGGGTACCCCGGTACCCTCATACAATTTACATGAATTTTCCACTGCAGCTTACGTTTTTTTGCCATTATTTGTAAATATTTTGTAGTAGATTACTATATTTTGTTATTGTATTGATCTTCTGCATCCATTACCATTACCACTATGGTTTTCTTTCTTAACGCAATTGTCTTTTCATAAGACAACGGATGCTTTGTCAAGGCAAGTGTGCTAAAAAAATTGTCCATTGTCCACTTCCATGAACGAAATAGTTCTGGCAAAATTCTTAACCACCCTTTCCTTTCTATATATACCCTTAAGGTTTCCAGTATAAATTGGTCCTTCAAGTTGATAAGAGTTTTTGACGTCACAAATCCACATAGTTTAATACCATTTTTGCAGGTTTTAATGGGATGTATTGTGCGAATTTTGTACTGCCTTGGTAAGAAAACAGAAATTCATCGATTGTAAGATTCTCACTTAATTTGTAATAAGCTGGTATGTAAGTATTTTTCGGCCAATGGTGTTTGCATTGTCAAAACGAATACAACGTATCAATGATCAGAATCCGTTTGTGCCGAGTGTTGCTCGGTATATCGAGTAAGATGTGATTTAGCTTTCGACATCAATTTTGTTGATCGAGCCGGGTCACAATGTTGGCGTATAGTATTGTAGCTCCAAATTTAATGGGACGATGCAGGATTCTTATACCATTCAGTGCCATTGCGAGAAACATACATTACTTCTAGTTACAAGTTGTTGAAGTTCGCCATGACTTTCATCCGAACTTTCATTATTGTATTATCTTCAACATTCGTCAACCATAGCACCGGGATCTATGACTGACATATCCTACAAGTAATAAATCCACAACGTTAACGAAAATTGGCGAAATATTCGTTATGATAGCACGTCTACATTCCGGGACAAATGTCTGTTCTTCAAATCTGCAAAACCTGTTGCAGTAAACTAACAAATAAGTAATACAGGTATGGCACAACTGACCAAAATATAAAGTGTTTCTAGGATTATCGGGGGAGAAACTGTCAAAACAAAAATTGATTGAGAAAGATGTGAACTCCAAATTTGAGTTACTTAGTTGATATAAACCGTACATTTTCTATTCAGTTCTGATCGCTGTTGCAGTAAAAAAGTTGCACGCAAAATTTCAATATGGTCGTTAACTGCTATAGAAAGTAAAAAGGTCAGTTTCGACAGTAGCTGCAACTTCTAAAAAATACCGGCAACATAATCAACTTTTGTTGATAGGAATTAAATAATTTTACAGTTTGGTATTTCATAACATGAGTTTTGCACATAATTGACGTTAATGTGTAATATTTTACATAAAACCACCAAGAAATTACGCTTGGGTACCCGCGTACCCGGTCATTGGCTAACATATATTTTTTTATAAAAAAAAAAACAAAAACTAATGAACAAATTTAAAATAAAGAATTTCTTTTAAACTGTATTGTAAAAATTCTTAATTAGGACTAGAAATTAGTACAGAGGGGCTAGACCAAAACGTTGCAATATCTACGTTGAATATCTAACAACATTCATTAAGCTAGATTTATATTTAAGACATGCCTTAGGCAAATTTCAACAACGTTATAACTTGCGCAAAAAATAAGTAGATTCTTTGTTCGTTGAAACTAATATCTTCGTTTTGTCCTCTTTCACTGTTAGATCCTTTTTTTTTATTCCTTCTGTATACCTGAGAAGGCTGCAGTCACATTCCGCAGTTTGTGACCGATGATGTGTACGTCATCAGCGTACGCGAGTAGCATGTGGCTTTTGTTAAATATAGTGACACTTGTGTTTACAGCAGCTTTCCTCATTATCATCTCCATCACTATTTTGAAGAGGTCACACGGTAGGCCGTCGCCTTGTTTAAAGCCATGTCTTGTATAGAATGGCTCCGTAAGGTCCTAGCCAATCTCCACTGAAGACTTCGTGTTAGTCAGCGTCATTCCGCAAAGGCGTATCAGCTTCGCTGCAATACCAAACTCAGCCAACTCTTCGAATAATATCTGCCGTATCGGGCTGTTGAAGGCAGCTTTATAGTCTACAAAAAAATGGTACGTGTCGATCTGTTTCTCTTGGGTTTTATCCAGGATTTGCCGAAGTGTGAATATCTGGTCAGTTGTTGATTTACCAGGTCTAAAGCCACAATAATAAGGCCCCATCAGGTTGGATAACATTGGATTAAGTCTTTCACATAGCACACTCGACAGGACCATATATGCTATGTGTAAAAGACTGATTCCGCAGTAGTTGGAGCACACACTTGGATCACCTTTTTCAGCACAGGATAAAATAAGCTTAGATTCCAATCATCGGGCATGCACTCTTTAAGTCAGACCGTGTGTAGGAGCTGGTGCATGCTCTTTATCAGTTTCTCGCCACCGGAGTTTAAGAGCTCTGCCGAAAGTCCGTCGGCACCGGCTGCTTTATTATTTTTCAGCCGCGGTATTGCTCTTCTTTCCTCGTCCTGACTTGGTGGTGGGCAATTTAAGCCGTCGTCGACAATTGGCGTGACACCTTTCCGTGCGCTGCCTTCGGGAACCAGCAGTTGCTGGAAGTGTTCTAAGTTCTAAGACGATTATTATCGTACAAAAACTACAACCACCTTTCATATAAACTCCCCCTTTTTGGGGATATCCATCTATCTGTCCCCTCGAGTTCTGCAGTAGTTAAAAAGCTATCGAGCTTAAATTTGGTATACACGCTTCCATTATCTAAGCGGAGGATAGGTTCTAATATGATTAAGATCGGACAAAAACTACTGCCACCTCCCATACAAACTCTCAAGTTGTAGTGCAAATAACCAGTTTTATCACCGTTTCTACAAATGGTGAAGGGTATCAGAGCTTCGGCATAGCCGAAGATAATTACCTTACTAGCAATAATAGATTTTGTATTTAAGAAGAGGGGCTTATTAGGCCACCGCTCCCAATCCTAGTTTCTTGGGGCTGCCAACGCGACTTGTGTTGAACTTCAGTAACTTCTGTAATCTACACCCTAAGATGCGGGGTTGGTGGACACGTGCTCAACATTGCGCCTTCTTTCATTTGCTGTCACTGGACGGATGTTCAGTATATCGATATTTGAATATCGGAGCATGGCTAAGAATTCAGCAGTCGAAAAGAATTATATTATAAGATAAATCTGTACTAGCTTACACTGTTAACACGATACATAAATCTGCAAGAGATTGTAAAGAATACCAATTATATTCCAGCTGGAAACTTAATTTCTTAGAAGACCAGCCTCATGGCGAGCCATGTGTGTTTAATGATTCCCCAGAACGTGCCATTTGCTTTTCAAATCAAAACCATTGTAACAAAATTATAGGATTCGTAGATGCTGCGCTGTGTTCAGTGCTTACTTGAAACGGATTGGAAAACTAACCCTAACAACCAACCGAGGTATATACACGAATCGTTAACACACATCATTAAATTTCCCTACAATAACAGGAAAATATAATTTGATAATCCACGTACTGAATTACTCCAGACTTTTACGAATTTTTGTAGTTCAGTAATGAACTAAAAAAAAACAAATTTGAATGAAATTTAAATTATCTCCCACAGCTACCAACATTTAACCCAACTCTACAATTTTGTTCATCAATTCATTACCATTAACAGTATTACCTCTTCAACCTAATGATATTACATTATCAAAATATCTCACAGCAGTGGGCAGCTAAATGACAGTCGTTTTGTTCAAATCTTTACTTTCTAACAAGCCGACAATTTTCTAATGATCTATTTAAAAACGCATTCAAATCAATATCAAATAAAATGTCACACAAAATGACTGGAACAATTTCCAATCATTGTTTCAACGTTCCGCTCATAATGAAACAAACAACGTCTAAAAATGCGGAACAAATCAAACAACACTTGTATTTATAAGTTAAACTAAACTAAATATTTGATTAGACTACTGGTAGAAAATTACACAAATGATGGGAACTAAACGGTTCCCTGATAAGACAAATATCCAAACTATATGCAAATGAGAAAAGCTTACATCAACTGACCAAGAAAAAAAAAACAACACACACACAAAAAATGGGTGAAAAAAATTAACATAGTTATTGAGGATGACAAATAATCGTGCAATGCCCACGATTACAACTCCCAATCATAAGATGATGGGCACGGATAGCTGGAGTGGCAAACAAAACAACTATTGGAGACACTTGAAAACATTGATAAAGTCAACACCTGATTCGTTGATGAGACAAACAAGGCCTAACACTATTGGTGACATATTTAGTTTGGATTGGATAACGATAAATGTTAACTTAATGATAAGCAACAACAACAAGTGGTTAAGTTATGTTAATGTTAACCCAAGAAAAATCACAGTCGAAAGCTCGAAATGATGTTGTGAAACTCGTGTGGATCATTATGAATTCAAGTTAAGTTAATCATGTGACATTAAGAGGTTTCCATATTAAACATCCTTGGCTTTTAGTTATAATGGAAATATTGAACCTGAAATCTTAATTGATTTATAAAAAATACGCCATTTTTTAAGTCGCTAAGCTAAAGTTATCTCCGTCTCACAATGAACTCATTTAACCAAAAGTTTTGCTTAAAAAAACTTAGCAGTCATTAGCAAATTAATGCGTCGCTTGTCTGAAGCCATTTGAAAATGTCACCTTTCGGTCGCCGGTTCTCCCATTTACTCCATAATGTCCAATAATTATTTGTCAAATTTTATGGACGCCATTAATGTTTTCGCTTAATTTTGAGCAGGTTTCTGAGTTCCCTCCGCCCATAGTCATTGTTTTTATGTAAATGTTTCTGAACATATGTCTGGATTATTGTGATTTGTATGAAACTTGTTGTGTTGACACTTGAATTTTAATTTGATTCGAAATTGTCATTCATTTAGTTGTATGTATGTAGTACGAAAAAATGGCGTCATTTTGCTGATGCCATGTGGCTGGCCAGTGTGGTTAGTGTGAACGAATAAGACAATAAGATATGACGGTATGAAGTAAAGGTTAAGTTTATTTTTATTAAAATGTTTATAACTATCGTAAATTTTAATTAAGTCCCAATTAGTTGTGAGTTTTATAATGTAGTTTAGAAAGAATGCGAGTAGAGTAGATGTACACTAATTGACATTAATATTGACAAAATCGCAATCCCCTGTTGGCGGCAGACACGTGGCAGACACATCTACGAAAGGTTGGTGTCTTAAGTCTTTTGATTAATTAAGTATTTCGGAGATTTTCATTGAGAAATATAACATATTATTCGAATTTTACAATTAACCAGGCGTTTTGAGTTCTTTTCAGAATATGGGGCAAGTATTTTTTTGTTTTACTTTGTACGAGAGAAAACGGTCTTACTAAAGTATTATGAAAATGGGGTTTCCTTAATTCAGTAACGGCAAATATAAATTTTATATAAGGAATTTAAAAGAATATCTAAAATCTTTCAATAAAAAGGCCTGGAAGCCGAACAGTTACTAAAGATAGGTAAGCAAAGGTCAACAATCAACAATATTAAGGAATTTTATTTTTAGAAGATTAATTGTTAAAATGTTCTGAATATTTTGTTTTATTTTCTACACAAATTAAAGGCCACGTTTTGAAAGGGTCGGACTAAACCTTTTTATATGTTATCTGATACAAGTTCGGTACTATGTTATATAGCGAAGTCACTTTGTTTGCTAAAAATATTCCTTATTTTTAATTGGCAGCAGTAATACAAATCCACACATTAGTAACCGCACGTAGAAAATACTTTAATCTCAGCGCTTCGGTCTTATGCGCTCCTCAGCTAGATCGTCACTTCAAGTTTGGTCGCCTCAAAATTTATTGCCAAAAACTTTTCGTCCTGTAGTATTTTTTTTATACAATATCGTTATACAGCTCATGGTTCATTCGACGACGGTACTAGCCGTTTTTGATGATGGATCAGAAAATTTTGCGAAGTATTTGTGTCACGAAAACTTCCAAAAGAGATTGATCCGCATGTGTCATTTACCAGGACACCGCGCTGCAGCAAGACAGGAAGGTTCAGTGTCTGGTAGAGTTGGACCTTTGTTCGAAGAGAGACGGCTTTGTCATTCAATCGCTAGCCTAGCGCATAGCAGCAGTGGTTTGCGATCAATACTCGCCTCTTGATTTTCAGGCTAACATTGCCCCTTTGTGACGAATTGGTGCATTCTGGGACATCATCAGCTGTATATGTATCTATATTATGTCAAACATGTACATGCGACATATATATCAGCCGAAAATTTCCAATACCAATATCTGAATGAGAATACAGGATATTTTTCACCGCAATTCTCTTTTTACCTCAAAGCTCAAGCTTTTTTATGGAGATTTGTTGGTAAACTAATTAATTACACAGTGCAACATAGTTTTTCACGGGTGAACCAAACCAATATCAAATGATAGTATTTGACCTCAGTGACAAAACGATCGGCTCCATTTTGTTTCACTACGTCACAAATATGTTTTATAGTGTATATATGTTTTATATTGTGTGACCTTCGATAGTTCAGTGGAAGGGACGTATATTTGAAATCCGAAGGTGCCGGGTTCGATTCCCGGTCGGGGCACTGGCATCAACATCGATGAAAAAATTACTTTTCAAATACTTTCGAGTTCTCCAGCCAACAAAAATAATCCTAGATGCTTCCACTACAAAAAAAAATCCAGATTGCGCAAGGACCAAGGACAGAAAGAAAAAAATTTTCAACATCTTAAAAATAAATTAATAAATCCATCTCTTAAGGAAAAATTTTAGTTAAAACTCAAAAACAACAACAACTAGCAATCCTTGACACAAACCTAATACTACAAAGGAACCAAACAGAGTTGCCAACAATGATCGTATGATAATCGTATTACATTTCCGATCGAGTTCCGATAGATTAAAAATCGGTATTAAGAATTATCACCCCAGCTACTTAATCCAGCTGTTACAACAACAACAATAACTTTCAAAATGTTACATGGTGTTATTTATGTTTATTGCGGAGCCAATGTAGACAAAATAATCTATCACTTCAAAGTTATAGTTGTCAACGTTCACGCAGCGTCCCAAACGAGTAGACTTTTTGTTCGACGAAATCAATAATTTGATTTTGTCCGCAACATACCAACTTCTGCTGACTGCTTCTCAATGCTTGAAAAGGCCGCAGTAACATCCCGTAGTCCTCGACCAATAAGGTCTATATCATCGGCATAGGCGAGCAGAATGAGAGGCCTTGTCTAAGGCTTCGCTGGGTAGAAAATGGATTTGTCAGATTTTTTTCCATCTTCGTTCAGTGTCATCACGCAATGTCGTATCAGCTTTGCAGGGAGACTAAGGGCTAATTCCGCGATAGTTGGTACACACACACTTGGATCGCCTTTCTCAAGCACAGGACATTGAACCCTCAGACTCCAATCATCGGGCAAGCATTGCTTTAGCCATATCGTGATTATGAGCGGTTGCATGCACGTTGCCAGCTCATCGTTACCCTTTACCTCTATGCCTGTACTCTCTTGTCATTATATCCGTCACAGCACGCATTACTATTGGCTGCAGTTTGAACTTGCATGTAGCATCCAATTCCTCAGACAATGCGCGCCATTTCTCATCGTATCTACCCAGCAACAAAAAAGGGGCTTTGCATGCCTTCTTGCAGGCCTGCAAAGGCAGTCAGAAGCCCTACCCTTCAAATGCAACTTTTATTCAAAATAACATAGGGCGACATAGGCAGGCAAGGCCTGCACATTCCTTTTCTCGTTAAAGGCGTTTCAGTAGGCATGCCCAGGAAGTCCTGCTTGGAGCATCCAATTCCTCAGACAATGCGCGCCATTTCTCATCGTACCTACCCAGCAACAAAAAAGGGGCTTTGCATGCCTTCTTGCAGGAAGGACCTTTAATGTAGGTCTCCGAAGACATGAACTATCCCAAATCAATTTTTACACATGATTTTTCATTTTCTTTTATTTGACTTTTGACCAAAAAAAATCTAACTTTAAACCACTGTAAACAAAAATTGTGACGTAGTGGAGCAAAATGGAGCTTATGGTTTTGTTACTGAGGTCAAATGCTATCGTTTGATATTGGTTTGATTCACGCCCGAAAAAAATGTGTGTTGGACTATTTGCTCAAAAATAGACTTTTTACATTTTATTAGCATTTCATTTTGATTTTATTTTGGAACTTTGACTCGTAGAGGCTATTTGTCTTCGGTGACTCTTAGTAAAATTTCCTGGAGAATATTTCTATCGATGATTCTAAGCCTGGACCTACGACCAAAGTTGACTTTAAAACGGTTTTTCAAAATTGGGCCAAAAATGTCCCATACGGGCGGGAGCTAGAGGGTTAAAATGTTCCTAGAAAATATTCCGCTAATTGTTTTAATATAGGTCTCCAAAGACATAAAATACCACAAATGTATTTTTACAGTTGATTTTTCATATTCTTTAATTCGACCTTTGACCAAAAAAATTAAACTTCAAACCACTGTAAAAAAAAATTGTGACGTAGTTGAGCAAAATGGAGTTGAGGGTTTTGTTACTGAGGTCAAATGCTATCGTTTGATATTGGTTTGGTTCACCCCCGAAAAAGTGTGTTGCACTGTGTTATTTATCCGAAGTCAGATAGTCTAATTTATCAATGTTTCTACACATTAACTTCTCCTTGGTTTTCTAGTTAAATAATCCATCAGTAACAATTATCTTCAGTCGCTAGTCTCTTTTTGTACTTGCCATCATACCGAGTCGGAAAACTATATAACCTACCTATAAAATACTTATTATAACTTTTATGATAATGCCTTAACCAAAAGTTTACCTCAAAAGTTTCGATTCTAAAAAATAAAGTACAGCATGCAGAGGAATAACAAATACAAACAATCAGAATAAAACATAGTATCCATAAAATTGAACTTTACATGTACAGAAATAACTGCCTGTATTCTAAGATGCTGACATCTCTCAATTTTTAATACACCATCGCAGTACTTCCTCCAACGACGCCTCATTATTCCCCTCAAAGATTTGAAAAATGTCCAGCAAATATTTCTTAACACCAGGATTTAAATTGGAAACATATATCAACATTCTGACTCATAAGTTTTCGCTTAACATTTCACATGTCTAGAAATCACTCCGAAACCAATCACATCAATCCTGTCAGACTATAGCTAAGCGCGAACAACGCACAAAACACTCGCTACGAACATTTTGGGGTTGACATTTGAAACAATATCTCTTTTGGAAATGAAACGACTCCAAATCTCTACAACGGACATCGGACACAGGATTTAATGGAACACTTGTGCCACAGAGAGACACTCAACACCAAGTCACCGCACACACCAACGGACTCAGTGCTCAGTGCGTTCAGAAACTAATCAGAAACAGAAACAAACAAATACAGCAACAGCACAACAAATCAACAAATGACCACTGGGGGAGGAGGACACCACAAAAGTGCCCAAGGAGATGTTGAAATGACACTACGCTAAATAAACGTGCTGGCTAGATGGATGGACGGTGGATAGATGGATGAAGTGAGTATTGAAGTGCATCGAATGCATGAATGAATAAGTGTTGGGGCCGAGGTACAACTTTATGGTGTGCCATAACAATGTAGCACACATGTTTTGTACATTGGTTTGGTTTGGTTTGGGCCAACCGAAACTATGACACGGCTCAAATTGAAACAGCACCAACAAGTAATACAACAACAACACCAAAAGAGTGCACTAAACTCTCCAATGTCCAAATGCACTTTACGAAATCAACAGTCTGATTTTTTTCTACCACTTCCATAGAGCTACATATCGACCTATGCGCCAAGTTTTCCTACCTTCAGTTCACATACATACATATGTATGCACATATAGACATATGTAAGTAGTGAGCCACTCGCGTATCCATACTCTGGCTCAAATCTCAGACATATCCAAAGGGAATAACTTATGTACGCTCTGGGTACAATAAATTCTTTTCTTTTCTGGCTGGCAAAAAATGTCAATTAGGCGAGATTTTGTTATGGTCTAAACTACAAGAAGCAATCACACTCACGTATGTACGTACATACGTACATACACCCAAAAGACTTGCCACATATTGATGGTTTGAAGTCCAGTAAAACTTTTGATTGTCTGCAAGTTGAGAAAGGCTGTAGAATTGTTTGAACCTTCTTCTGAGAAAATGTAAAGTAATTTTGAGAGCAGAGTAACTTATAAGGGTGGATCGCAAAACTTGTTCTTATACTCTTTAAAAAAAAGTGGAAAAGTTCGGTTGATGTTTTAAAGTCCGATTGTCTCAATGGTGAAAAATTAAATTTTTGTAAATCACATGATTCTGGGACTCAATTCTGAGAAATGCACGTGAAATTAGCCCCAAAAAGAACAAGCTCTGCATCATTCGTTTTGTCAAGTTACATGCCATAATAATTTAATATCGATTTGAAGTTAGTAAGTATCGCATAGCGGAATTTGTCACGTTTTAGGCTATTTTGTTTGACATAACATAAATACTATATGGTGGCGTATGATTATCATAAGTAGTATTCCACGTAAAACATACGCCACCGAGTACAACAGTTTTATTGTAACTGCTACAAAATAAACTTAGTTCAAAATCATTTGATGAATGGAAAAGTGAAACTGTTGCTAATGTAAGGAAACGTTATAAATTTCAGCTAACTCGGACTAGTGATTCTCGTGTTATGTCAAACAAAAGAGCCTAAAACATGACAAATTCCCCTATACGATATTTACTAACTTCAAACCAATATTTAATTATTATGGCATATAACTTAACAAAACGAATGATGCAGAACTTCTTCTGTTTGGGGCTTTCACGTGCAGTTCTCAGAATTGAAATCAATGAGCTGAAAAATGTTGTACTGTGTTATCATAAGGGCCAATACCTTTTTCTACTTACATAATAAGAACCACATTTTTCTTAAGACATACAGCCATCAACAAGTTTACTATAGCTTTCAAGTACATTACCCTCTAACAATGTTCACTGGGTCCTGCAAATCGACTTGATGTTGTTATCCGTTTGTATGTCGTATTTCTCTGCCATTTGTGAACAAAAAATTGAAGTTGTTTATTACTGCTTTTGGAGAATATGTGGGAGCAAAATGTACAAATCATGGGGTGTTACTAAATACAATTGATTTGTTCGAAAAAAGGACAAGACAACACCTATTGTAAAAATGTTTCGTAGAGACCAAACAAAATGCCATGTGGACACCACAAACATAGGAGACCAGCCAGCAAAACAACAACAATAACTAAACAATGATGACATAAAGGGCCTTTTCAGCCCGCTCATGCATTGACATGTGAATTGAATGAAAACACTTGCAGTGCGTAAAATCTTCATAAATAATGGCTTATTAAAGACGGAATTCAATGGCCTTAACAAACTGCACGCGCGGAAAAAAAGCCAGAGTAGCAAGTGAACATTTGTAAGTATTTGCTGGACATGAAATTTTTGTTTCTGTCCAATTGAATAAGCCATGAAAAAAAGCAAAAAATCAAAAATAATTGCCTCTGTTTGAAAGATGACAATAGTGTTGACCGTTTAAATGTGTTTAAGCCAAACTGCAAATAGTGGTCAGGGCACAGAAAGATGCGTTTCTGTTGATTATGATGCTGTTCATAAGGGGAGGAAGAAGATGTTGCCATCATCAGCAGTACCATCACCACCACCACTACCATCACCATCACCACCTTCAGACAACGCTACAAAGTGTTTGCGAGCTACAACATGTTAACAAACAACAGACCTGCCACACTGACTATGCTTATTGTTGGTGTTTCTGCTTCTTCTTACACACATTGACAAGGCTCATTCAATCTGGCCATTAAAACCCATTCGCACACACAAAGCCACATGCTCCCTAGGTAGAAAAATGGACACTCACTCACTTCGGGTTGACAACTAAACATAGGTCAGTATTTTCGGTTGATGGATACAAGATTTATATGACAACAGTGGCCATATTTTCAAATTTAATGAGACGATTCCGCTTGAACAGTCATTTCATATGTTTGCCATGACAGAGGTGACACATACTCACATACTTCAACAATAGAAAGATGATGATTTTGGCTTGCAAAGAAGACGGAACGCATTAGGCCACTCAACTTGAAGAGAAATTATATGACAATTTCAAAAGATGAGCGGATCGTCTGCAATTTATAATTAAAAAATATTTCATAAAGGATCGGATAAATAACAACTTATAATTTCGAAATAAAGGAAATAAAGGCAATTATGAAAGCATGATACTGCTATGATATCATATTTTTGGTGAGCATTTCGTATTTCAACTCATACCTCGAGAAAATTTATGGACAAGAGCAACACGCAGTATAGAAATACTGAAGATGAATTTAATATAAAAATTTTAGTATTCTAAAATTTACTACCTTAAGTTTTATCTGACTTAATAGTAATTGCTTTAAGCATCATTTTAAAACTAAAGAAGACGAAATGTATGTCATAAACCTGAATTTTTCCTGCCCTTACCCAATACTTATTTAATTTCCCTTTACAACCCATGAATAAGGTATGGGGAATAGCTTCTGGCGTTGTTGTGAATTAACACGCCTTCTATTTTAGATTCACAACAAATGACACCTACTTGTTTACGAAAGAATATGAACGTCACTGTTTGAGAAGCTTTAACTAGACATGCCGATTAACTCGACACTATACTGCGAAGTTGTTACCGACAATATCGAGGAGGCCGGCAATGAAAAAAAATCTAGATGACTGGAGCCGGGAATCGAACCACGAATCTCCCGCATAGTAGTCGGGTGTTCTAGCCACTATGCCACGACCGATCCGACATCCAATGCCCTCGTATAAACTCGAACATTTTCAGTAATGTTATTAAGATTAATATGTCTGTGATTTTCACAAGTAATCGCTAATCTTCCTCACACTTACTTACTTACTTACTTAGCTGGTACTTCTATACAATCCCAGTGGATTTTCTACCGCACGTAGAAAAATATTATAAGCGCCTCGATCTTCTGCGCTTCTTCTCCAGTTAGTCACACCGAGTTCTGTAAGGTTCTCAGTAACCTGGTCTTTCCAACGGAGTTTTGGTCGCCCTCTTCTGCGCCGTCCATCGAGTTCATTGTCGAAGACTTTTCGAGCTGGAGCATTTTCGTCCATGCGTACAACATGACATAGCCAACGCAACCGTTGCACCTTAATGCGTTTGACCACGTCAATGTCAGTGTACAGCTCGTACAGCTCATGATTCATACGACGCCGATACTCTCCGTTAACGATGATGGGCCCATATATTTTACGGAGTATTTTTCTCTCGAATACCGCCAGAACCGACTCATCCGCTTGTGTCATTACCCAGGATTCTGAGCCATACATTAGGACAGGTAGAACCAGTATCTGGTATAGCTGGAGTTTTGTTCGTCGAGAGAGGGCTCTGTCATTGAATCGCTTGCTTAGTCCGTAGTAGCATTTAGTTGCAAGCAGGATTCTTCTCGGGATTTCTAGGCTGACATTATTTTCTTTGTTGATGGCGGTTCAGGTAGACAAAATTATCTACCACCTCGAAATTATAGTTGTCAACGTTCACGCAGTTTCCCAAACGAGTAGATTCTTTGTTCGTTGAAACTAATAACTTCGTTTTGTCCTCGTTCACCGTTAGGCCCATTTTCGCTGATTCCTTCTGTATACCAGAGAATGCTGCAGTCACATCCCGCAGTTTTCGACCGATGATGTCTACGTCATCAGCGTACGCGAGTAGCATGTGGCTTTTGTTGAATATAGTGCCACTCGTGATGCTTTTCTCATTATCATCTCCATCACAATGTTGAAGAGATCGCACGATTGGCCGTCGCCTTGTTTTAGGCCTCGTCTGGTATAGAATGGCTCCAGACGAACCCCCCAAATGTTGACGACCCCCGCAAACGATATAAGGACCATGATTTAAGGATATGCACCTGGAATTTCCGAACTCTTTACAGAGATGGTGTCTCTATCCAACTGGCGGATGTCCTCGACAAATACAAGGCTGACATCACCGCCATACAGGAAATGAGATGGACGGGACAGGGATGCACACGACGAAAGAACTGTGACATCTTTTACAGCTGCCATGCAGAAAGATACGAATTTGGATGTGGTTTCATAGTCGGCAACAGACTTCGACACCTGGTCTCGCGGTTTAACCCGAATAGCCACCATTCGCATCCGGGCGAAATATTTTTACATCACGCTGATTTGTGTACACGCCCCAACGGAAGATAAAGACGATGAGATTAAAGATGCATTTTACGAGCGCCAGAGGAAACATACGACCGCTGCCTTGGCCACGACATTAAAATTGTTCTGGGAGACTTTAATGCAAAAATAGGAACGGAAGATGTTCTTGGTCCATCGATCGGTAAATTCAGCCTGCATACCGACACGTCAGACAACGGGTTTAGGCTGGTTAGCTTCGCAGCGGGAAGGAACATGGTAGTGAGTGGAACCAGATTCCAGCACAAAGATATCCACAAGGCAACTTGGCTATCCCCCGATTAAAACACCAAAAATCAAATTGATCATGTGGTAATTGATGGCAGGCATGCATCTAGTGTCATGGACGTGCGTGTGATCCGTGGTGCTAATATTGGCACGGATCATTACCTGGTTGCAGCCAAGGTGCGCACAAGATTGAGCAGAGCGAAAAACGCACGTAACCAAACACAAAGAAAGCTGGACATCGCGAAGCTGCAACCAGGAACCAGATTCCAGCACAAAGATATCCACAAGGCAACTTGGCTATCCCCCGATTAAAACACCAAAAATCAAATTGATCATGTGGTAATTGATGGCAGTCATGCATCTAGTGTCATGGACGTGCGTGTGATCCGTGGTGCTAATATTGGCACGGATCATTACCTGGTTGCAGCCAAGGTGCGCACAAGATTGAGCAGAGCGAAAAACGCACGTAACCAAACACAAAGAAAGCTGGACATCGCGAAGCTGCAAACGCCAGAGATAGCTACTGCCTACTCCAACCAGCTCTCCCAACTTTTACGACACAACGCCTCTACTTCTGACGTTCCCGATACACATTGGCAGCATATTGCGCATTCCATGGCAACCGCCGCAACAACCGTGCTAGGATATGAAAAGCGGCGCTCAGACGAATCCTGGTGCGATGAAGAATGTCGCATAGCGTCTGAGGAACAGGATGCTGCTTATAGGGCAACGCTACAGTCAATTGCAACCCGTGCTGTTAGGAAACGGCATAAGGAGAAAGCAAAACGGGCAAGACAGCTATTTAGGCGAAAAAAACGCCAGATGAAGGAACGGGAGAACGGGGATATTGAGCGATACAGGGATAGAGGTGAGGCCCGAAAATTTTACCAGAAAGTAAGAGCAAATGGATACGGTAATGGCCTCCCCACCTGTAAGGACAGTGATGGAAATCTGGTCACGGATACGCAAAGTGTGCTGCACATATGGAGAGAACACTTCCAGCAACTGCTGGTTCCAGAAGGCAGCGCACGTGAAGTTGTCATGCCAATTGTCGACGACGGCTTAGATTGCCCACCACCAAGTCAAGCCGAGGTAAGAAGAGCAATATCGCGGCTGAAAAACAACAAAGCAGCCGGTGTCGACGGTCTGCCCGCAGAGCTCTTCAAGTCCGGTGGCGAGGATCTGATAACGAGCATGCACCAGCTCTTGCGCTCTTGCGCACGGAAGGTAAGCGTATTATGTCCTGTGCTGAAAAAAAAAGGTGATCCAAGTGAGTGCTCCAACTACCGCGGGATCAGCCTTTTACCCATCGCATATAAGGTCATGTCGAGTGTGCTATGTGAAAGACTAAAGCCAGTGTTATCCAACTGATCGGGCCTTATCAGTGTGGCCTTAGACCTGGAAAATCAACAACTGACCAGATTTTCACACTTCGGCAAATCCTGGAAAAGACCTAAGAGAAACAGATCGACACGTACCATCTTTTTGTCGACTATAAAGCTGCCTTCGACAGCCCGATACGGCAGAAATTACTTGAAGCCATGGCTGAGTTTGGTATTCCAGCGAAGCTGATACGTCTTTGCGGAATGACGCTGACTGACACGAAGTCTTCCTAACATAACGAAATGAAAATTGCGTTCATCTTACATCTTAAAAAACTGATTTACTGTGTAACTAATTTTCACAAACAAACTTTCTTAAAAGAATAAAAACGATTAAGGTATCCTAATAAAATAGTTGAGAAAAACTTCTTCAAACTTACAAACTAGTGAATAAAATTCAAAATGTTTGCGTTTTTGAGGCAAAAACAAGCAGACAGACAATTTTTTTCTTCTAATTATTACATGTATATGATAAAGGACGTTAGTATAAGTGATGGTATAAATAAAAAATAGTTGACCTGACACTAGAATATCGATTATAATCCACATGCCAAGTTCACAGCCTTAAGTGCTGAAAAAATGATATATCTGCCACCATTAACTAATCAACCAGCAAAATGTGTAATGGAAGAAATCTATATGACAATTCTCCTTATAGAGATAGAGGGGGTTTTTAAAATTTGCACTTTTTGGGGGGAAAAAAGCCGAAAAAAGAAAAAAATTTAACTTTTATAGCCCAAACCAGACTGCTTAAGGTAGAATCGTGAAAATTAGTTTGAATATTTATTTTATAGAACAAGGATTAAATGAATAAAACTACGACCATCACACAGACTTTTACTATGATCGCGAAAATGTATATGGATTAAACTGGTATGATAGAACAGACCAAAAAGCTTATATGGCAAAGCTCTAATAGAAGCTCTAAATGAATGTGTTTTTCGAAATCTGTACTTTTGGGGACAGAAAGGAATAACAAAAGCGGATAAACAGGAGTCTTCACCCAAATTAAACGGCTAAACCTATAATTACGTTAATGTATATATTGCAAATGATTCCTTTTTTTTTGAAATGCGTACTTTTAAAAGTCCGATAAAGGGATAAAATTGGTACTATCGCCCAGACAAAAGGGCTAAGATAAAAAATTTAATGTTTACGAATTAAATTCTAAATAACACCTATAGCAATAACAAACATAAGACTTTTAAAGTTTTTAATGTGTTTTATTGTAAATCCATTGTGTACAACATTTTTACAATACTAGTGGAGACTGCAAAAATACGCACTTTCTTCTTCAGACCACCCATAAGCATTTTCACACAAGTTCGATCCACGCAGTTTGTGGCATTTTTTCTTTTCCTGGTGAAAATTGGCTTGGAATATTTTCTAAGCTTTCTCGATTGGGCAAAACTCCTGGGAATTTAGAGGATTGAACATTTTGGAGACAAATTGTATTTGGTATTTAAGGTACCACTCTAATGTTGTCTTGGAATAATGGGAAGGGCAGCAAAAACTTTTGAAGACAAAAGTTGACGTAAATGCACAATTTTTCCCGTTTATCATTTTTTTTTAATTCACCCTTTTATAAACAGTGGATTTTGTGGATTGTGGTCTTGTCCCTGTAGAACTTGAGGATGCAATTTCTTGCTGTTTGTCTCGTTGTTCCTGCTCTTCTCGCCACTTCATCATATAAGATGTTTTTAGTTTTTAGAAAAATTTCACAAATTCGCGGCGTTGTTGCTTTGACAGCAACGTTTTGGCAACTACGGATTCTAATTGAAAATATTACAGTATGCGAAAATAATAAAAAAAAAACTGAAAAAGAAGAGACAGTTAGTCGAGTAACAGTATTTGCAATTTGTAAAAATAATTTCAGGACCATTCTTTAGAATCAGGAAAATTGGGGTGAATGTTTATTTTGAAGAGTAGATGTGCGGTATGAAGGTTTTTGAATTCGAATTTTAGAGATCAAAAGGGATAAAAAAGGAACTGACGCCAAGACCAAATGACTAAGAGTATAATCACGAAAATTGTGGTGAATATTTATCTGATTGAGTATTTGAGTGTGACAATATAAATTTTCGATATTTTTACTTTTAGGGACTGCCAGGGACGGAAATAGTGAGGTCGCCTAAGCCAAATGGTAAGAGTTACAATCACAAAAATTAGGGTATATTTTAATCTTAGAGAGTAGGTGTGCGATTGGCGTCGGGAGTGGGATGCAAGGTACATCTTCTGATCGGTTAACCATGGCAAACCAAGGGTGATCCTTGTCAGTCACACTTCATGTCTACTCACTTACTTACTTAGTGGCCCATTACAACTTACGAACGTGGTTCATAAATTAGAGACCTGAAGTAATTAAGAATTCCACACGCTTCGGTCTTCTGAGTGTGTTCCCCAGCTAGTCCTACCAGATCGTGGCACGTCGCCTACCACTTGGTCCTTCCAACGAAGTTTGGGTCTCCCTGCTCTGCATCTTCCTTCAGGTTCTCCTTCAAACACCTTTCTCGCTGGAGCATTTACATCTATCCAGGCAATATGTCCCAGCCATCGAATTCGTAGGATTCTGACTCTTTTAGCTACGTCGATGTCGTATAAAGCTCATCCGTTGGCGAAACTCGCCGTTGACACAGATAGGACTATATATATTTCGGAGTACTTTTCTCTCGAACACTCCCAGATTTTGTATGTTCGTTCTCGAAAGCACCCACGATTTAGCAGCATACAACAGAACGCGTAACACCTGCTACAGCTGCTTCTATTGGCGAGCACTATTATCCACTTAATTTTTTGGCTGACATTATTTTTCTTGTTGACGGAAGATCCAAGGTAGGAATACTCATCTACTACCTCAAAACAATAATTTTCAATGTTGACGATGCGTCCCCACCGAGAGGAATCTTTGTTCGTCGAAATCATTTTTTTGTTTTGTGCTCGTTGACCGATTTTCTAGTAATGAGAAAACTGCAGTAACATTATGCAGATTTCGGCCAATGATCGGCATATCATCGGCATTGGCTAGTGGCATTGGTCTCTTGTGGAATATGGTGCCATATATGTTGACATGTTGATATTAAATAGTGTACAGAACAAGCTATGGCCCTGCCTGGGACCCCTTTCCGTATTGAATGGTTCAGAGTGATCTTTACCATTCATAATAGAGAATTTGGTGTTTTCCAAGGTAAATCTGCTAAGTCGAATTAGTTTTGCATGAATACCAAACTCAGACGTAGCCTATTCCTATTCGTAAATTCACCAGGTCTAAAGATGCACTAATGAGGTCCATTTAGTTTTTCTACAATTGACATTAGACGTTCTCACAATATGCTCGAAAAGACCTTGTACGCAATTGGTAATAGGCTTATTCCATCGTAGTTCTTACACTCAATACGACCTCCTTTCTTTTATATGCGACATAACAGCCATATGTTGTCCATGAGCTGATGCCCGCTCCACTCCACCTGTCTTAAACAATTCAGCCGGGAGACTACCGGCTTCAGATACTTTGTTATTTTGAAGGCGGGATATTGCCTCACTTTAACTCTCTGGAAGAATTTTCGGGCTTTCACTCTACTTTAGTGCAACTCTGTGGACTCATCCTGTTTCTTCTTCAGCTCCTTCTTTTTCCGTCTAAAAAGACGAGTTGCCTCTAGTCTCTTCTCCCTGTGCCGTTCACGAACAGCTCGCGTTTCTACTGGCTGCAATTTTGCCCTGTATGCAGCATCCGTCTCTTTCGTGGCATTGCGACAGTCATCGTCGTACTAGGCATCATTTTGAGACTGCTTTGAGTTCCCAAGTACGCTTCTCGCAGTCCGTTCTATGAAGTCGGCTATATATACTGCTAGGTAATATTATCAGGGTTTGGAGCATTCCGTAGCAGTTGAGTTAGGTGGTTGTGGTAGGCGTCCGCTACGTCTGTGGTCTGCAGTGTACCCATGTCCAGCTTTAGTTGTGCTTGGTTACGTACGCCATGCTTAGCCTTGTGCGTACCTTAACTGCGGTAAGGTAGTGATCGGAGTCAATGTTCGCACCCCTGATCACTCGTACGTCCAGAACACTCAATGCGTGCCTTCCATCGACTACCACGTGATCTATCTCATTCCTCGTCAATTGATCTGGAGAAAACAATGTTGCCTTATGAATATTTCTATGGTCAAATATTTTCCGATGGTTGGCTCAAATGCGGTCTCCTTGCCTATTTTAGCATTAAAATCTCCTAGTACAATTTTGATGTCATGGCTCGGGCTAATGTATATGAACATTTTCTAGGCTGTCGTAGAACTCGTCTTTGTCCTTATCGCTTTTTTCTTTTGTCGGAGCATGGGCACATATAAGTGTTATGTGAAAAAACTTTGTTTTAAGTCTTATGGTGCAGCTTTATAACTGGTAAAATTACGACTGCGAACAGAGTGCGAATTTGCATTTACATTGTGATTTGCCAAAGTATACTAAAAGAAACGCAACGAATCTTAATAAGTATGATAGCTAGTTTTACAGTATCCCAATCAGAAGTTTTATATGTTTAAAAAAATCCTTTAAAAGGTTCTACACTCTAGCCATTTATAACATGATTACAAACATCTTCTAGCTTAACGTTATGTTGGAACGTAAATTATGATCCCTTACTACTCATATTAAGCTAACAATACAAACACCTTTAACATCGATAGATGATTTAAGACCAACTTAAAGTATTTCTGTAATTAATATTATCATCGAATTCAATCAAAGCCGTTATTATAAATTCATCCAAAAAAAATCAAATTTACAAAATAGAAGTATCGTTCAATACCATCAAAATTTAACCCAAAAATACATTAATAGTAAATTACAATAAACCGATAGTAACACTTGTGCTTTTTATTTAAGATTTTGACTTTTTTTTTGGTACTTGCATACCAAAAACGTGTTGCACTATAACTGAACGCTCAGTGAACGTTTCAACTTGTTAACTTGAAACTATCATACCAATACCAAATAGTCCCAATTTGAACATTGTCTTTGCATTTTTAAGTGTCAAGCGAGCAAATTGCATTCCATGTAACTTCTTTTCTTTCTAGACGTTCGTTACACATGCGTATTACGACCGTGGCCAGCCAAGGTACGACACATCGGCTAAGGTGATACGTAACCTGTGTATTGAGCTTAGGGTCTACTCGTATACGCTTTAGCATTCATGTGTATGTGTTTGGTTATTGAAAGTCGATTTACATGTACTTGTAGGCGTACTTAAGATAGCTTGAATTCCTTAAAAAATACTCTCTAAAACTATCGATAGGGTATGACAAGTTCAACGAGGTCTATGTGATAATTAAAAGAGTTTTGTTCATCGAAAATATTCGGCAAATACAAATCATATGACGTGATTATGTCTTTCTTATAATCACCTACGAACTAATGTTCAGCTCAATTATATTAATTAAGCCAAATTTGCATCCGAACCTATATTTAAGACAGAACTTACTCTCCTCATTCAACTAACCTCGTACAGAATTAAAATACTAAGGCGTTGGTTGCTACAACCAGTTAACGAAACGTTCTAGTTGTAGTGTTTGGCACTACGATGCAGCGGGAAAAAATTGTGAAAATTGTCACCATGATTACACATTCTATTTACCAATAATGACCGTGATGCTCATGATGACGATGCCAGTGGTGGTTACAAAGGAATTTTCTTACGTTAAAAATTTACAATAAATTGAATGCCAATGTGAAGATGCGAACACTTGTTATCGCCAAATACCGCAACAGGGGCAGACAGAGGAATACTTTTCGTCGTACTGCATCCTTTTAAGTTATTTTAAAAGTGTCTCGAAAATGTGAAGAATTGCTCGATTCGCTGAGATTTCTTTTCGAACAAAACAATGTTAATGTAACCAACAGATACTGATTGCACACACACGCAAAAACAATGCAATAAGAAAACAAAACAAGACTAGTATTTTGATTTCTATTTCCTGACCCTTTTTAGGATTGGGACGTAATACTGCTTAAGAACTAACACCCGCACCTAATGATCTTTAGACACCTCGATCGGGGCGCAATGGCAAACAAAGAACGACAGTGACAATAGCAACAGCAATAGAAACAAACAGCAACAACATTTAGCGTAATGACCTCTCACAAATAAAACATTGTTTGTTCCCGAAAAAAGCAACACCGACTAGGGAAGACAATGCCAGAAAAACGCCAGCACCACCTCCAACACTGGCCATGGCAACAGTAAACACTTACATCTGTATTGGTGACGCGAGAAATATTCAGGTAAACTCCGACACGGCTGTACGATCGACTTGTCGCCCTAACATTTGTTACTTTTCTGTTGTCGTATTTGTGATTGCCGTCATTGCTAAAATCACAATGGGGAATTTTGACAAAATATTTTGATATTAGAAATTTATTAGATGTATAATAACGGTGATGGTTAAAAATTGGTCTGAGCTCAGTCACAGCGATCTTGTTGTTCGTATTTGCTGTTTATCACTAGGTTACATTGTGTGATTCTAAAAATTAGTAAGAACAATTTCTTCGGTTATGCCGGAGCTGAGTTATTAGGGGTATTCACGGTCATAAGTTTTTGGTGAAGTATTGCCGTATTTTTTGATTAATTTAGTATTTGAAGTAAATTTCAAATACTAACAATAACAAAGCAAATACTAAAAAAAACACAAATTTTTTCAAAAGTTTACTATAAATACTTCAGATACCAAATTCTCTCTAAATTCTCGTTTTATGCTTTTGTTAGCCCCAAAAAGGGGGGTTTTTAATTTAAGTGGAAGTAGTTTTTGCATAAAATATTTCAGCTCGATAGCCTTAAACCACGGTTGTAATCTCGGGAACAGGCAGACCGGCTTTAAATCGACTTGGGATTTGACGGTGATCAGTTTAATGTATATACCAGCTCAACCGGCAGACTTCGTTAAAGACATTAAATGCTGTTGCGATTAGTTCATTACTATAACTTCTGAAATATTCCAATTCAAAGTGCGAGGGTTCCCTCAGTTTTTCCCAGACAAAGTGTCTTTTTCATTTATATAAAAGACTAGTGGGCAGGCAATGCTTCGCTATTGCATACTTGACGAATACTTTTAATATGTTTGTCTACTCCTTATCTGATCAAACTAACAACGTCTCACTAACCGAAATACAAAAATCCGTCTGCAAATTGTTATCCATAGCGCCAAGTACTATCTGTATACAAATATTACCTTATATAGTTCCAAAAATTATTTTTTCCACGTTCCCTTCCTTTTTTCGACAAATTATTGCCAACATTTTGAATAAAACAAACTGGTATCGTGTAAAAAGTTCTTAAACTTTACCAACACTATTCTGAAACACCTTATGTCAAAATGTTGAAAAAGTGTCAGCACAAAATTTAAAAATATGTACATACATATTATGGGCGTCGGGAGTGTGATGCAAAGTAAGGCTTCTGATCGGTTTAACTGGGCAAACCCAGAGTGATCCTTGCCAATTGCACTTCAAGTCTACTCACAGAACTACCGCGGACGGAGTACTTCGACGTAGTGACGCCTTAAACGTGCTTTTTGACACACGTCCGGTGGACGGGACACGGGTGATCGTGCATGAACGCTTGCGACATCTACTATAGTGGCCAAACGGACAAGCACGAGTTTGGATGTGGATTTGTGGTTGGCAACGAACGAATATCCACAATATTATAGGTGCCCATGTTCCGACAGAAGAGAAAAGCGATGAGGACAAAGACGAGTTCTACGAGAGCCTAGAAAATGTATATGGCCGTAGCCCGAGCCATGACACCAAAATTGTACTAAGCGATTTTAATCGGAAATTTCAATCTGCACACCGAAACGTCGCACAATGGCATCAGACAGATTGATTTCTCTGAGGCAAGAAATATGGAAGTTAAAACAACAAATCGGCTGGTGCCGATGGTCTCCCTGCTGTATCTGATTAGGGGCATGTATCAGCTCGTGGAGAACATCTGGCTGGAGGAGAGCATGCCCAGGGACTGGAGTCTCAGTCTGTTATGTCCCATATACAAGAAAGGAGATCGGAGTGAATGTAAGAACTACCGTGGAATAAACCTATTACAAATTGCGAACTATGTCCTTTCGAGCATATTGGAAAAACGTATCTGAACCATGCAACACGAAAAGAGGTCTTAGGTAGGGTGATAGCCTGTGCTATACACTACCTATATATATAAAAATTGTGGCAAAAATGTATAGTAATTCATCAATTGAGAACGGCTGGGCCGATTTTGCTCAAACTTTTTTTAGTTGTTCGTTTGGAGAAGGTTTATGTGAAAGAACATTTTGGAAAAATCTTCCGGAAAAGTCGGAAAATTGGAAAAATCGAAAATTGCCTTTTTGTATGGAATTTTGTGTGCAATTGTTACAGAATGGCTTTTCGAATAGAAAAATGGAACATTTTTGTTGAAAAATGCGGAAAATTCAGGAAAAATTTTAAAAATTTTAAGTTTTTTTTAACGAAATTTTGCATATTATCGTTTGACCTTATAGTTTTGCACGATGTAACAATGACAATGTTACGTTGTGGCTTTTCGGTTGGAAAAATAGAAAATTTTGGTTGGAAAATTATGGAAAAATTCCAAAAATTTAAATTTTTGTTCGACGAAATTTTACATTTTATTGTCAGTTTTGATAATTTTGAATGATGTAAATGTGAAAAATCTCGGATAATTATTCCGAAACGATTTCACATGGAAAAATAGAAAAATTCTTGGTGGAAAACTCGGAAAATTACGGAAAAAACTCGAAAATTTTTGAGTTTTTCGACGAAATTTTTCATTGTATCGTTGATTTGATGATTTTAGACGACGTAAAGACGAAAAGTTCGTTATGATGCTTGAAAAATTTCGGAATATTGTGAAATTTATTATGTTAAAAGATTAAATGCAAAATGGCCGAAAAATTTTAAAATCTTCTGCATAAGCATAATGCATTGGTCCGATTGTTTAAAACCGCATTGAATACAATGCATTATGACGTCCACAAAATCATTATCAGAACAGACAAGAGACCCTCTGGATGCCATGTAAGACAATTCAATGCTCCCACTATAAATGAAGACGCAGTGGTGATTGTTGCGGAGAATGTGGAATCACGCGATATTGTACCAAACTTCGGGGTGGTGGACAAGTTGGACGAGTTGGCTGGCGATGCTTTCAATAGCGAATTGCAACAAAAACAAGACTTTGATCGAGTTGAGCTGACTGAAAGAGTCCGAACAAATGTGGCGCCCTTACCTGCCGAGCAAACGAACGTGTACGATTCAATAATGAAAGTTGTCGACGATGGAACAGAAGCACTTACTTTCTCGATGATCCCGGTGGGACTGGCAAGACATTCGTAATTTCTTTGATTCTGGCAACAATTCGGTCAAGATCGCAATTGAGTTAGCTGTTGCATCCTCTGGTATTGCATCCACATTGGTGAAAGGCACATTCCGGTTTCTTCTCACGGTTGACAAGACAACGTGTAGCGAAATTGTTGCGAGAATGCTAAATCATTATTTGGAATGAATGCACGATGGCGCATACACGAGCTTTGGAGGCAGATGACCCAACGGTGAATAATTTTCGAGGTCATTTAACGAGAATTAGGCGACCAACTATTCGACAGAATTTTTGCCAGTTGTGCATAATTTGCAGCTGAAGGTGCGATCGATCAAGATCATTTTGCGGAATCTGAATCATCCGAAATTGTAATTAAAGCGACGATCATCAAGGGCATATGCAAAGGAGAGGAAGTCCTTATCCCTCGAATCTATTATTCCAACCGATCTTCCCTTCCAATTCAACGCGCCATTCGATTGGCTTTTGCGGTAACAATCAATAAATCGTAAGGTCAATCATTGGAAATTTGTGGAATCAACCTCGAATTTCGCTGCTTTCGCTTTCACACGGTCAGCTGTGCGTTGTCAAACATTTTGCTTTGTCAAACATGTTTGCGTGTTGGCAAACAGTCTTCATTGTTTGTTTTTACGCCGGAAACAAATCGAAAAACATTGTATATCAGATCGCGCTTCACATATTTCGATTAAATTCAAGTAAATCAGATTAAAACTTGAACTATCTGTGTTTTAATATTAAATAAAGGCGTTACCTTAGGAGCGAGTTGTATGGCAGAACAACGTTTGCCGGGTCAGCTAGTTTAATATAGTTATGGAGAAGGTGGTGAGAAAGGCTGGTGTTTACATGTCTGGCACCATATTTCACAAGAGGCACACTAGCCACTAGCCACTGCCGATGATATAGACATCATTGGCCGAAGTCTGTGGGATGTTACTGCAGTCATCACTACTCTTCTACTCGTCACTAGAAAAGGAGTCAGCAAAAGTGTGTTTAGCGGTCAAAGAGGACAAAACTAAAATAATGATTTCGACAAACGAAGAGTCCTCTTGATGGTGGACGTTGACAATTATTATTTTGAGGTAGTAGGTGAGTTTACCTACCTCGGATCTTCCGTCAATAAGAAAAATAGTGTCACCCAAGAAATTAAGCGTAGAACAGTGTTTGCCAATAGATGTTTTTACGGACTTAGGCAGAACTTTAGTAACACCACCTTATCTCGAGATACTAAGAAACAGCTGTACCAGGTGTTAATTTTACCAGTTCTTGAGCTGTATTGGCTTTACCACGACATTGACGGGCTCCACGAAAAGCCCCCCAATGAAATAACGCCCAAACGAGAAATGAAATATTCCCCAAATTTTTTTCATACATTTTTGGGTGTTATTTCATATGAAATAACTCCCAATTTTTTTGGGCCGTTTTTCATTTTTCTTTGGGAATTATTTCATTCCATATTTGGGGTTGTCAAATTATGAAATAATCTCCAATGAAATAGCACCCAACCAATTTTTTAAATTTGGGGATTGTTTCATATCGTGTATAATTTGGGTGTTATTTCATTTTTTTATTCGGGGGATGTTTCATTTTTAAAGCTGGTGGTTTTTAGACGTTATATTTATATAATTATATTAAAATAGGCCTTTTACAAGAAAACTTTTAGCCTGTGAATATATTACAATATCTTTTGAATGTTTACAGAAATTTCCATTTGTGTTCATATTGACGGATAGAAAATCAACAAAATGTACCGAGTATTTTGTCATTATGAGAATTCGATGAATGGAAGAATGGAATTTAAGAGTTAAGAATGGAATTTAAGAGTTCTTCAAAAGGTAGAATTCAATAAAAGCAATGAGTTGATTTGCTTGTGAACACTGGAGGTGGTTGTGTAAAGGCCAAACGTAAAAGGCAAATTGTCTTCCGAACTGCAAAATTGAGCAGGGCTACAATGATCTACGATCCACACGATTCATTTCAATAATTTTGCGACTTTGCTGATGGTCCATATTGACCATGAAATCCTTGGTGAAACTGACTCTTTTATGAATTTTGGGCATAATTTCATTTTTGTTGCTGATGGGGTTTATTTCATTGGGGGTTATTTCATTTTCATCATTGGGTGTTATTTCATATGAAATAACTCCCAAATATTGGGGGTTGTTTCGTTTTCGCTTTGGGGTTTATTTCATTTATTTTTGGATGTTATTTCATTTACTGTTTTTGGGTGTTATTTCCAATTTTTAGGGGTTTATTTCATTGGGGGTTATTTCCTGGAGGTTATTTCATTGGGGGGCTTTTCGTGGAGCCCATTGACGTAGCTAAAAGAGTCAGAATCAAACGACTAAGATGGCTGGGACATGTTGTCAGGATGGATGTAAATGCTCCAGCGAGAAAGGTGTTTGAAGGTGAACCGGAAGGATGGTGCAGAGCAGGGAGACCCAAACTTTGTTGGAAGGACCAAGTGGTTGGCGACGTGCTACCATCTGGTAGGAATAACTGGAGAACGTACGCAGAAGACCGAAGCGTGTGGAATTCTTTAATACTTCAGGCAAGTTGTAATAGGCCACTTAAGTATGTCAGTAAGGGCTAACATACATTTTTGCCACACCTCTTCCACCCGCTGATCCAAAATTACACTTCCGTCTGCCTATTCATATCCATGTTTCCGAGCACTATCTGTGTATCAAATTTTATCTCCGTAGCTCTAAAAATATGTTTTGCTACGCCCACAACCCCATAGGGTCCAAAATTAAAAAAAACATTATAGCCTACGATAATTTCCATATAGTACACTAACTATCTTCCAAATTTCATTGAAATTGGTTCATCCGTTTAGGCGTGATTGAGCCACAAACAAACAAACAGACAAATATTCACATTTATAAAATTAATAGGATAGGATAGGATTGGATAAAGATTTTAGTATATTATACTCAGAAGTGCTTACATGCGTCAACAATACCTCGTTCATGATATGATGAATACTTACTTAGCGATGCATATAATCTAAAACCATATTTTTAAGCCGAGTACTAGGTATAACATACAGAAGTTGATTTCGGGCTGGTTCATTTTTGAGGCACATTAATCTAGGTCTCGAGATTTTTGATGTTGGGATTCGAGATACGTTGTTTTACTTCGGAAGTTAAATATTCACCACAACATTTGTGATTATACCTTAAGACGTTTTGTCTAAACGATATTTTTTATCGAATTTCCCCTTTTATTCCTTAAAATTTCGAAATTTCGAAAAATTCCTATCGACGCACAACTTCTATATAAGATAATAATTCATTCCAATGTTTGTGATAGTACCTTTAGGTGTTTTGTCTGTGCGATAATACTAATTTTTCCCCTTTTTATCCCAAGGAGTACGAATTTCGAAGAACTACTTTATGTAGCCCAACTACTCCAAAAAAAAGAGTTCAACCTAATTTTCGCGATTTTATCTTTAGCCTTTTGTTCTAGGTCATGTTATCAGTACGAATTTCGAAAAATCGATTCATATGCTAAAGTTGGACAACTGCTCTATAGAATAAATATTCACCCCTATTTTCGCGATTCTACCTTTTGCCGTTTGGTTTGCTTTCTAATTTTCTAAAAAAAAGAAAACCCAACTATAGCTTGTCTATATAATCTCTTAAAAATCACTAAAATAAAATATGAAAAAAAATTTGTAGTAATTGCTTTTGATAACTCAAAAAACTAATCATGCAGTTCGATTTCTCGTGTTCGAGTTAGTGTTAAATCGTAAGATTAAAAATTTTTGAAAAAAAACTATTGCAGTGTAATAACTTGTGAGAATAATCGAATTTAAAACATATTTATTTCTTTCTTTTTGACCCTACTTTTTTAGCCCTAAAAGTACAAACCTACAAAATCGTTCATCGAACAAAAAAATTTGAGATTTTTTCTGTTTTAATATTGGCTGGCTGTTACATATATGTAAGTTTGTGAACATCTAATTTCCTAATTATTGTGCCGTATATTTCCATTTTTGCCCATTGTGTAGTCGGTCGTCGGTGTTTCGCCCGCTTAATGCTTAGATGCTGTATCGTTTCGTTGGCGGTATTAAGAATTAAACGCTTTTACTCTATGCCGCAATGGTATCAGTTTCTATTCTTAACTTCTTTCCCTGCTGTCGCAGTCCATATTGTTGTTGTTGCTGGTGTTACTGTTGCTATTGCTGGTATATGCCCCCACTATCACTGCTACGCTGAGTGAATTTGTATGTTCACAGTTTAGTAGCAAAAAACCAAAAAAAAAAAATAAAAAATAAAGAAAAAAACAGAACAGCTTCTCTATAGCGTCACTTGAGCGATTCCCTAGCTCTGATGAGGGAGAGTTAGCATTAGCTGGAGCTGGTGTGCTGTTAAGCCGCTAACCTTAAACATGAAATTTAACCTTATGCTTAGTATGGCATCATTGCCATCGTCATCGAAGTCATCATTGTCGCTATAGCTATTGTTGTTGCTTTTGTCAGCGTCGACTGCCCAAGTTGCCGGAGCTGTAGCCTTAGCACCTTTTGGACCGCCGCATAGTTAAGAAGAATTGTTCTTTTTGAAAACTCTCTAAACATATTCATCCACACTATGATTTGCTATGTTTTAGCGCGAAAAAGATCGAAAAGCTATAAACAACAACAAAGACAACAAGAGCGATCAACAGGTAAAAGTGTAAAGGGTTTACACTGAGGAAACTATGATTAGAAGTAAATAAATAAGGAAATACTTCGTCACTGTATATTAATTGTGTTTTTTTAGGCGCATAGAACTTCCGATAGGGATAACTGTAAAACTAGCTGTCATACTAATGAAGTGTGTTTCACTGTTCTTTTTGTATAGTTTGGCAAAGCACCATGTGAATCACCAGAACAACGTTTACAAATCGTGAGAATCGAATACACAATACAATGGATCCATGTATGACCACATATGCTAATATTCATTTAAATTGAGGCCGTCCCCTGTGTACAGAAGATGCTATCGCCGCAGTTAATTTTAGTGTCACAAAGAACTTGAATTTATCGATCCGACGTCGATCTCAGCAACTCGGTCTGTGCTGTCCACAGATTTGAGGAAAAATCTTAGCCTATGTTCATATAAGATCCAACAATAGTAGCCAAAGGACCATCAATTTCGTCGAGTGTCAATGGACAACAAATAAGCTGGATGTTTTTCTCTCATTTTTTGGCGAAAGCTCAATCCTCATGAGACTCCATTATATCCCGAAAAAATTACTGTTTGGTGCGGTGTACATGCCAAAGGCGCCATCGGCCATTTGTCTTTAAATCTGAATTACCGTGAATAGCGAACGCTACAGGCAAATGATTCGTGATTTTTTTTTATTTCTCATGTCCTTGCAAATCATTTAAAGGAGAAATGGTTACAACAAAATCGCACAACATGCCGTACAGCGCGTGAAACCATCACTTTGTTGCTCAATTCTCATGAGACTCCATTATATTTCGAAAAAAATTACTGTTTGGTGCGGTGTACATGCCGAAGGCGCCATCGCACAGTGGATCCGCTTGTATGGAGGCGCGGCCAAAAATACTTCTAATAGTAATACAAAGCTGAAATGTTCAGCAGGGCTCTTACAAAATATTTAAGCCAGTACAGGAATTTCAACCAGGTGAACTGACTGATAAATACCCTCACCCTATGTACGACATTGTTTTACTCTCGAGTTAATGAAATTGAAAAAGAAATTTCTTATGTAGCTTAAACGATCGGGAATAGGACTCTCGGTCGTATGGCCAGAAGTTTACAGACATGTAGTAAAACTAACAACAGTTATAAAAAGTTCAATTCAATATCTCTTACAAAAATGATATGTATGTAAAACCGGTTTTACATACATATTTCGGTTTTCCGAGGTTTTACGTCGGATTACAAGATAATCCTACTGATCACATTCAAGTATACTCCAGTTTTTCGTTTAAATGTTATGAGGGAAATATTAATTTTCCCAAAAATATGTTGGTAATTTTGTATAAGACATCCCAGAAGCGGTAGAGCAACATAGTCCGTATTCACCCTAAGTTTTCCTTGGAAAAAATTTTACTGAAAAAGAATATGCTTGTGGGAATATTACGTTGAATAAGGTCATTTATATACAATGAGGTGGCATAAGGGGCGCGGCAAAAGTTCCGATTTTCTGTAGTTTTACCTGGTTTTATAAGATTATTAGCCCGCCAAAGTTCATGATCATGTAAATTTTCACAAAGATCAGTTAAGGTTTACTCAAATTATCATGCCCATCAGTTATCCTTCCAACCAGCAAGCCAGCCGAACCGACGGAAATGGGACAATCGTCTTAAAAAATCTTTAAACAAATTTGGTTTTAAGATAATTTGGGTCGAGATAATTGGGGTCGTTACACTTTTTCACTTATGAAATTATACTTACCCTCTTATCTACGTTTGAGGATTTAATAAGAAGGCGGTTTAGTATATTAAAAACTACACGCACATCCGCAAATTTCCGCAACAAACTTTAACACTTTTATTACCTTAAGACTACGACAAATACAATGGAAATAGACCTAAAGGGGGATCTGGGGGGAACACAACTAAAACTCTAAATAATCATAATGAAGACGCACAAAATAGGATCAAACAAATACGGTACCTAAAACATTAATTTGACAAGAATTACAAAACAAGTTGGTTTTTATAAATTTGTGGAGATTAAATAAATACTTTTAATTTTAAAATCCATTAAAAATAATTTAATTTTTTAGGCTTATGCAATGAGCAATCCGTTTTGAAGTGCACTCTTGTTTTAAATTATTCGACCAACGTACAAAAGCGCGAACAAATGTTCATGGTTAAATTCTATTTTTAAAAAGTCCCGTTAGATTTTCAGAAGAATCCGGTTTACCATTATGAAGTTTGGACATTTAAGAGATAATTTGTTTAAATTTTATTTTAATACTTTGTGATTAGTTTTTTGATTTTTGGCCTATGGACGGAACCACTGTGCATCGGCCATTTGTATTTAAATATGAATTAACGTGAATGGCAAACGCTATAGGCAAATGATTCGCGATTTTTTTATTTCTTATGTCCTTGCAAATCATTAAGAGGAGAAATGGTTACAACAAAATCGCAGCGCGTGAAACCATCACTTTGTTGAGTCAATTAATTCAAGGGAAACGGACCCTTGAATTGGCCACCTTGTTCGTGTGATTTGATACCTTTGGACTACTTTTTGTGGAGTTGAGTCAAAAATCCTGGCCTATGATGATAAACTAGCAACGATTGATCATTGAGAAGCCAACGTTCGTATGTTCAAAAAATTTATGCAAAATTGGACAGACAGAGCGGCGTCCATGAGAAGCAGTCCCGAAATGAAATTTATGAGCTAATAAAACCACATTTTGGTCACGCCATTGAATTTGTTTGATTTAAAAAAAAAATTGTATGACTTCAAAGAAAATACTCCATATTATGCTCACCACAGTACTCTATGTACAAGAATCCTCGTGTGCGAATTATATTAATATTTCACATTCATTTCAGAGTCAAAGACGTAGTTTGTTCTCTTATAAAGGTTTAAATCTATTTTTTTGGAAAAAAAATATTTGATTCATTTAAAAATTTATTATTATTTCGTTTAATTCTTAAGTTCAACAAAAGATTTCCAATGGGTTTTTTTTTTGGCTAAAATTTCAATTTCGCTGAAGGTTTCCGGCTGATCTTAGCTAATTTTTACGTTGTCCCATCCAGGTGATTTTCGGGCTGCCTCTGCTTCTGCTACCTTGTGAATTGTACCCAAGTGCTATTCGTGCTATGTCGTTAGGTGGTTTTCTGAAAGTCCGTGCCATCCATAGCGTCTTCTTTTCATTTCATCGGCGATAGGAACTTACCTTGTTATATACCATAATTCAATATTTCTGAAGGAAAGCGGTCAAAAGTATGATGAGCAGGCATTTGTTAATAAAGGGCGGAATTGTGTTGATCTCTTGGGATGAAATACACCATGATTCGCTGCCGTACAATGGAACGCTTTTAACACTGCTATTAAATAGCTAATCTGGGTACTCAGTGAAATGGTTAACGAATTCCAAAGGCGTATAAGGATCAAGTAAGGGTGTCTGACCTTGCTAATGCGGTTGCTGATTTCATCCTTACTCCCACTACTGAATGAGATTATGCTACCGAGGTAGCAGAAACTTTTCAAGCCTGCGATTGGCTGAAATGCTGCCACATTAATGCTTTTTATGCCCATTGATTTTGTTTTCCGGATGTTAATTTCCACATGCTGCTCTAGCTCTTACACGTTCAAGCTTATTCTGCGTAAAAGTTGAAGAGAGCAAATAGATGTCATCTGAATAGTCGAGGTCTCTTATTTTCCCTTGGATGCTAAATCATATTCCGTCCTGGTTCATTGATATCAAGGGTAATATTAAAGAGAAGAGGTGACTATACAGCCCTGCTGCACGCCTTTCCTGATTTTGGATGCGGTTGCCAACTTGTCCTTCATGAAGGACTGAGCACGATGCATCCTCATACAGGTTATGTATAAATCTGATAATCTTCTCAGGGACGTTCTAACATCGTAGGTCTTCGTTATAATTGATGATATCGTTTATAACACTAGTTTACAGTCATTTTGTAGCAGAGTTGTAAATAGTTTTTTTCTATAGATTTCGACCAAGCTTTTAACATCGGTTGGGTAGTTTTGATGGTAGGACCATTTAAGATTTAAAAAACTATTTTTTTTGTGCAAACACCACGGTTTTAAATTAATAAAAAAAATGTATAAAAATATTAATCGCAAAAATAAATCCAATTTCATAAATTGAGTATTAAGATTGGACTTCCCCGAGCAAACCAAGTCAAGGTTTATAAAAATTGGGTGATAAGAGGCAAAGTTACACGTTTTTTAAGAGAGCACTACAAATGGTAAATTTTTTGATTTTAAGCATAGCACTGTAGGCATAAAGCTAAACTTTACTTTGCATGAAAATAACGATAAAAAGTGTAAATGCCAGTGTATTCTAGGTTGATCATGCATCACAATTTAAATCCTAGCTGATCCTTTTTAGAAAATATCGATATTTTTCATTTATGAAGACTGGACCAAAAGTCTTTTTACTTTTTAAACGATGACAGTAACAAATTGGAAAAATTTATTTATTTATTTTATTATAAAAGTAATGTTTATTTATTATAAAAGTACAAAAACAGGGATTTATGAATGATCATTTATTATTTTGACATTACTGCAACCTAGAGACTTAAAGTGCATTTTAAGCCTACATTTTTGAAAAATATCGATATTTTTTATTTCTGAAATTTATAGAAAAAAAAATATTAAGAACTCTACAGCTGACAAAAAATAAAGACTTGTAAATTGGTGTAATTGATGAATACTAGGTATAGGCGCTAGGTAGTAGGTAGCTTATATGACTTGTGTGTTATCTGGGCCAGCTGCTTTATGATAGCTGCAACAATTTCCTCTATACCAGGTGAGGTGCGGTTGATATTTAACCTTCGACTGTGGCATCTGTGGTGGCAAATTGGATGTTTTTATAGTGTTGTTCCAGTATAATGAGCAGTTTTTCCTTGTCTGCCACTATTTCGCCATTGCTAAGTGGTTTGCCGCTGGCATACTTCCGACCTGCAATCTTGTTGGGGAAAACATGAATGAACCTAATTCTGTTTGTCGCGGCTGCTGCTTGCACTTCTCTAGCTAGGCTTTCCACCCATGCTCGCTTGCCCGCGTTTTATGACCAGATCCAGTAGGTAGTATTGGGCTTGTATTAGTAATTTTCCATTTCCCTCTCGAGGTTTTGGCTGGTGTTATCACATTCCAAGTTCCAAAAAGTTTGCATGTGTTCATTCCGATAGTCCACAACAGGAGAGTCCTTGGTTTTCATTTGTTTCAGTTTAATTAATAATTTCATTATGGCCCACTGCATCCTATGCTGATACTGGGGCTGCCAGCTTAGTTCTCCTGCCTGACGTACAAGACAAAGTCTTGGGGTATGCGCCATTCATCTCTCCCATTAATACCCTCTCAGGTTTGAAATTCAAAACCGCTGCCGTAAATTACAATCCATTGGTAGACTACTGTCTCTCATTTGAAAACGCATAAACCATATAATGAAGATTGGTAGTTATTAAAACAATGCTCTTCGAAAATTTCTATAAGTTTCAATTTAAAGATTTGGCATGTTATAAATTTAGATCATTTTGATCTTTAAAATTTCGTTCGGTGTATGCCACTTTATGTCGTAGCTTACCTTTAATCCACTCTTCGATATATTCATGTGTTCTGAGCTAGACTGTGGCAACTTCGTACCACCGAAAACAAAGTTCAAGATTACCGCTATCGCCGCTGTTCACTGTTTAAAATTAAAACCACCAACGTGTTTTTTTTTGTTAGTTGTTGGTTCGTCTCTCAGCTTCTATGGGTTTTGCAACAAACAAAGCTTAAGAGTATTTTAATGAACTCTGTTCTATTTTTGTTCTCCTGCGATAGGAACCTGCAACAGCGGCAGCAACAACAACCAACAACTTTGCTGGTCCTTGTGTTACGACAATCGGGCTATTTGTGCCACTAGTCGTAGCACACCAGATCCTACTAATAGTGGCCATGTACCATGATCGGAGGACGGCGTTCTGCGTTCAGCTTTTCGGGTAACAAACTATGCTTAAGTGATTGTCAAGTTAGTCTTTTAATTTATCATGCATAGACAAGAAGAGCAGCTTAAGAAATTGTGAGATTGCCAAGAGATGGTCAGACGCGGAACGATCTTGGTATGGTTCATTGGTTTAGCTTTTTGGGGTGTTTGTACAGTGGCGTTGGTGGAGGTTGACGGCTTTGATGCTGATGATGGCGATGGTGGTGTGATGTTGTTATACCGCGGCCGTTGTTTTCAGTGTCTGGCGGTTTATTTAAGAAGTTTGCCCAAGAGTTAATGGTTGTTGCACACTTCTCTGTCTATGACTGATGATAGGTCGACTGGAGGTCTTAGCTACTTCTTCCTTTTGCTCCTCATAGTCGGTTTCAGCGTCATCATCAACTTTATTTTTTTGCGGCTTCATATTGCATAATCTTTAGTTAAACAGCTTATAAATAACACCGACAACAACAACAAGAACAACTACAGCACTGGCAGCTTGTTGCTAAATCATTAGCTCCTGTATAAAAATTGGCAATTGCACAAGGATCACTTGGTGGTTGTGGTACCTTTTAAAACCTTTTGTTACGGGGTGATCGTCATCAAACAGTCTTCTTGGCGGCGGTGGCGTTGGATTGAGCGCGCCATCTCTTTTAATATTTTCATGTCAAAGTGTACTGTACGGGTGCCGAACAGTGGTTTTTAAATGCTTTTGGTTTATCGTAAAAGCTGCAGGTGCAGGTTCTATTCTGGCCTTATCATATTCTATGTGACATGCTGAAGTGATAATAGAAACGATGAATATAGAAATAGTATAGGAAACACTGAAAACTTTAGATGTGGGAATGGATTTAATAAAAACACAAAAACTATGTATAAAAGTAACTAGCATCGCATTAATGCATTCTGTGACTCCAAAACCCTGTTTATGTCTTCGAGCTGTAGCTCACGGATTGTTTGAATGATATTGATATAAAGTGCTTAAAAATCGTTTTTGGATTGTTGGCAAAACATCGGTCCTTAACGATTCCCAACAAAAAAATTCCAAGGTAGTCTTATTCCTTTAGTTCTTATATTCTCAATTCAGTTCACTTACAGTCTTTCCCTATAAATAATTCCAAGTGTAATTGTCTTCTGCTTCTGCTCTACTGCCGTTACAATTAACCACTGTACCGAGAGCATTGATTTGCCATAGCGTTCTACATTCCAAGCATAATTGATTTTAAGCTGAGGTCGCTAATAAATCGTAACTTTATCGCGTTTTTATGTTAACGTTTTTTCTCCTGGTTTTTGTTTTTGCTCGTTGGCCTTCTTTATTGCTACAGGTAGCCATTGTTGACGGTTGTTTGGCATAATGTTGGAGTTTTTCCAATGCTTCATCTTCGTCTGGAACGTTTCGGTTGGTTTGAGTTTTTCTATAGCTTTTTTTGTTTGTTTTCTTTCTAAGGATCCTCTATGAGATACTAGTACTCTCTGTAATGTTTTGTCCATTGTAGTTGAGGCTGTTGTACGTACTGATGTGTTGTTGTTTTTTTTTTGTCAGATGGAGCCAATAATTTATCGTAAAGTGTAAATATCTATAATGTGTTGCTGATATTTAATAGCCTTCTTAGGTAATCGGTGTTGTTGTTTTTTTTTCTTAATGCTATGGCGGAACAATTGTTTAACGTCTATAAATAATGTTAACGATCATGGTGGTGTTACAAAAAAAAACATGTTATCGAATTAGTCGAAAAGTAGATCGCAAGAACTCCCCTAAAGAGTAAGTGAAAATTATGTAAAGTCTAGTAAGTTTTTCCGGGATTTCAGATTATTGGAAGTTTAGAATAGCATGCTCCACACCGCATTCGGCGGGACGCATTCCCCCATTGCATTCGTCTCGTGCTGCAGAGAGACAGATTAAGTGCGCAACTAGACTAACTACGGCGAATGAGGCCGGGGGCGACTCTTGCTGCAAAAACAATAACAATATTTCAAATTATTCTCTTCATTTGTTGAAATACTAAATACAACGACAAAATCGGTCATAATCCCCATTGCGGCCCATAGAGCATGCATATTAAATTGGGTCAAAATCGGTCCAGTAGTTTTTGAGTTTAGCGATCACGAACATACACGTAATTTTTATGTATGTAGAGATATTTTCGCGCAAAGTTGCCATGATTCACTTAATATTTTCATAAGTGTCGTCAAGGAAATCCATAGCAACTTCTTCGAATGACAAAACTTTGGCAAGTATGGTATGTATGTAGGTAGTGGACACGTGTAATCTGGTGAAAATCAGATCACACTAGATATCGAGATCTGCTGATCCATTGTGATTGTCGGTTATAAAGGATGGGGTAGAGAGAAGGAAAGATGGGAGGGATTTTTATCTTGGCCTAGTTAACCATGGAAAAAATGTATTAAATCTCCTCCTAGGAATGAGGAGAGAGACTCTAGGCCTTCTATGTAACTTAGTAACCTTAACCTTAGTATGTTAGCCTCCTACGGGCTAGAGCGGGGCAGCTACAAAGAAGATTTTCATTCCATCGTCTCGGATTTCTCCACGTCCTCACATACACTGCAGTAGTCCGGAATGGATATTTGCCTGTGAGGTGCCTGATATTTCAGGGGCCTGTTAGAATTCCACTGGCCAGAGTCAGGTCACTCCTGCACAGGCCAACCATATAGGCCGATCGGGATCTGCTGCTCACATCGATCATAGCAGTTATGCAGTCGGCCATCATCTGCTGGCTGTTTTCTACATCCAATCCTCCACTAATCCAAAAATTTTCCAAATGGGCGGGTAAACATCTTTCAGGGAGTTATTATCGGACATAGTACAGCCACCTCTGACCATAAGATCTGCTGCTTCGTTACCAGGAATCTCGCAACGTCATGGAACCCAACAGAGGCTGACATCCATAAGCTTACGTCCATCCAACTTCTTCGTATATATTTCTTCACCAAATTTAATTCGCACAATGTAGAATCGCTTTTATTGTAGCCTGGCTATCCACATAAGGTTATTCATATGCTAGTATCAATTCCAATCCCATAATAGCCTCCGCAGCATTTGGAATGGCCAGTACCTCAGCCTGAAAAACGCTACATTCATTATGTAGCCTGAAAGAGAGGCTTAACTGCAGGTCTTCGCTGTAGACACCAGCTTCTGCCCAGCAAAAAATTTTCTGAAATTTGGAAGCAGTAGATATATTGCTTCCTTACCGGATGCACTACTTTTATGCGCTGCCTTTTAACACAGAACTTAGCGCATTTTTTCCTTAACTTAGTAAGGGAGATAAATGAAAACTCACTTACCTGATAGCTGAAATGTACGCAGATATTAAAAGCAGTTATGAATAGCTTTATATCAACAATAAAACAGAAACTATATTTGAAAGTATTAATTAGTGCTGATTTTGGTGCCATCACGTAAGTGAGCTTTGTTCTTCTGCAATCCATCTCGCTTACTAAGTTGCAATGATGTATATCAGCATTGTTTTGGTTTTTTCAACGATCTTTACCGATATTACACGATTAGAATGTATTTTTCACGACGAAGAACTGCGAAATACAAAAAACCAATCAGTTTGTTCTTTGTCATAATAGTGAGCTAGTGTATCCACGCAAGTTTATTATATTAAAAATAACTTTATTGTGTGTGTATTTATTTCAGGCGAAACATACATGTGAGTTGTTCCCATTATCATATAACATGACGCAATTTTAACGTCTACTTTAAGGATATCCACACATTTTTTTCAAAAAGTCAGTACGAGGTGGCAGATGAAACGCAACACCCTTTCCCAAAAACTGGAAAATCTATCAGATATTCAGGCACGAGAAACGTTTTAACTATTTGCGCTGCAAATACAAAAGCGCTTTTACAACAAAATGATTTCATTACAGTTTAGTTGCAATTATTACACACCATTCAAGTTGCTATGATCGAAGCGCAGTTTTGGATACATAAATCATGCGCATTTAAGTGGGACATTTCTTTACAAATTCACTAATGAATACAGCGCTATGGTAAGCGCTATCCCCTTCGGCCTTCCTTTACTTACTTGCAGAATAGTAAGCAGGTTTTTTGCTGGGTGTGCCTTGTTCCATTTTTGAACCGTCAGTAAAGACGTAAATTAAGTTACCATAAGAAGTCCCGCCGTTATTCCATTCCGATTTTTCCGCAATTTTAACGTCTACTTTAAGGATATCCACACATTTTTTTCAAAAAGTCAGTACGAGGTGGCAAATGAAACGCAACACCATTTCCCAAAAACTAGAAAATCTATCAGATATTCAGGCACGAGAAACGTTTTAAGTTTAACAAGAAAAATGTTCTGATGTATTTATTATGAAGAGTGAAAAAATAATGACAAGAAAAATAGTTTACAATGAATAATGTAGACTGGTATAACAATACCAAACATAAGAATATTTAGAATACTAATGTTCAAGTGTTCCTTATTAAAATCTTCGCATGACCATGTATGGATTGATGCCAATCACCATCTTCCCTCTGTCTGATAGACCCTCGGGCTGCAATAGCCTTGACATACAAGCCCAAAGGTGGAAGGCCAAGGAACACATCCAAAGCCGCTTCCGGCGTGCTCCTTCTAGCCCCAGTAATCCCCATTACAGCCATCCTTTAGACCTTTCTAAGAATTTTTTAACAAATTACTGTTATCTAGGCCCTCCCACCAAACCAGACATCCATTGGTGATAATTTGCCGGACTACCGTGGTACACAGCTACATTGTGACCTTCGGTCTGAGTCCTCAACTTTTACCTATAGAGCTACGGTAAGCATAAAAGTCATTGATACCCCTCTTTGATCTTTCCTCTATATTCCTTGACCAATTTAGCTTTTATTCAATGACAACACCTAGGTATTTGACCTCCGTTGAGGGCTTCGGTTCCGCCTCCTTTAGACTAGGGTGACCGCAATTCTTTTATCTTATAACTACGAGTGAAGAGAACCAATTCCGTTTTCTGAGGGTTCACACCCAAACAAAAGGTATTGGCACTTCGTAGCAACTTTCCAAGGGCAGTTTGGATAAGATCACACATGATTGGTAGACATTTTCCAACTCCCCCCAAACCACAGTTGTTGGCCCATCGTAGAAATTTTCCAAGGGCAGTTTTGATAATATCACACATGGTTCATAGAAATTTTCCATCAATCATGATGACCACATCATCCGCATAAGCGACAATTTTCGTACCATTCTAATTAAATGATGTAAGTACCCCGTTAAGCACAAGGACCCAAAGAAGAGTTGACAGGACTCCCCCCTGTGGTGTTCCTCTAGTACTTAGCTATCTTTTTAACGCAGCTTCGACCAATTTGAGTAAACGATACGGGTTTCCAGCATAGAGTCCACCCAATTCAATAGCAAACGTGACACATTAATTAATATTCTCAAAAGAGTTTGTTCTTGTGCATGGCGTCACATTATTGAAAGCCCCTTCTATATCCAGGAAAGCAGCTAAAGTGAAGTCACCTGAATTAAGGTTGCTTTCCGTAAAGCGATGTACTCATGTTGAGACGTGCTCAGAGTATGAGGGTGTTTAAATATTAAGCGCGGATGTTGATTTCGAATAAAACACAAATTATTTAGGAAATTATTGTCATTTATTTTTATTATGATAGTATTGGTATGGTTCAATTATCTGTTGAACAAAATATCGGCCAAATAGCACCTCCATCCGATGGTCCAAATTTTCGATCACGCTGAGGCATAATTCCTTGTGATGGCACGATTAATCGAAAAATTAATAATAATCGATTATTTTTTTTAAATTAACGATTTTATTGTATCGTGAATTCTACTTCGATTAACTGCATTAATCGATTATTCCAAATAATAATCGATAGACATCGAGGAACAAAAAAAGATTCGTCGCCAGCCGCCAAATATATTCATTGAGCTTTGACGGCTGACGACGAAAGACCTGGAACTGCAACCCTAGTTATTAACAGCATTGGGAGCGGCAGTGAAACGTCTTCTGCTGGTAATGCTGAATTTGATTAATGGGCGAAGAAGTAAGGACAATGACTCAACACTTCCTCAAGATGAACTAAGCTTCTTTGTCAATGGTCCAGTACTAGAATTAAAGCACAATGTAATAGACGCATTGGAAGAAATGAAATCGGTCTACTCTATGTTAAGTTGTACTCTCTTGCACAAAAATATTGTTTTTTGATTTGTACATCTGTACCATCAGAGCGGCTTTTTTCCAAAGCGGGTGCAATAGTAACGGAAAAACGGATCAGATCTTTTTTATTAAATTGAATAAATATAAAATTTTGTAATTAATTAAATTATATTTTTTTATTTATGATAATTTTGGGATTTGGTTCGGCTATAGGGTCTGAATTTAAAGACAATTTTTATGTTGTACTTTTATTCCATTTATTTATTTCCGATATTTCGACTAACATCGTTAGTCATCATCAGGGTTATCTATTAATCACAAAAATACAAAAATGTTACAAATTAACACACAAATAAACATATTTTTACAATGACAGAAATTCTTACAAAAATGGGCAGCTACAATAATACTGTCCTGAGTCAGCTTCTGTGAACTACTAGCTATTTGGTCGTCTGTATTTGTCAATAATATGTCTATACATCTGAGAGCAATTTGATGTGTCGCTCTTGTAATTTAATCTCTGGTCCAACGGTGTATCAATTATGTGCAGCATTTCTAGAGTATATCTTTGGGCGTAATTTCTCTCTTCCACAAGTATCTCTACGTCGTCAAAATTTGGTCTGTGTCCTGTTAGAGTACTGTGGGCTGCAAGTGCGGTTTTTTGTTCTATTGGTTTCCCCGTAGCTTTTTGGTCAGTTTTATGCGATGCCAATCTTGATTTTAGTTTCGTCTTTGTTGTTCCAACATATACCTTTGCGCATATGTCGGATCCGTCCCCATTACATTTTATTTTATACACTAAGTTGGACTTATCTTCTTTTTCCACTTTAGCTTTCGTCTTGCTAAACAATTTGTGCGTTGTATTATGTGTTTTTTGAGCCATTTCTATTTTATTTTTGTCGTAGATATTTGAATGTTTTAATCTGTCTGAAAATCCAGGTACATATGTGATCGATTTATATGTCTTAGGCTCTTTGGTAACATTTTCAATGTTATTTGTTTTGCATGCCTTGCCCAGTAATTCGGTTATTGTTCTGTTTGGAAAACTGTTCATTCGTAATATGTTCTTAATTTTGTTTATGTTCGTTTTATGATATTCCTGGTCACTTATTTTTAATGTTCTTTTTATAAAGTTTATTGCAGTGTTTATAATTGTACGTCTTGGATGTTTAGAATAGAAGTTAATAATTCTGCCTGAGGCAGTTTCCTTCTGGTACCAGTCAAATTTAATATTATTTTTCTCCCTGATGACCAGGACGTCCAAGTATGGGAGTTTTTTATTGTCTTCCATCTCCATAGTAAATTGTATTTGTTTGTTGAAACTATTTAAAGTTCTTAGTGTAGTTTCAACTTCGCTTTTCTTAATAATGCAGAAAATGTCATCTACATATTTTGTCAACACTTTGGGCTTTTGTGTTAACTTATTCATTGAGGTATATAATAATTCTTCCATCACTATATCCGCAATTATTGGGGAAGCTGGTGAGCCCATTGGCATGCCTTTTTTCTGCTCATATATTTTCCCTTCATAGTTAAAGTATCTATTATCTTTGATGCAAAAAGTGAGAATTTCAATAAATAATTCTTTTGGTATATCGGTGAAATTTTTCAATGTGTCCCATCTGTTCTCTATCGTCTTTAGAGCTAGATTTACCGGTACACTAGGGAATAAGGAAACCACATCAAATGATGTCAAAATTTCGTCTTCTTCAATAAGTATGTTGCTAATTTTTGTTTTAAAATCTAGTGCATCATTCACATTATATTGTGAGTCCTTTGTTAAATTTTTAAGTACATTGATGACATATCTGCACAGTCCATATGCGGGAGAATTGATTGATGAACAAATTGGACGAAGAGGTGTTCCATTTTTGTGGATTTTAGGGAGACCGTATATCCTTGGCGCAATAGCTGTTCTGTTTATTAGTTTCGTCCGTTCTGTCATGTTAATTATACCTTTATTGTATAATTTTTCTACTAAATTGTTATTTTTAGTTTGGAGGGTTGATGTTGGATCCTTTTTCAACCTTTTATATGTGCATAAATCCCCTACTATTGTGTCCATTTTATTTTTATAATCGGACTTAGTCATCGCTACTGTTTTTCCTCCTTTATCTGCACACACTATTAATATGTCAGAATTTTCTTTCAAAAAAGTTTTCGTCTGTCCCACTGTGTTAATAATCAGTTTGTCTCTCTGACTTAGTTTTTGTCTCTGTAAGTGGTCGTCAATTAGTGATATGTATTTTGCTCTCGCAATTTCTTGGTGCTCTTTGTTCTCTAGTGTTTGTACAAGCTCTTCTCCTTCAGCAATACACTTAAAAAACGGAAACGTTGTTCTTGTATCCGGCAAAGCAAATTTTGGACCTAGTGAGAGTAACCATTGTATGTGTAATGGTATCTCTGTAGTAGTATTGTTCACAAACCATCCTTGGTTGTGTTGTAAGTTCATCTCCCTCTCTCCCCCTCTATTTATGATAATTTTCAATTTTAGGTGACAATATGGAATTATAGATTAATCGATTAATTGCTTCCAATTAATCGCGATTAATTATTTGTCGTTTAGATTAACCATATGATTAATTAATCGTTTTTTTTTTAATTGCCATCACTAATAATTCCCTTTAGCTCTTTAATTGTTGCTGGCTTATCGACGTACACATTTTCTTTCAAATAACCGCAAAGAAAGAAATCCAACGGTGTCAAATCACATGATCTTGGCGACCAATTGACATCGTCACCACGTGAGATAACACGGCCATTGAATTTGTCGCGTAAAAGAGCCATTGTTACGTTAGCTGTATGGCAAGTGGCACCGTTCTGTTGAAACCACTATCGTCCACATCCATATCTTCAAATTCGGGCCATTCAAATTTCGTTATCATTCTCATTAAATGATGTAAGTACCCCGTTAAGCACAGCGACCCAAAGAAGAGTTGACTGCACTCCCCCTGTGGTGTTCCTCTAGTACTTAGCTATCTTTTTTACGCAGCTTCCACCAATTTGAGTAAACGACACTGGTTTCCAGCATACAGTCCACCCAATTTAATAGCATACGGTCACATTAATTTTCTCCAAAGAGTTCCTTATTGCGCATGCGGCACATTATGTTGAGACGTGCTCAGAGTGTGAAGGCTTAAAGATGATCTTATATAAAGAGTGGTTAAATTTTAAGGGCCGATGTTGATTTTGAATAAAAATTTATAGTCATTTCATTTTATTATGATAATATTGGTATGGTTCAATCATGTATGGAATAAAATATCGGCCAAATAGCTGCCGCGACCTAAGCGGCACACCTCCATCCTAGGGTCCAAATTTCGATGACATTGAGGCATAATTGCAATTAGCTCTTGAATTGTTGCTGGCTTATCGACGTACTTCTTTTCTTTAATATAACCTCAAAGAAAGAAGTCCAACGGTGTCAAATCACATGATCTTGGCGGCCTATTGACATCGCCATCATGTGAGATAACACGGCCATTGAATTTGTCGCGTAAAAGAGCCATTTTTACGTTTCCACTATCGTTCACATCCATATCTTCCAATTCAGGCCATAAAAAGTTCGTTATTATCTCACGATAGCGAACACCATTCACAGTAACTGCCTGACCGGCCTCATTTTGGAAAAAATAAGGCTCGATGATGCCGCTAGCCCATAAACCGCACCAAACAGTCACTCTTTGAGGGTGCATTGCTTTTGGCAATTCTGCTTATTGACGAATCCACTGAGGTGAAAATGTGCCTCATCACTGAAGATGACCACTGACCATTGACGACGTTTGGAATGGTCAAGAGGCTTTAGTTCTTGAGTCACTTGCAACTGGTAAGTGTGTAAATGCAAGTATTTATGCATAATGTTCATCAACGACGAGCGTGAGAGGTGCAATTGTTGGGAACGAAGACGAGGTGAGGTGGACGGCTCCTCAGCCACACTATCGCGAACAACAGCAATATTTTCTGCCGTAGATCTGTACACTAGGGATATAACTTTTTGCAATTTTTTGCAAATATCCAAATGGCCCTAGCATAGTCGAATAGGCCATTGAAAATTATATAAAAAAATGGTATTACTTTTTCGAAGTTGTCAAAAAAGTTCACCCACCAAACGCGGTAAAGTTTTTAAATGATTTTTTTATTTATTTAGATAAAAAATAAAAAAATTTTTTTATCAATATATCAAGCTGCATTTAACATTTGTGTAAATATTTAGGAAGCTGAATGTATGTCATTGATAATAACGTGATGTACTTTAATTGTTTTTATTATTCAAAGAAAATTATATTCCGAGTTTGTGTTTAATACTTAAAAACAATGGATTTTAAAAGAAGCCCTTTAAGCGTTTAGAAAATCGTTTTCGTGGGTGAGGTTTTTTATCCGAAATGAACCCAAAATTATTTTTTCGTAAATATCACAACCTTCGCCATCGCGTGGTGCTAGGGCCAAAATTTGGTTATACCCCTACTGTACACGCATGCACTGGTGTTTTCAAATCTTCTACAGACTCGGTTTGCTAAAATTTTTGCAAGATTTTTCCGATTGTACGCACATTTGGACTATTAAATTGACTGAAAATATCACTAAGTGCACGATATGAATTTTGATTTGAACGCCCATTTTCATTATAAGCCTGAATAACTTTAACGCGTTATTCGATTGTGTATCTATGTATCCATGGTTCAAATTGAGTTAGTCTGAAATTGAGAAATGTCAAATGAAATGCAGAAAAGAACTTGACGTTAAGGTGTGGTTCACATTCAACATAAGCCTTACAATTTTATCACCGTTTACATATCAATTGATCTCTCCAAAACTGGCAAGTAAATCTGATTGATAGGTCACAGCTGAACATAAAAAAAATCGATACAAATCTAATGATTTGTACTATTAGCTTTATCTAAAAATTTGTTGTTTTTCAATTTCACCAGAAAATATTACTGTAAATCCCATTCTATTTGCGTGTCTTTCCTAGGACCCGTGTCCCGTTAACAAGGTAATGGTTCCTGGCTTCCTCACAGGTTTGTTCATTCATCCGTCTTTCGTATGCTATTCTCAACATTAGATTTCCGATAGTGCTTTTACAGGTGGGCATAGGGCTAAACGATTCGTGTTGCATGTCTCTTTCCTGCAGGTCTGAGCCTCAAATTCACTAGAATTTGTTTCATTTTAATATTTTCAACATTTTTATGTTTTAAATATTTTGAAAATTTTATGTTTCTTAGTTATTACTTTCGTTTAAGCGCATTAGTCTTCGAGTTGGCTTTAAAAGTTTTATTCAGTTGTACATACAAGTTAATGCCTTATAATTAAAATTCTGTAACATAAATTCCCACCATCTACATTCACTCGTAAAGTATTTCCTTTAGCCAATTGTCAGACACGCCTAATTCTTACAAATCCCCCCTGATTGATGTTAATTTCGCCGAAATTGTACACAATAATGACACTTGTTGGTCTAATCTGTTTTACTTATAAATATTCCCATCAAGATTTCTTACCCTTTTCATTCACTAATTTTTGGTTTGAAATTCAATCCGAAATTTATGACATCCTCTCTTAGCATATATATATATATTTTTTTTTAATTATATCTCGTCGATTCCTCTCCTCTCGAAAGCTGCTCTATAATTTGCTTTAGCCCTTTTTCTATGAATTATATTTCCTGTTAATTTCATTCAGTGATTTCATTGATATCCGAAATTCAAAGCAACCTAAAAAAGCATTGATTTCTAAAACAAAATTCATGTTATTTGATTTAAGCCGACAGCGTTTTCTATAGAGCCACTAGTCAAGAGAGGAACGGTGCAGAGGTAGCGTAAAATGTATCAACTTTATTGGTTTGACGGGCGTACATATTAAATTAATATAAATTGGCGCAGGTAGCTGATTTAATAACAACAAAAGAGTTAGCTAGCGACGCGACTCTTCCACATGGAGGAATAAGTACCCACACTGTGTTATATTCTTTTCTGTTTGTTTGAAAAGACATCTCCTCATTTCCAGGAAAAACGTAGCAAATCAAATTCCTCCAAGCTCCAAACAACGAACAACAGATGATCAAATTTTTGTTAAAACAGAAGTGGAATTTAAAAGACGATTGTATGATAATTGCGAGAAACTAAAATATTATATATATATATTAGAAAATGTACAATTATTATATACATTTACTATATGTTAGTTTAAAAAAACTAGATATTATGTTCGCCCCAGCGCCTATTGGGCTTTATTGGCCCAAGTCGAAAACAATCAAACCTATAAATACAAAGTTATGTTCAATGAGGTCTTGATTTTTATATTTTGTAAATTTGCATATTGCATATGGGACCGGCCGTGGCATAGTGGTTAGAACACGCGACTACCATGCGGGAGATCGCAGGTTCAAACCTGGCTCCAGTCATCTTAAAAGAAAAAAAAAAAGAAAAAATTTCTTTCATTGTCGGCTCCCCTCGAATGTTGTTTGACAGCAACTTCGCAGTATTAAGCGTCGATTCAATCGTCGTGTCTAGTAAGAGCTTCTCAAAACAGTGACGTTCGCATTCGTCGATAAACAAGTAGGTGCCGTTAGTTGTGAATCTAAAAATAGAAAGCGTGTTAATTCACAACAACGCGAGAAGCTATCCCATACCTCATTCATGGGGGGAAATTAAGTAAGTAAATTTGCATATTTAAGTTTGTTTTCAAAAATGTAAATATTAAGTTTCCGAATCTTCATATCCTAATGTAAATTGTTATACTCAACACCTGTGTATTATAATCACTGTTTGGTGGTTTTAAGACGGGGTGTAATAACGCTCACTTTACTTCGGTTTAGTTGTTTTAAAAAGTCTTATAGACGATGTTATGAAAATTACCATATTTACTATACCGCACCCCTAGTTTATACCAACAGGTAAATTTTCGTGATTTTTATATAAACAGAAAAGAAAAAATAAAATTTTTCAAAAAAGTTAGCACACAAGTAAATATTATTTCCAATTATTTTTTTAATAATCACTAGTAAAACTTAGTGATTTGTAAATTTGATTTGATTTTATCTCACACATGTCTCGTAAAATGTTCTCTAAATGTGGCTCCAAAAGGTTCCCATGATTTAAATAAAACCACATAATTAATATTCATAATTCGTGGAATGATTACTGCTGTTGATTTTGCTGCTTTTGTTCAAATGATTTAATAAAATTAACAAAATTAACATTGTCCAAGTTAAATGAGGCGATATTAATAAACCAAATAAAGTATTTGATAGCACAAAAGAAAAAAAAAGACGAAACCACTCGAATACAAATTAGCGAAGTAAACTGATGATGTTACTGCATGTTAGATGATAATGCTTTCAACACGGCAACGGTTCGGATCATTCATATCAGATACAATTTCATCAAGTAAATCAAGTAACGTACGCATCAGATGTTAGAAGCAAATAAAACAAGTTGAAAATGCATGCGCACATGGTTGGCAGAGACTGATATAGGCGCTACGCAAAATGACAAGTAATAGGAATATCACTATCGCGTTATAAACTGAAAATATTATTATAATGAAGCTTAAAAAAATAAATAAATATCTAAACTTCTGAAAGGAGTTCGTTACACATTTGTCTACACCTGCACAAAATTCAGAGCGACGTGTTAAACCCTAGTATTTAAAATTTTTGGTTTTTTTTTGACGACTTTAAGATCGGTCTATGCTATGATTTCTGGCTCGTTTATCAGCACGATGTTCGTACACGGCTTGTCTCTTTCCAAAGATACAAAATAATCTATCGGTCAGAAAAATCTATCTTTCTATCTATCAAAAATAAATTGTTATGCCCTTTTTGAAAACCTCACCCATAAGGATAAGGTTAAGTACATCGTCTGATACGAGAACTGTCTGATGGACACGATAACTCGAGTAAACCTTCACTCATCCGTACGAAATTTTTACCATATTTACCTTGATTTACCATATTTTTGTTTAAATATACAAAAATTACCTATTTCCCAAAAGGGATTAACCCAAAGATATAAGCCTCGGTCCATTACAGAAATATTAATTTTAGACTCCCAGAATATACTAGGTGTTTGTGTCATTACCCAAGATTCTGTGCTGTGGAGTATGACAGGTGGATCAGTGTATAGTACAGTTGCATTTTTGTTTGTCGAGATAAGGCTTTGTCATTAAACCGCTTATGAAGCGCGTGGTAGCAGCGGTTTACGATCAGTACTCGTCATTATTTCAAGGCTGACATTATTTATAACCCCCACCCAACGGTTAGGAGGGTATACATAATTTGATACGACCCAAAAATGTAACATATAGAAGGAGTCACTTTAGACCCTAAGTTTCTTTGAACCAAATTCGATTTATACATTTTTAAGTCGTTTGAGCAATGTCCGTCTGTCTGTCTTTAGGTCTGTCCGGCTGGTACGCACGATAAATTTCGAAAGACGAAACAAAATATTTTGAAGCTTTGCACAAGTTAATATTTACCCAAAACTACTTACGGTATTGCAAATGAGCTACATGGCCACGCCCCTTCAGGTACCTCCCATACAAATGTACCATTTCGCCCACTTTATAAATCGAGTAATAATATCAAAATACAAACGCGATTTAGTAAAGCTAAAGCTGTTAACTTGTGGAGCAAAAAACTGAAAGTCTAGCCACGCCCCTTCCGGTTCCTCCCATACAAATGTAGCACTCTGCCCACTTTAGAAATCGAGTAATAATATCAATATATAGTTGCAAATGTTCACGCAGCTTCCTAAACGAGTAAGCTCCTTGCCCGTTGAAACAACTAGGTTGGTTTTGTCCTCATTTATCACCAGACCTTCTTCTGCCGACTGCTTGTCAATGCCTGAAAAGGCTGCAGCAACATCCCGCAGTCCTCTGCCAATGCACAGTGATCGTCCCAATTGGCCAAAAGTAAAAATTCTGGGTAAAACAGTGGCAACACTATCCCACAATAGATTTTGCTCTTTAAAATTTCTTTTGTTTTTGCTTTATTTCACATGTCCTCTCTAAGAATAGCTGCAAAGGGCAGATCATGAAAACAATATTGTTTCGCATCGTGAGTAACTGCCAAGTGAAGGTCCAAAATAAAACGTAAAAACCTCTTTAACAAAGATTACCTCAACAATGGAAGAATTAAATATTATAAAGAAATGTATTAACTATTATTTAAAAGAATTAAAAACTTCTCAGCATGCTTTGTCTATTTTATTAAATTAATTTATTATATGTGCCTTTTTCAGCACTAACTCATGTGTAGACCCTAATTTCACTTAGAGTTTTAGTTGCGAAGTCGATCGAAGTTGACAACCAAATTTGTTGTAAAATTTTTACCAATATTTAAAGATTATATGATGTAAATTTCAACTGCGAAAAATTTGCGTTATGTTGAGTTATCTTCAGTAGAACAAAGCGGCCTCACCGTTTTCGGTGAGGTCCTTGAATCCTTTGTCCGACATTGACCAAAGTGTAGATTTAGTCATAGACTGATGAAATCAATAGATATACCGACTTTGGTATGTTTACTATGAAATTTAAATTTTCAGGATCTAAGAAAAGGTCTTTGAATCCTTTGTCCGACATTGCCCAAATTTTAGATTTAGTCATAGATTGATAGAATCAATGGATATGCCGACTTTGGTGTGCCTACTATTAAGCTTAACTTTTCAGGATCTAAAAGAGGTCCTTAAATCCTTTCACAGATTTTAACCAAATTTTTGAAATTGGTGTCATTTAAAGAGACTATTCTATTTTTAGCCGCTCTTTGTACGAAACGGCAACAACTGTGCAATGACATCTGAATGACATTTCTTGGGTCTTCTCCAGGATTTGCAGTATTTTGAATATCTGGTCGGTAGTGACCAATCTCTTTTCGCGATTGTTGATACACATACTTGGATCGCCTTTTTTTAAGCACAGGAACTAGAGCACTCTGATTCCAATCACCGGACATGCATTCCTGGTGCATGCACGTTGCCAGCTCATCTTTTAAGAGCTTTGCCGGCCATCAATCGGCTCCCTCAGAATTATTGGTTTTATGAAATGCAATTGTAGTCCTGATCTTGTTTTGGCTCGGTGCTGGATAATCTACTCCGTCGTCGAAGATTGGGTTGATTTATTCACTTATTCTGCATTCGGAACGAGCAGAGTACGAAAGTGTTTCCTTCATATTTGCAGTACACTCTGCGGGTCCGCGACCATATTTCCTTCTCTGTCCTTACAGGCAGGGATCCCTGTTCAAAAACCTTTGCTTTTAACCTTTTGGTAGAACTTTCGGGCTTCACCTCTATCTCTGTACTTTTCGGTATGCTAGCTCTCTTTTCTTATTTTTCCGTGTAAAGAGGCGTTTTGTCTCCCTCCTCTTCTCGCTATATCGTCCCATTACGGCACCCGTTAACTTTAGTTGCAGTTCGCCTTGTATGCAGCCTCCATTTTTTCAGATATATCGCAACATTCCTCGTCGTACCAGGGCTGGTAGCGTAGTTTCTCACAACCTAGTACGGTTGTTGCGGCAGTGATTATAAAATTCGCAATATGCTGTCATTGTGTGTCAGGATCATCAGAATTAGTGGTTTCAGATTGAAGTAATAAAAAATAATAGAGTTGGTTGGAGTAGGCATTGGCTATATCGGTAGTATACAGCTTTTACATGTCTAGCTTCCTTTGCGTTTGGTAACCGCGCATCACACGCACTTCCATAATGTTTTAGACATGCCATCATCGATTACAACGTGATCAATCTGGTTTCTTGTCTTTTGATCAGGATTATTCAGATTGTCTTGTGGATATATATGCGGGAATCTGGTTCCACTCACTAGCATGCCGACCCGAAGTTAACTAGTCTAACTAGCGGACGTGTTTTTGTGTAGACTATTTTAGCATTAGGGACCGGCCGTGGCAAAGTGGTTAAAACACGCGACTACCATGCAGGAGATCGCAGGTTCAAACCGGCTCCAGTCATCTTAAAAAAAAAAATTTCTTTCATTGTCGGCTCCCCTCGAATGTTGTTGACAGCAACTTCGCAGTATTAAGTGTCGACTCAATCGGCGTGTCAAGTAAGAGTTTCTCAAACAGTGACGGTTCGCATTCGTCGATAAACAAGTAGGTGCCGTTAGTTGTGAATCTAAAAATAAAAAGCGTGTTAATTCACAACAACGCGAGAAGCTATCCCATACCTCATTCATGGGGTGAAAAGGGAAATTAAGTTAAGTATTTTAGCATTAAACTCTCCCAGAACAATTTGAGTGTCATGAACAGGGCAGCGGTCATATACTTTCTCATAGAATGCATCTTTAAAGTCCTCGCCTTTGTCTTCTGTCGGGGCGTGTAAACAAATCAGCGTAATGTACAAATAGTTCGCCTTGATGCAGATAATACATTTGGAAAACTTTTGCCGACTACGAATCCACATCCAAATTCGTGGATTCGGGATGGGACAGTTCTTTCGTCGAATTTTGTATATAGCAGTCATGTCATCTTTGTATGTGTCGAGAGCATACGTCAATTATATGAATGCACCATCTCTGTAGAGAGTTTAGACAACATGGTGCATATCCTTAAATCATGGTGCGTAAAACGTAAGTGATGGTCTTGTTTTTACTTTTCTTCGTGTTTTCATGATGGTGTTTTTACATAAGGAGAGTGGTTTATTAGGCCGCCGCGCTTGATCCTAATTTCGTAGGCCTGCCAAAGCCTCTAAGAGCTAACAGCTTTCTGCACAAAATAGTTGAAAATCTAGTGTTGCCCCATAACTGTAATTTATAAACCGTTTGTAGGGTGCATACTCCAATTTCTTAGAAGTTCTTCGCCATCTAACAAAAGTACTTTAGAAGCACACAAAAAGATACTCTACCTTTAATAAAATAAATGAAATAAAATACACATGTGTAATATTAACCAGGAGAAGATAAATAGATCTCTTTTTTCAACTGTATCTGTATGTGTTTGTGTTAATAAGTTCTACAATCAACTATATCACATATCTTTATTTTGATATCAGTGTTCTTTTTCTACAAACTGAACTTGGCCAACAAGATTAGACCATTAGATCGAGAAAAAAAACCATAACAAACACACAAACACGCGCACACGCATCTAGAAAATAAGTTAATCTGAGAAGACTCCCCCCGTATTATGCATAAAGGCGGCATTACTTTTGATATCTGCTATTGCGTCCAAAGCGCCATTTGATATTAGCATCATAACACTGAATTTGACGAAATCAAGTCCCAATACCAGTATAAGACCAGAAAAGAAACCATCAGCATCTCAAGAAGCTGGAGAAAAAGATCAAATCAATGAGATTATTATGTTGATGGTAATGATGAGCAAGCGGAAGAAATGAGCCGCAAAATGTTCGTCATTAAATTAAACCGAATTTTAAAGAAATTCAAGGTTCTCTTTGTCTCAACCACAGGCAGTGTGATGGCGTTGATGAGCTCTAAAACAAACCTGAACACCAACAAAAAAAATCGTATCATCATCATAACCTTGTTGAATGTCAAAAAAAAGTATATTTCGTTTAGTTTATTTTTTTTTCTGTCGATCTCTTAACAACAAAAGAAATTTCGTCAGAAACACAAATAACGCGGCTGTCAGTCATTATGTCTGGAAAAAAATAATGTTTAAAAGTAAAGAGCTCATAAGGAGATGATTGTTTTAGACGAACAGGTTGATTACTTTTTTGTGTTGTTCGCTTCAGCTGTTAAAATTATCACCGATTGTTGGCCAAAGATAAACGAGTGTTGCTGTGAGAATTTGTTTGTGTGCCTTTCGATGGAAGAAATGAATGGTAATGCTAAGAAGCGTGATTACGTAAATTTACTCAATTTCGCTGGTAGCATTGGAAGCAAACAAAAAAGGCTAAGAGAATATGAAACCGACTTTTTAAAATCTTAAAGTAAGGTCTGAGATTTAAAAAAATAAAAGTTGCAGTAAGTTCCGGAAGAGAAAAATTAATTATCAACTTAGGCCATACGAAAATATGTTTAATCGCAATGAAATTGGCATTTGATAGTTAAAATAAGTTATGCCAAACTCAAAGAAAGCAATTTCATTGGTTTTCAAATCAATGTTGTATGTTTCGAGTAATTGAGCATGACAACAAAGTTTTTTTTAAGTGACTTAAGTGCTGTTGTCATATTCGACCACAATTTTGGGACTGTAAGTCATTAGCACGGTCCATCAGAGCATTTAAAATGGGGGAAGTTTTCGTGTTAAAACGGTCAACCGAATGAAATATATATCAAAAACAACTTAGATATGGGCATTTCCAAGATCACGAACGAGACATTCGCCCGTCTTTAAAGTGAACAAATAATTATGAAATCTTTAAATTGTTTAGCTTGTTCACCTTTTTCGAGAGCATTTTAGTATCACTATGCGTAAAATGCCCAAAATGCAATCGATCAAGAACGCGACACAAAAAATACTCAAAACTCTTATTTGTTCTTGTTGATCTGCAAATAATTATGAATTTGTTTTTATTGTTCGGTTGAAAATCATTTCTATTATCGCTAATAGCATTTTGTTTTACAAGAGTTGTGTGAAATGGATTATGTTGACAGCTGGCAGGGCGGATAGCTATTTCGATGGTTGCCAAACTATCATCATCAGCACCCTTTGCCTTATCAACTCATTATTACAACCTTAAGCGTTAAAAGCTTCAAAATACCATCGAGAAGCCCAAACACTTAACTTAAAAAAACTTAATTTCCCTTTGCACCCCATGAATAAGGTATGGGATAGCTTCTCGCACCAAACACACCGGTCCGAAAATGGCATCAACAAAGAGTACGTGTCAGAATAACTCACACACACACCCACATCGGACAAAACTGCATACAATTGTGTAAACTATTATGAAAATACGAAGAACAAAAAAACACCGCCCTAAATGTTGACGACCCCAGCACCTAGAATGTCCGAACTCTCTGCAGAGAGGTGCCTCTATCCAATTGGCGTATGTCCTCGACAAATACCAGGGATATACACGACGAAAGAAATGTGACATCTTTCACAACTTCCAATTGGATTTGGATTCATAGTCGGCCAGAGACTTCGATATCTGGTTTCGTAGTTTAACCTTGTAAGTAACTGAACAGTTACGATCCGCATCGATGCAAAATATTTTTACATCGCGCTGATTGATGGAAACTAGATAGAGTCAAAAATAAAGTTCATGCATTCACCTCCAATTTTGTAGTTTGTCCAAAGACAATTTAAGGTCATCAAAACTTATTTTGAGCCGTGCACCCTAATACCCCCGATATAGTAGTTATATCGTTATTCATGGGCATTCAAGGGATACATTTTGCCTTTTGAACATTTTTGACTCCGAGTTAGTTTTTGATCAAAGGACAAGGCAATCGATGAAATGTCTTAAGCATTATGGACGTGCGTGTTATGCGCGGTACAATGTACCCACGCGATTAAGTTACACTAAAAGCGCTCGCAAAGGAAGCTACTGTAAATAAATCCCCTTAATTCTTATGTTCCCGACACACAGTGGCAGCAAATTGCGAATTTTATGACCACTGCCGCAACGACCGTACTGGAATAAAAAGATATGAATAACCACGCTCATAGAAGCTCTGGCAATGGATGTCTAAGGAAATTGATAGCCAATGGCCAGGCGTGCAGTGAAGGAACGATATAATGTGACGAAGAGAGAGATGAATCACCTCTTCACTCGGAAAAAGCGTCTGTGGAAGCTAAAAAGACAACCAGGAAAAGTAGTGCAGCCAGAAAGGTAAAAACGAAAGGGTTTGAAATAGGGATTCCCAACTGTAAGGACAGAGATGGACAACTGGGCACTGACACGCAGCGTGTGGGGCAAATATGGAGCGAACACTCTCACACTCTACAAGTTATCGAAGGCATCATAAGCGACAGAAGTAAACGTTAGGCTTAAAAACAATAAAGCTGCGGGAGCCGATTTTCCTGAAGGAATGTATGGCCGATGATTGGAATATGAGTGTTCTAGTTCCTGTGTATAAAAATGGCGATCCAAGTGTGCGTACCAACTATCGCGTAATTGGCTTTTTACCTATCATATACAAGGAACCGGCCGTGACATGATGCTTAGATCACGCGACTAACATGCGGGAGATCCCAGGTTCAATACCTGGCTCCAGTCATCTAAAAAATAAAAAATGTTCTTTCATTGTCGGCCCCCTCGATGTTGTCGTCAGCAACATCGCAGTATAAGTGTCGAGTCAATCGGCATGTCTAGTAAAAGCTTCTCAAACAGTGACGTTCACATTCGTCGATAAACTAGTAGGTGCCGCTAGTTGTGAAACTTAAAATAGGAAGCTTGTTAATTCACAACAAAGCGAGAAGCTATCCCATACCTCATTCATGGGGTGTAAAAGGAAATTAAGTAAGGAAGTATATAAGGTCATGTCTAGTGTGTTATAGATAAATATGTCAAATAAAATGCTGTCAATGTCAATGTAAATGCAGCCCCTGATTAACCATAAAAAACGTGCGCCCCGTTTCGATTGGATATGAAATGACGACAAAACCTAATAAATACTATTTCGCGGGGTCTAAGGGTACACGGATCCGAAAAAATATTGATGTCCTCCTAATCGTTTTCTCGCCATATAGAGCGACCCTATCTAATGGACACGCCCAAAAAGGGGTAGTTTGTATGAAAGGTGGTTGTAGTTTTTGTACGATAATGCTCATAATAGAACTCAACCTCCGCACAGTGGTCCATTTCCCTGATCTAGCGTAACGAAATTAAAATTTTCGACATTCGATATCTACTAAAATTTTATTTCCCGACTATAACTAACTGTTCGTTTAACAAATCGATAACTTCCAAATTTACAAATGTGCTATAATTAATTAACTGTAGGCTTTCAAACACAACAAATGTCAAAACAGCTGCAACAAAAACGTTTTAGCGCGTTTTTACAATTGTGAAGCTTGTGCTGAAAAATTGGGAAAACTCATATTGGTAAATATTTTTTGGATTTATTAAAAAAAGTTAAGGGTTTGTTGTTTACAAAAAAAGTGTATCGCAACCTGTGCAATATATGAGGTGCTAGAAAATTGTGGTAGAAATCAACACTTTTGTTTAACCCTTTTCGTGACCGAATTATAACTTCTTTAGAGTAGAACTTAGTTAGCCGGTATCGGCCGGTGAAGAGACTGATCTTTTATGTTATTTTATTTCGGCTACTTTATGAAATGCCCAACATTTGCTGCTTTCAGGTGCTTTTGCTCACAATGTTGCAATTTTTAGGCATCATGTCGGTCTGCAATTGCAACCTTTTTTTAGTAAAGCAGTCAGAGTCGAGTGTTGACTCGAAATAATTTAATAATATAATTTAATACGTCCACAAATTAAAAAAAAAGAATAAAAAAAAATTTAAAAAAAAAATTTTAAAGAAAAAAAATTTGAAAAAAAAAATTTTAAGAAAAAATTTCAAAATTAAAAAAAAATTTGGTGAACAAATTTTTTTTTCGTTTCATTCCTTTTTGTTTTATTAATCTAGAAAAATTTTTCTTTTGACGGAAATTTTATTTTTTGATATGTTATTAATTTCGTTACGCTAATTCAGGCAAATGGACCACTGTGCTCCGCTTGTATACCAAATTTCTGCTCAATAGCTCTTAAATTAAGGCTATAGACGGACACCCCAAAAAAGAGGAGTGTGTTTGGGAGATGGGAGAAGTTTGTGTCCGATAGTGTTCATCTCAGAACTTAACCTATGCTTAGAGGATAGAAGCTTTTATACCACAGTTCAGCTCGATATTTCTTAAACTACGGTTATAATCGTGGGAAGAGATAGACGGGCACTCCAAAAAAAAGAAAAGTTTATATGAGACCGGGAAGCAGCTTTTGGCCCATCTTGTTCATCTTATAACATAACCCACGCTTAGGGGATTGAAGCTCGCATACCAATTTTCAGGTCGATAGCTCTTAAATTGAGTCTTAAATCTCGGGGGAAAGACCCCCAAAAAGGGAACATTTTTATGGGAGGTGGGAGTAGTTTTTGACCGATCTTGCTCACCTTAGAACCCAACCTCCACTTAGACAAGATTTCAGTTCGGTAGCACTTTAACTACGGCTCTAATAGCAGGGACAGACCCCCAAAAAGGGGCAATTTGTATTAGAGGTGGAGATAGTTTTTGACTGGCCGGGCTCATCATATAACTTAGCCTCCGCTTTGACGATATAAGCTCGTATCCTAAATTTCACCTTGATAGCTCCTAAACTACGGCTCTAATCACGGGGACTGAAGGACAACTTTAAATCAGACTCAAAATTCAACTCTGATCATTTATATATATATAAAATGGTGGTCGCAAATTATATGTGAAAAAAAATGAAATAAGTTTAAGTTTTTACCCTCCTAGAGCCATGTTGGTGAGGCAGAACTCAAGAACGACTAGTCCAATTTTGCTGAAATAAAAACCGAAATTTAAGAATTAAAATTCTTTTAATCTGTTCTTATATCTTTTCTCTGCATAATCAAGAGTTTCACAGTTATAAATACATTTTTGAAAAAAAATTAAACATTTGCCTTAAAAATTCTAATTAAAAAAAAAAAATTTTATCGTGCCCAAATCTGCAAAGACTATCCTAAAATCTGCAAAGACTAATCATTTTTGGGGGGTCAGACGCTCAAAAATCGATGTTCGATATATAGTCATACCTAATATATATCATTATATCTACCACTCTTTCTTTTGGGCGTTACAAATTGAAAAACACCCTTTACTCCGTTCGTTCGCGTGGTTAAGGTTATAAAAAGTGATCAGCGTCTAATTTTGAGTCGATTTAATAGTGTCCGTCCGTTCCTCTCTTCTTTCGTCTGTCTGTCTCTCCCCCGATTACAGCCGTAGTGGAAGAGCTATCTATTATTTGGTACTTACATTTATATTCTCTAAGCTGATGTTAAGTTCTACGATGAACTAGGTAGTCGGGTTATTCAATTCAAGCTCAGTGTTTGTCATTTCAGTAGTTACAAAACCACCTCTAATAAGCTCCTCATTTTTTGTGGTAAAAAAATTAATTAAAATATTATTAATTCGATTTGTCAACATTTCTACAAATGGTGAAGGGTATCTGAGCTTTTTCATATTTAATTATCGTACTACATTTCCATTTGTTTTAAATAAAAAGTTTCATTTAATACAAATTCGTAAACATTTGTGGCACATAATAAGCATTATCATTATTTTTATACCATCACCCTTAGGGATGAGGGTATATATCATTTGATACGAAAAAAAGTGTAACGCATTAAAGAAGACGAGTTAGACCCCAAGTATCTTAAGACCAAATTCGTTTCAGGACTTTTTAAGACGATTGAAGTATGTCCGTCAGTCTGGCTGGCTGGCTCGATGGCTGGTCAGCAGGATAACTCGAGTAATCCTTAACGGATCGGTATGAAAATTTTCCAGTATTAATATTTTCGAACTTATGGGAATGGGAACGAACTTGTAAATGAACTGAATAGCCGCACCCCTTCTGGTACCTCCCATACAAAAAAGTTTATTTACCTTGCAAAAATGGACAAACCCTAAGAAAATCGAAACCTTTGCCACTCCCCTTCTGGTACCTCCTATACAAATGACCGAATTGACCCTCATAGTTTTACATACATATCTTTTTTGTTAGTAAACTGAATTCACTCAAATTTTGCGTATGATATTCGCTTATGAAACGTTGAATAAGGAATGAATATGGACTATATCGGATCACGCCTTCGCCTCCTCCCATACAAAATAACCTATTTTTGGAAAATTAATATTTCTTCCATAACTTCCCAACGAACACTTGGGGGGTAATGAATATTGGTCGATAAATTTATGTTGTGATAGGAGGCGACACCTTAGAGAGCCAAACTATTTGACACACCCCTTCTGGTACCTCCCATACATATGACCGAACCCAACCCCATAGTCTCACATTCATATCTTTTTTGTAAGTAAAGTGAATTCACTCAAATTATGCGTATGATGTTCGCTTGTGAAAACTAGACTCAGGAATGAACATGGACTATATCGATTCACGCCTTCTGGTACCTCCCATACAAAATTACCTATTTTTGGAAAATTAATATTTCTCCCATAACTTCCAAACGGACACTTGGGGGGTAATGAAAATTGATCGATAAATTTATCTTCTGATAGGAGGCAAAACCTCAGAAAACCTAACTATTTGACACACCCCTGTTGGTACCTCCCATACAAATGACCAAACCCACCCCCATAGTCTCACATACATATCTTTTTTGTAAGTACACTGAATTCAGTAAAATTTTGCGTAAGGTGTACGGTTATGAAGATTTTAATCATTAATGAATATGGACTATATCGGATCACCACTTCTGGTACCTCCCATACAAAATGACTTTGTTTGGAAAATTAATATTTCTCCCATAACTTCTAAATCGGCACGTGGGGGATTAATCAAATTTGGTCAGTTAATTTATCTTGTAACAGGAGGCAAAGCCTCAGCAACCCTAACTATTTGGCACACCCCTTCTGGTACTTCCCATAGAAATATATGGGATATTTCCCCTTTTACATTCGTATAATTTTAGTATGTACACTGAATTCAGGCAAATTTTTGCCAAGGTAAGCAATCATTGAACGTTGATTAACGTTTTTGCTCTATAAGCAGACAAAAAAAATAACATAAGTAATATTATTTTAATTAAAAATCTATTAATTTCAATAACTCAAGTCTTAAACAATATCTTATATTGGATGATGGTATTTATCAGTCAGTTTACCTGACTGAAATTTCTGTACTGGTTATTATACCACTCTATTATTTTAAAACACGTTGAGCCGATGATATTGGCTGCTTTTTACAATTCCTGGAAATTTAAAATCATAGTCGAGTGTGGTGGTGATCAGTGAGTCAGTCAGTCAAACATATATTAAGATTTATACTTACGCCGAAAATATTAAAATAAGACAATATCTCAGTGGGACTCTTAAAAGAATCCATTTCAACTGTAAACTTTTTCATCCAATAACTTCTCCGACATCAAAAAGTAATCAAATGCCAATTTTTTGTAACCGTTTTGTTCACACAAACATTAAATTTACAAAATGCTACGTAACAGAGCATCAAAGATCATTAGAAGCTAACAGTAACAATAGCTTGTTCAAATTTAATGATAACAAACGATATCAATTTTCAACGATATTTTATATCAGTTTAATACCGTGAAACGTATGAAAAAACAAACTACTTTTTTAACGCATTCATCGGTTCTTCGAGATACGCTTTATGATGCTGCCTATAAAAATGTTCGAACTAACTCATAAAATTCCAGTAATCAACCGAAAAAAGTAATTAAATTTAAATGTTTAATCATAATATTTAACAATGAAGATGAAACACAAAAATATTATACGATCCCAAAGTAAAAAAATCATAAAATTATGCAAATTATTTGATTAAGATCAAATGCAGACAAGAGACATAATCGTATAATCTCACCAACAGTGTTGGATCAACACACAATATCCATAGACGTCATCACTGGCGGCTCTGGGAGTGTATCTGGATCAATGCGTACCGAATGGAGGGGGGTTTCCTCCGCACCCACCTCCTCTTCCTGAGTTTGTGGTGGTCGGTCTTTATAATGTAAGCATCCGATTCCCAAAATAATATTGGGGAGTGACAATATTAATTTATTAAATTTATTTTAATTGCTGCTGTTTATTGAGTCTTGAATCTTAACGCGGGTTTTTGATTTTAGCCGCCATCGCCACTGACATCGACACTACTATTGCCACCACCACCATCGCCACTGTAGCCACTGTCTTTTTGGCCATGTTAGGAAACTTGTTGTAATCACAGTTGGTGAGGTGCTTTGTTGTAATACTACCACCGCCACCGCTGCTGCTGCTGCTCTATTAAATTCACATTGATATTTATGTGTTTTTGTAACACAAAGATTCAGACCAAATCAATACACAGTCAGTTTTGATTAGGTTTTCACATTTGATTGGGGTGACCATGTTGAAATGAATGCATTGGAAAATTATTATAATTTAAATGTTGTGCATGCGGTAGTTTGATTTTCTTTTGATAAGTGGTTATTAAGTCTAAATTATAAGTTCACAAAAGCCACTGCAGTGGTTCATTATGGTAATTTATGTTACAAGCCGTCGATCGTTTGAAATGACCACCATCGAAGTAGGAACATTTGTGATTTGAAATGTAAACCTGTTAAATAATAAACTCGATAATTTATTGGAAGTTATTTATGAATGCAACGGTGATTCTTTACGAAAAAAAATTTAGATAGTAAAGGAAATAGTTTGATCATTTGGTTCACACTCTGGCATAGATATGTGATAGAGTGGGTTTTTATTTTAATAGGAAAAATTTTAAAGTGGATTTAGACTGAAGTTTTATTCGAATGGATGGAGACATTGCACATTGCAATAGTAATTTCGTACAGTATGAAATTTATAATTTTGCCAAGTATTTAAAACAGATTTTTCTAAAATGAAGTTGTTGTCCGCACTCCATGCATTACTGTATCTTATAGAGAATTCAAAAAAGAGGTAAGAAGTATCTCTATTAGCATGTATGGATATAGAAAGAGCCCCTCTCCTTAATAAGAGAGCTACACAGACTACAAACAAACTCACACATTAGAAAACTGATTAGCAACATACTACTGAAGATAACTACTACCTCCAGGGTGGGAAGTCACAGCCTCACCAGAAGGAGGAGCATTATCCCTGCTTAAGCAGCTGAAGGCGGAAGGTTGTACAGTTTACGACAACGCACTCTGCGTTTTGAAGAAAAGATAACCATATATAGAAGGTGCAAAGCTATATACAGGGACCGGCCGTGGCATAATGATTAGAACGCGCGACTACCATGTGGGAGATCACAGGTTCAACTCCTGGCTCCAGTCATCTTAAAAGAAAAAATTTCTATCATTGCCGGCTCCCCTCGAATGTTGTTGACAGCAACTTCGCAGTATAAGTGTCTAGTAAGAGCTTCTCAAACAGTGACGTTCGCATTCGTCGATAAACAAGTAGGTGAAGTTAGTTGTGAATCTAAAAATAGAAAGCGTGTTAATTCACCTCAACGCGAGAAGCTATCCCATACCTCATTCATGGGGTGCAAAGAGAAATAAGGTTTTTTAAGTTTAAAGCTATATTATCATCCTATCAGACTGCTGCGCCAGCAAGGGACTTAATAGAAACCCTGACAAAACAGAATTAGTACTATTCAATGGTGCAAATGGTGATGTATGAATTGAAAATATATTGTAAAGAATTGTTTAACCTCCAAAAAGGGGAGTTTGTATGAGAGATCGTCCGATCTTGCTCCTTTTTCAGTTAAACTTCTGCAGAGAGGGTACACTTGCATACAAAATTGCAGCTCGATTGCTTCTAAGCTACGACAGTGATCGCGGGACAGACAGACCGGCAAAAAGGGAGTTAATATGGAAGGGAGGAGTAGTTTTTGTCTAATCTTGTTCACATCAAAACTTAACATACGCTTAGAGGATAAAAGATTGTATACCGAATTTCAGCTCAATACCTCTTAAAATAAGTTGTAATCGCGGGACAGACAGACGGACTCTTCCCAAAAGGGGGAGTTTATATGGGAGTCTTGCTCATCTAAGAACTTAACCTACGCTTACAGGATAGTAACATGTATACCAAATTTCAGCTTGATAGATTTACGACTGTAATCGAGGACAGACATACGGATGTCCCAAAACAGGGAGTTTGTATGGAAGGTGAGACAAGTATGTAACCGATCTTGATCATTTAACAACATAGACTCCGCTTAGAGGATAGAAACGTGCGTACCAAAAACGGCTGTAATCGCGTGGAACAGACTGACCGACATCTATTAATCGATTCTGACGTTAATCATTGGTATATATGTACATATTGTCATATCTACCACGCCTTCTTATGGGCGTTACTAATGGAAGAACAAACTGAATATACCCTTCGGTATGTACATGCGCGCGATGAACTTGATACTGATTTTGAGGGTGTTAGGAAACTTTGGTGTACAGGGTCATGAGGTACTCGAACAGACCTACAGCATGCACAAGGTCACTCCCCAAGTCCCTTCCATTTGTTTTTATTTTGTCACAATGTATCATCTACGCAACCAGACGCCCTCCACCGAGGATTGGACAGAGAACGAAAACGATATGTATGGACCACACGCACATCAAAAACGTATCTACTGCAAGAATAAAAGCTGTCCACCATCATATTATATGTGATTGCCGAGCTCTATGCAGAATGAGACCAGAAACTCCTTCTTAAGTGGCCTAGATGAACAAGCATCTTTGCACATCAGCAAAATCAATAAATTTTGCAAAATTACAAAATAAACTGTAGACGACATCTATCACACCACGGAGGGAAACTAGTCAAGCAAGCAGGGCGACATAATGGCTGCATAAGAATCTAAGTGATAATTTTCTTTATGTAAGGGATACCTGCAAACAAACCAACTAATTTCTATAAAAATAAAAATTATAAAATAATAGTTTATTGGTGTAGGTAGAATATATGTGATTACTTTTACTTTGATCACATCATGAATAACAGTTGTTTTCGCGGTACAAGTCTGTAAAATAATAAAAAGCACAATAGATAGTGGTAATGTTTAACGCGGCAGCTTTAAACAGTGACATTATCGGTTATTAACTACGATGGCGAAAGCTTCTCAGTCGAAACCATTAGTACGAATAGATATAATTCTATGAGATAACACAACAAAGGCAATATAAATTCACAAAAACCCTTTCCGTCACATAGCATCAATTCACAGTACCTTATTTTCTCTAACATGTTTAAGTGCATAACTATTTTCTCTGAAATATCCGTTCTGTGATCAAATCCCAAAATTAGGTCATCCCAACACATTGATTGGTCATAATTTCTATAATCTTAAGTTTTCTCCGCCAAAAAAAGACACTATATTTATGTTTGAATCAATGGATATGTGAACAATATGTGAGAACCTTCTTATTTTCTCGCGCGTTCACCACCTAATCACTAAACATCAATTTAACTATTTGTAAATGTGAGAAACTTCTTGGAATCAACAATAAGGAATATTACACTGCCGCCTTCAATAGAACGAGGTGGTAAAGGCAAAAATACTAAAACAACAAAAAATACCAACACCATCATCACCATCAAACCATCATATAACCATTGACTTCATCGCGATATATATTGTTGTTATTGGCTATAGCATCGCTTCCTTCGCAAGTGTGGTAATCATCATCTATTGATAGTTAACAATATCTTCTGCTAAAATTTATGGACTGTCTTTAGACTCAACTACCGCTATTTAAACTCAATACGAGGAAACCATGATGGAAAAGCTGGAACAAAAAAGTGGGGGAAGTTGGTGGCATTAGCAGCAGCAGCGCCATCATAAAAATTCAATTTCCAGCTATTGCTAAATACGTCAGACTAACATACACACACTATCACACACAACAATAGGTGAAAAAACGTTCAAGTATACTTGAACAAAATATAGTAGATGTAGACTTTGTTGCAGGAGCTAAGAGGAAAAAGAGATAGAGAAAGAGAAAAACGAAAACAGGTAGCAATTCGCAAAGTATTACCTTTTATTATTTATTAATAACATTATTTATTGTTTCATGGTGTTCATGTGAATTGGTTTTATTGAATTAAATGAATTTATGAGCTGCACCACCATTCATTGGATAGGTAACTGCAACAGACGCGCCAGCGTTGGCAGCAGTGGTGCCGCATTTGGAACAGTGAGAGAATATTCCTGAAGTATTGCAAATATTAGATAATTTCAGAAATGAGAAGTTTGTGTAGAGCTTTTTTAGAAGACATAAAATTTACAACGATATGGACATAATACAAGTTGAATTGGAGACAATACTAGGTTCAAAAGTTCCTGTAGCCGATCTAGAATATAGAAAATTATTAACATGATTAGCTGATCAATAACATTGCCGGAATTTAAGGCAGTTAAGGAGATCGACATACTGACCCTTGATGCCGCCGATAATAGTGGGATGGTAAAAGAGAATAATGTTAAATCTCTTGTTTTACAATGAATTGTTGTATAAACAAAGTGTGTGTATAAAGGTTTGTATAATCCACAATTCAGCACATCTGTGGAATGTTCAATGATTATAACGAATTTATAACTAGGAAAAATGTCTAACAATTATACTCCTATTTCGGACACAGAGTACTTTATCTTTAACATTTTTCTAACACGGATAGTATATTATTAAATATAATGTTCATCGCTGGTCATAAACCTTTCCCATCTTTTTGGCTATTTTCAGATACCAGCTCGAAAGAAGGACTTGTCTTTTTAGACAATACCAGAATCTCTCTCTGGAGGTTCCCAAGCAGCTAACAACGTCCGATAGATCACGTGTTCCCCCTGCAATGCCACTGAATATCGGTTCATCGGTAGCGATTGAGAGGAGGCGCATTGATGTGAAACCGAAATGACAAGCTAGCACCGATACAATTTAGGGCGTGGTAGCCTCAAAAATCCCTCTTCTTTAACAAATACTCTTATGAAAACATAAAGAAAGAACCCCTCTAATGTTGACTTCCCACGCATAAGTAATAAAGACCATGATTTCAGGATATGAACCTGGTACCCCCCGACCTCTCTACAGAAATGGCGCCTCTATGCATTAGCTGATGTTCTCACCAAAGAAAAGGCTGACATCATCGCCATACCTAAAATGCGATGGACGGACCAAGAACGATGCACTCAACTAAAGAACTGTGGCATCTTTTACAATTATCGAAAAACACAATTTTGGATAGTCGGCAAAAGACTTCGCCATCTGGTCTTGTGGTTTAATCCTTTAAGTGACCGAATAGCCACTATCTGCCCCATGACAAAATTTTTAAATCTCGCTGATTTATGTACACGCCCCGATGGAAGGTATTGACGAGGACATTAAATATGCAGAAGATTTGGAAAATTTATTCTACACATCCATACCTTCAATAATGGATTCAGACTAGTTGGTGAGTGGAACCAGATTTCCGCATAAAGATATCCAAATGGTAACCTGGATATCCTCTTGATCAAGAGACTATAAACAAGAATGATAACATTGTAACCGATGGAAGGCTTGACTCAAGCGTTTTAAAAATGCGTGTTTTCCATAGTGCAATAGTGATAGTCTCGGATCACTCCCTTGTCGCAGCCAATATACGCAAAAACGCTCGTAAGTAAACGCAACGGAAGCTAGACATGCCACGGTAGATGCCATTGAGAAAGCCAATTTATACTTAAAAATCTTTTAATTACTGCAAATAATCGCCCTTAATTCTTGTGTTCCCGACACTCAATGACAACGTATTGCGAATTCTATGACCACCGCCTCAACCACCTTACTTGAAAACGAAAAACCCCACATGGCTACGTGCAATGAAATCATAGCGTACTATCTGAGGAAATGGATGCAGCATACAAGCCAAAATAACGCTTGCTGTGACGAAACGACATAACGAGATGAGGAGAGTGAATCCCAAAAGTTAAAAAGAAAAAGTTTAGAAATAGAGATCCTCACCTTGAAATACGGAAATAGACATCTGGTTGCGGACACGAGTGTTCTGCAAATATGTAGCGAACATTTTCGTATCCTGTGACAAGTGGCAGTATCATACCAATCATTGATAACGGACCAGACTGTGCACCAACTAGGCTGACCTCGCAGGCCTTTTTCCCATCGCATATAAAGCCCTGCCGAGTGTGTTATGTGAAAGACTCAAGTCCATTTTATCTAAGCCGATTGACCCACGAGATATTCACGCCATGACAGAATCCTGTAGAAGACCTAATATATGCAGATTGATTGTTACCACCTGTTTAATCGATTACATAGCTCACTCAACTACTTCTTGATGCTCCAACTCCCGAAAATACTAGCGCGCAATGGCAACATATTGCCCACTCAACGGAAAGGACTGCGCGGTCCGTACTGGGGTATGTGAAGCCCTTTAACGATAATGCCTGGTACGATGACGAATGCCGGGATGCCACCCGGGAACAAGATGCTGCATACAGGGCCAAACTGCAGCCAATGGCAACGCGAGCTGTTCATGAAAAGTATAGGGAGAAGAGGCGGGAGGCGACTCGACTCTTCAGGCGAAAAAAAACGAGAGCTTAAGGAGCGGAATAATGTGTGTATTGAAGATTACAGGAACAGAGGTGAAGCCCGAAAATTCTATCAGAAGATAAAAGGAAAGGTACATGGAACAGGTCTTCCCTCCTGTAAAGACAAGGATGGTCATCTCGTTACTGACTCCGAGAGCGTACTAAGAATATGTAAAGATCACTTCTGCAGCCTATTGATGTGTGAAAACTTGACGGAAGACTGTGCAACAGCTCATAGAGAACATTTGGCTTCAGGAGAGCACGACAGAGGATTGGAATCTCAGTGTGCTATGTCCAATCTACAAAAAAGGTGACCGTAGTGAGTGTAAAAACTATCGTGGAATTAGCCTCTTACCGATTGCGTATAAGGTCCTGTCTAGCATACTGTGTGAACGTCTAAAGCCAATTGTGGAAAACCTGATTGGACCTTATCAGTGCGGCTTTAGACCAGGCAAATCCACGACGGATCAGATATTTACACTACGGCAGATTCTTAAGAAAACCTATGAGAAGCAAATCGACACTTACCACCTCTTTGTCGATTACAAAGCTGCCTTCGATAGTCCCATCAGGCATCGACTATACGAAGCCATGTCTGAGTTCGGTATTCCTGCGAAGATAATTCGTCTCTGCCGGTGTACCCTTACGAATACCAAATCCTCTGTTCGGATTGGCAAGGATCTATCTGCACCATTCGATACGACGAGAGGTCTTAGACAGGGTGACGGTTTGTCATGTATGCTGTTCAACATAGTGATGGAGAATGTGTTAAGGATAGCAGCGGTTAACATGTCTGGCACCATATTTAATAAGAGCCACATGCTGCTCGCATATGCCGATGATATCGACATTATCGGTCGAACGATGCGAGAGGTAACAGCTGTTTTCTCAACAGTTGAAAGGGAGTCAGAGACAATGGGTTTGGCAGTGAATGAGAACAAGACGAAGTTAATGGTATCATCGAACAAAGTGTCCACCCGTTGGGGACGCAGCGTGAACGTTAAAAACTATTGCTTTGAGGTAGTGGATGAATTTATCTACCTTGGATCCGCCATGAACAAAAACAACAGTGTCAGCCTCGAAATAAAACGGAGAATAGTGCTTGCCAACAGGTGTTTCTTTGGACTACGCGAGCACTTCATAAACACCACCCTATCTCGAACTACCAAAGTCCAGCTGTACCAGGGGCTAATTTTACCGGTCCTGTTGTACGCCTGCGAATCTTGGGTGCTTACACAGACAGATGCAGCTCATCTGGCGGTGTTTGAGAGAAAAATACTCCGCAAAATATATGGACCCATTTGCGTAAACGGCGAGTTTAGGATTCGGATGAACCATGAGCTGTACGAGTTATACCACGACATTGATGTCGTCAAGCGAATCAAAGTGCAACGATTACGCTGGCTAGGCCATGTCGTGAGAATGGATGAGGAAATTCCAGCGCGAAAGGTATTCTATCAAGACCTCGAAGGACGGCGCAAAAGAGGGAGACCGCGACTACGTTGGAAGGACCAGGTGGAGGAATCACTGACGCTGCTTGGTAGGACTGACTGGAGACGGTGCGCACAAGATCGAAGCGAATGGAAATCTTTGATCATTTCGGCCTCTGACTTAGGCACTAAGATATAAATATATATGTATATGTGTCAAGTTGTTTTAAAGGCTAATAATAATAATAATAGCTGCATTCGAAAGTCAGATACGAGAGAAACATACTCGGCTGAGGATAGTATCCTTGAAAATATATAAAAATAAGACAGATCCATGTTTTACCAAATGAAGCTTTAGTTTGTCATGCGATTTTTGAACATCCTTATGGAAAATATCATGGACTGCAATAAATACGACTGGTACGTAATTTTATAAAAGTCACATGCATGAGTTGTTTCTATAGTATACAAACATTCGACTTTTTCGAAAAACCGGTTTCGGTTTTATTCGAAATTTATATTATTTCAAAAACTCGGTTTTCAAATACTAAATTATTCAAAAACCGGGTAACCGGTTATTTTTCGAGTTTTTGCTTTATGCACAAAAACAAGAAATATTGCTACTATTTTAAGCAATTTAATTTAAAAATGTTTAAAAAATTGCGTATGGAAGGGACCGTTTAACAGAAAAACCATATTAAAATCTAATTCTAATACATATTATAAGATTAAAATCACGTTCTAATATTAGCTTTAGTGCATTTTCGAAATCAGATGTCTGGAATAAAATTTAACGATACATTTATTTATGGAACATTTTAACTCTCTATCCCGTTTCGTCCCTATTTTGAGAAAAGTCAGAAAAATACCTTCAAATTGGGCTTTACAACATTCAAATGCTCTGCAAAAATATTTCTCGGAAAATTTTACTAATACTAAAATTCGATATATCCACTTTTACTACTCTTTTTGTCTCCTATCAAACTACTGTTTGAACAGAGACCAAAAATATTCATGTTTGTTATTGTTTTAGTTCATATTCGATATCAGATGTCTTCAATGAAATTTAAAGATGATTTTTGTTGTGGAACAGTTAAACTCTCTATCTTGACTCCTTAAGTGTCCTTTGCGTCCTTATTTCAAGAAAAGTCAGAAAAGTGCTGAAAAATGGGACTTTAGAACCTTAAAATTTTCTACAAAGATGTTGCTTAAAAAATGTTTTTGGGGTTGTTGTAAGACAAACAATCGACCGAAAAAACTGACCCAAAAAAACCCGTCAAACCGGTTATTCGAAAATCGATATTTTATAAAAACCGGCTGACGGTTATCCATAAAAACCCGGTTTGCCGGTTTCCGGTTTTGTATACTCTAGTTGTTTCCTACAGTTTTCCTTGGCGATTTTCACGGCGCGATGGTCCCTCCCAATACAGGGCACAAGCTTCATACCTTGACTATTTAGCTTTGTCAAGGGTGGCGATGTGTATCCGTGCAAAAACCACTACTTTTTGCGACGGCTTTAACCCCAACGGCTTTAACTTCCTTCTTTTGAATCAGACTCACGGCTTTTAGGTGTTTGCTCGCTGTTGACTCATCCAATATTAATGATTATAAAAATATCTACTCATTGTTTTCTAACATTTTGGGTTGACCCGATCGTTCGAGCTCAAAAGCACCGCCTTCATAGCGACGGTTGGCCGCGGCCCTGTTGGAAGAAACGCTCACTAGGACTCATAGGTCAAGGACTCATCATCGAATAAAAAGTTGACTTCCTATGTTCGTGGCAAAATTTGTGGATTTTTTAGAGACACTTTTTTCTTTGTGATCATTTGTATTTAAACATCGGTTACTGGCTTCAAGGCCTTATATGCGATACCTCAGCGTTCCGTGTCACTTTTGGTGATACAAGCACAACGGAATTCAGCCAACAGCTTCTTAAATACATAAGTAGATGGCGCAGCTCGCCAAAATATTTACAATCAATATTTATCTAGATAAATTATTATTTATTGCTCTAAATATAAAAATTCTACAAACAGTTGACTTATTAATTATTACTGATGTAGTGTATTATTTATGTAGTGCAAAATGTACCAAAACTTTAAACATCCCATCGGTTAGGCTAAATTGATCAAATTTGTTTGTGTCGACAAATTGTTGTTTTTTCATAAAAAAAAATAAGGAATATTTAACATTTTCCATCTGTCATGTGGACTTTATTCAAATTCAAAGATATTTACATTGCTAAATATATTTTGAACTTCTCCCACTGTGTTTCTTTACAGAATTGTAATTGTTGGCACATACGTTTGCCAAGACTACGAATAAGAGATTAGAAGCCCAAAACACTACATTGCCACAAAGCCATCGCAATGCCCCCACAAATTTTGAAACGTTAGTAGCTCAATACGTGTTGTTTGTAATGTTAAATCTTTGCTAATACTTAGGCTTTTTGTTGCTGTTGTGCAGCACATACTCTACTATCTGCTACTTGCAGCAAGCACCAGTGGCTGTCGATAGTAATAGCGGTGGCGGCGGTGTTTTTTGTTGTTGTTATTATTTAGTTTCCCTAAACAAAGTTCGTACACCGAGTTTCGCAGTTCACTAAGACGGCTGAAAGACTTACGGTTAGGTGCCAAACAAAGGCCAATGGGTCGCCTAGAAGTGCATTTGCAGTAGTCTGCATCTTTTTTTTCACCCACTGCATTTTTAATGGACCACACGTTGGCGTCTATGGGTAAAAAGGGTGAATTGCGCAAAACAAACAAAAAAAAAAACACCTCTCAATTCTTACCTAAATATTATAAAATAATGATGGTCATAAATATTATTATGAAATACGTTTAAACTTGAAATCATGTATAAGTTATGGGTCATCGAGAGATTACAACAAAGCAAGGATTTCCCGCTCACATTGTTTAGTATAACGATTATGTTCAAATTATATTGTACAATGACATTCCTTAATTTTATAATACTGAATTAAACACAATGTTCCAGAGGTCAGTGGATAGTAACACATTGTTGCGGGGTTGAAATTATGTTATGGATGGCGACTAATGTATTTTGTATTATATAAATTGATGACATGTACTCGTACATTAAGTGTATTATAAGGTCAGGCGAAACGAATATATATCATTATTTGAAGTGTTGATTGACGTCGATAATCGAACCACTTAGACTAAATCGGAAATATTATAATTCCATGGGATTTTTTTTCGCTCGCTGGAGAACTTGCTTGGTTTACACCATAGCTTGGGAATAATGATTAGAAATCCTAATGATTAGCAATTGGATTAGAAATTTTAATTGTGTTGAAAAATTGATTAATTATGATTAGTTAGCCATTTTAGACGATTACTAATTGATTAGATTAGAAATAATCAAAAATCTAATCACAATTAGTGACGATTAGTATTTGTAATCAAATCTAATCAAAACTAATCAAAAAAATAATTGATTAGATTTCTTGATTATTTTTGATTAGATTTGATTAGATCAACTATTTTTTACTATTCTTGTGAAAAGAAAATATTTATTTATCACATTGTTGCTATATTTATATAATGTATCAGCTTTTGAATATTGCATAAAATTGCATACGGTGCACCCTGTTCTTTAAATAAACTGGTTCACTTTGTTGTTGTGTTATTATTAATGTTAATTTTCAACGTGTTTTGTGGAAGTACAAGTATAATTTTTTTGTTTACTTAATATTGAAAGTAAAATCTTCGTCGTAATGGATCCAATTGTTTTCGAAGACCATGACTTCTCCGCCGACGATGATGTATGTGATCCAAATTATGTACCGAACATAGTTTCGGAGAGCGAGACGGCAGTGAGTGCTAAAAGAATATTCAAAAACTGTTACATTATGTAAATATAGCGACAAATGTGATAAATAAATATTTTCTTTTCACATAAATAGTTAAAAATAGTTGATCTAATCGAATCTAATCAAAAATAATCAAGAAATCTAATCAATTATTTTTTTGATTAGTTTTGATTAGATTTGATTACAAATGCTAATCGTCACTAATTGTGATTAGATTTTTGATTATTTCTAATCAAATCAATTAGTAATCTGAAATTTTTATCAAAATTCAATTCTAATGATTAGATTATTTTATTTCTCTAATCGTAATGATTTCTAATTCTAATCGAAATTCCCAAGCTATGGTTTACACATATATTTCTTAAATTTATTATATTTTATCAATATTGATTAAAATTTATATTTCTCATTTACCAATAACATGATTAACATTTGATTTTTATCAATTCCGTGGAATTTTAGCTTTACCTGAATTACATTTAACCAAACACTTGTCCTCTAACATATGCATTCACAACAAATTTGTCATACATTTTGGCATTCCACTCACAGCCAACGAATTATTCACATATTAAAATATAAATAACATATAAGCATCCCACAGCATATATCTATTAAGAATTCGCATATTTAACAATATTTATATTATTAAACAACAAAAAGGAATCATCATCATCATCATCATTGGTTGCTTCATCATGTTGCACTGTTGACTGACTCCTCTTGATATTCTCGAGACATTTTTCAATTTCATAATAAACGTAATCATAATTTCAAATTCATTGTCGTGATGAGGAACTGATTGTCAATAATTTTTCCTCTATTACATATGAAATTATATTGTTGTTCGTTGCTCGATCTCCACTGTCTGCTCCTTCCTCCATCAATTCCTTTGTGTGTGTGTGTGTGCACATGCTACATATAAATGCTATAACATACAGCAAGTGTTCTATCCAAAACGATGCATCAGTAGATATGACATTATACAGATTTTCTTTTCTAGTTGTTATGAAAATTGTATGTATTTATTCCACCCACCCGTTTCATTTGCTTTGTTTGTTTTGTTGCATGAACGATTTGGGTGCATCAATATCAATTGAATTCAATAGTAAGAAATTGAATTCAAACTTGCAACTTGTTGGAAAGCTAGCTATTCATTCTCATTCTGGGAGGAACGTCTGACGTCGATCTCAGCTTAGATCGAAGAAGATCAGAGAAAATTCATATTGATAATGCTAAGTTAATACAGGACAGGCATAAGCGACTCACACCGCAAATACGATGTGTGAAATGTGGTTTGGTTCTGTTGCTCTATTCACTTTGTTGATCAAATGGAAATTTATGCCATTTCACGTATTGCACTGTTTGTGACACTTGAATAGATTTGAAGAATATGATTTTTAATTCGCGTTTTTTGCACAGAATTTAGATTTTCATTCTTTGTTAACAATGAAATATTACTGTTATGAATGATGAGATTCAAGAGGTAGGAGAAGAGGGAGGATAACTTACGGTTAGTGATATGTGTCGCAATATAGGCAAAACGTGGGATGGATGGGTGTTTGAGTTCATTTAAGTTTATCATAGATCTAAATCTTTAGAAAAATTCTTGGGTGTGAAAGAAAGTAGGATGAACCGTAAGAAGGGTGAGTTCAATTGTGTGTGGTACATTAAGGTATACGTTAGATTTAATTTGGCTAAGAGGTAAATACATTTTGGTGGCATTGCATATCGAGCCCTAACCGCCAAAAAAAAACGTAACGTAACGTAAGCGACAAAAACTAAATTTTTCAGGAGAAGCTTTTTTTAGTTTTCTTTGTACTCAATGCAGGTATTAACATGAACATATCAATGACTTTTAATTCGAAAACTTAATTCGAAACTTACTACAAGCGTTTTCTTTTGAATACAAAATTTTCAGCTAACGATTTGTATGTTGAAGACATCACAAAACTGTTAGAATATATTTAAAAAAAAGTTTGTCAAATAACACAGTGCAACACACTTTTTCGGGGGTCAACCAAACCGATATCAAACGATAGCATTTGACCTCAGTAACAAAACCCTAAACTCCATTTTGCTCCACTACGTCACAAATTTTTTTTACAGTGGATTGAAGTTTGATTTTTTTGGTCAAAAGTCGGTTCAAAGAATATGAAAAATCATCTATAAAAGTACATTTGGGGTATTCCAAATTTTGGCCCAATTTTGAAAAACTGTTTATATGTCAACTTTGAACGGAGATCAAGGCGTAGAATCTTCGATAGACGAATTCCCCTGAAAATTTCACTAAGATTCACCAAAGACAAATAGCCTCTATGAGTCAAAGGTTCCAAAATAAAATCAAAATGAAATGTTAATGGAACGTTAAAAAATCTATTTTTGAGCAAACAGTGCAACACACTTTTTCGGGAGTGAACCAAACCAATATCAAACAATAGCATTTAGCCTCAGTAACAAAACCCTAAAGTCCATTTTACTCCACTACGTCACAATTTTTGTTTACAGTTGTTTAAAGTTTGATTTTTTTATGGCCAAAAGTTAAATAAAAGAAAATGAAAAATCATGTGTAAAAATAGATTTGGGTTAGTTCATGTCTTCATAGTCCTACATTAAAACTTTCCGGGGAATATTTACTCGGAACATTTTAACCCTCTATCTGCCACCCATGCTAAACATTTTATGAAATTTGACTTTTAAGCTGTTTTTTTAAATTTATCCTAAGATGTCACATAGGGGTGGGAGCTAGAGGGTTCAAATGTTCTGATGAAATATTCCCCAGAAAATTTTAATGTATGTCTCCGAAGATATGAACTATCCTAAATGTATATTTACACATGATTATTCAAATTCGTTGATTCGACATTTTACCAAAAAAAATCAAACTTCAAACCACTGTAAAAAAATTTGTGACGTAGTGGAGCAAAATTAAGTTTAGGGTTTTGTCACTGAGGTCAAATGCTACCGTTTGATATTAGTTTGGTTCACTCCCGAAAAAGCTTGTTGCACTCTTTGCTCAAAAGTAGTACTTTTAACATTTAATTTTGATTTTATTTTATAACCTTTGACCCGTAGAGGCCATTTGTCTTCGGTGACCCTTAGTGAAATTTTCCGGAAAATATTATTATCGAAGATTCTTAGCCTTGACCTCCCTCTAAAGTTGACATATAAACACTTTTTCAAAATTGGGCCAAAAATGTCCCACACGGGTGGCAGTTAGGGGGTTAAAATGTTCCGAGAAAATATTCCCCTGAATGTTTTAGTATAGGTCTCCGAAGACATGATATATCCCAAATGTACTTTTAGATGATTTTTCATATTCTTTGAATCTACTTTTGACCAAAAAATTCAAACTTCAAACCACTGTAAAACAAATTTGTGACGTAGTGGAGCAAAATGGAGTTTAGGGTTTTGTTACTGAGGTCAAATGCTATCGTTTGATATTGGTTTGGTTCACCCCCGAGACAATGACCCTCAAATTGTGTCATAGTGTAATTGGTTTGAAATTAAGAGTTTCTAGAAAACGGCCAAATAAGAGTCTGTATTGCATGAATAACAGAGATTTTTAATAAGAATATGGTTTTGTTTTGTGGAATTATTGGTTAGCGTAAAAATTTTCAAGCCGGTTTTTTTTAGAAACTTTTTTCCCTGGTCTCGCCTTATTCAAATGCTGTTTTTGTAATATATCTTTGATTGTACTGTACTTTGGTACTCACAGCCGTCTCAATAAGATGCCTGGTACGATGATGAATGTCGCAATGCCACGAGAGAGACGGATGCTGCGTACAGAGCGAAACTGGAGCCAATATCAACGCGAGCTGTTCGTAAACGAAACGAGAGGCAACTTGTATTTTTAGACGAAAAAAGAAATAGCTGAAGAAGATACGGGATAAGTGCAAAGAGTTGCTCCGAAATGGAAGAAAAGCCCGATAATTCTAGCAGATAGTTAAGGCCAGCTAGTGACGGACCCGGATAGCGTTCTGAAGATGTGGACAGATCATTTCAGAAATCTACTGGTTACGGACAATACGCCAGGAGACCCCGTTCCAATACATGACGATGGTATTAACTGTCCACCACCGAGCCAACCACCGAGCCATGTGGCAATAACCCGTCCTAAAAGCAACAAAGCGGCTGGAGCCGATGGTCTACCTGCTGAATTGTTTAAGATAAGTTGGGAGGAGCTGATAAGGAGCATGCATCAGCTCATGGAGAACATCTGGCTAAAGTAGAGCATGCCCGGGGATTGGAGTCTCAGTCTGTTACGTCCCATATACTAGAAAGGAATATACAAGAAAGGAGATGTAGTGAGTGTTAGAACTACCGTGGAATAAGTCTATTACCAATTGCGTACAAGGTCCTTTCGAGCATGTTGTGTGAACGTCTAAAGCCAATTGTAGACAAACTAATTGGACTATATCTGTGCGGCTTCAGACCCTGTAAATCTACGACGGATCAAATATTCACGTTACAACAAATCCTGGAAAAAAACTCATGAAAAGCTGATCGACACCTACCACCTCATTGTCGACTACAAAGCTGCCACCGACTCTCCGATAAGGAGTAAGTTATTTGAAGCCATATCTGAGTTTGGTATTCCTGCAAAGCTAATTTGACTTTGCGGATGTACCTTGTCAAACACCAAATCCTCGGTTATGGTTGGTAAGGGTCACTCTGAACCATTCAACACGGAAAGAGGTCTCAGGCAGGGCGAAAGCCTGTCCTGTAAACTATTTAATATAGTTATGAAGAAGGTGATAAGAAAGGCCACAGAAGAGCCACATGCCACTAGCCTGTGCCGGTGAATTATACGTAATTGGCGAAATCTCCTCATCACTGGAAAAAGAGTCAGCAAAAATGGGTTTAGCGGTCAACGAGGACAAAACAAAAATAATGATGTCGATGAACAAAGAGTCCTCTCGATTGGGACGTACCGTGAACGTTGACAACTATTGTTTTGAGGTTGTAGATGAATTTACCTACCTTGGATCTTCCGTCAATAAGAAAAATAGTGTCAGCCAAGAAATCAAGCGGAGAATAGTGCTCGCCAATAGATGCCTTTACGGACCGTCCATCGCATTTCCTTTAAGGCGGTGATGTCAGCCTTGTATTTGATAGATGCACTATATCTGTAGAGAGTTCGGACATTCCAGGAGCCGGATTTCATGGCCCAGGGAATGTTCTATTATAGAGCTTCGTCGTCACAAAACAACTACTTAAATTAAGGTTGTATCGGTGCATGGTTGACGGTTGCTAATATATCCTCAGTTAAGCTGCATATGTGGATGTAGTGTACCTGCAAACTATTAGCCTTTACTTCTTAGATTATGATATGCTCTTTTCCGATGTCTATCTTGAGTTTATAATAAGCTGCATTTCATCCACTCTTTTCGTGACGGACTCTTTACATTTCCCTGCTGTTTTTTTTTAATTTCTAACATCTATGTAATATACATCTATGTAATATATAATATATCAGCACAGTGTTCACTTGTCCATTCATTAAAAATATGCACTTTAAATTATTCTATATGAGCCCTTGTATAGCAACGAATTTCATTGTGATAAACATTTGGCAGATTAGCATTTCGTGGAATTTTGTTTTAAAAACTATAGCAAACGCCCTCATAATCATTATTTTGAGATTTTATGCATCTATGCAACATATTCCATTGAAAACTGCAGCAGCACAGATCTGGTATTGCTACTATCATCAACATAATATAAATCATACATAGAATTTGCCGTTTGCAGAGATTGTTTAACACATTCCAGGCGATAAGAAAACTATTTTAGAACTTGTCACCGTAATATGTTAATGGGTGGTAAAATATACACATGAATGACAAACTTTCCAACATGCACAGGCTTAAGCAAAAGCTATATAAACTACATCACCGCCATTGAACACCGGGCAACACGATGGCGATAGTGCTCAGCTCCTCAGGTTGCGGTGGTTACACCCTGCACTCTACTTTGACTAATGTTCTAATATCGCAATATTTTACTACTGTTGTCTAATGTTGCGCGCTGGTAATGTTATTTAAGCCATTGAGCCGATGGTAGAGGCCATATGGTCGCACAGTGATGCGTCGGTTTACTACGTTTGTAGAAAAAAACATTGAATTTGTTACAGCGTTAAGGGTTGACAAATTCGAAATGTATGCTACGGAATCTTTCTATGACGCCTTAACCAGGCGATCGCACGGACCGAAGAGTAAGGAGGCGTGGCAGGTATGACAATTGATATATATAAATGATCAGAGTCAAATTCTTAATAGATATAAAAATGTCCGCAAGTCTATCCACGCGACTATTTTTCCCAATGAATACAACTTAAATTTAAAGTACCTAAACAAAAATGTTCAATTATATTGTTTCTATACTATAAACCACTGTGGACCGAATGCGAACGTTATCAACTTTTGACCAAAACTAGAAGAATTCGTATTTAGTTTGAAACAGTACAAAAATCTAGAAGGAAAATAGCTGGAAAATTTAAATAAAAACGTGACCATAAAAAGCAAAACAGCCATCATTGCCATCTTCATCATCGTCATCTTGAGTGAAACCAGTGGTGGGTATCGTAACGCTGTCGTCACTGGACACTTGTGCAGGCTACCTGATATTATAACAGACCATAAGATTACAGTCACATTCAAACGCGGAGGAGTTCTTCGACCACGGCTTACATACGATGATATTTTTTCGTTAATATGCAGTTGACATCCTGCTGAGCGTTTAAAGCGTTATATTTTGTTTTTATTTTTATTTGAACTCCAAAGAGTTTGGCTGTTCTCGTCCATAGATTTGCAGTACCATTAACAGTCAGTTTGAGTATGTTAAAGATTGAAATAGTCGAAGAGGTGCACAGGTTTTTAAGTTACTTGGTTCATTCGGTCAATTCATATAAATATAGTTTCATCTAATGTTAACAATCTGCACTTGTGCCACTTGCTGTTGCCAAAACAGTTGAGAGATTCGGTGTGTTTCTTCAAGATCATGGTGCACTCGAAGAAAAATGTTAATAGTAATGAATGATTTGATGAAGTATGTGGGAATTTGGTGTATTAGTGATGATACAAGTACTTAACTTAACTTAACTTAAATTCCCTTTGCACCCCATGAATGAGGTATGGGATAGCTTCACGCGTTGTTGTGAATTAACACGCTTTCTATTTTTAGATTCACAACTAACGGCACCTACTTGTTTATCAACGAATGCAAACGTCACTGTTTGAGAAGCTCTTACTAGACACGCCGATTGACTGACACTTAGTACTGCGAGGTTGCTGTCAACAACATTCGAGGGGAGCCGACAATGAAAGAACAATTTTTTTTAAGATGACTGGAGCCAGGTTTGAACCTGCGATCTCCCGCATGGTAGTCGCGTGTTCTAACCACTATGCCACGGCCGGTCCCTATGCAAATACACAGGTTAAAAATGGACTCCCAAGGTAACGTATTATTTTAGTGTTAGAGCGACTAATGGTTTAAAGATAACGATCGTCTGATTCCTCGAACAAAAAAGACAGACATTCAGTTTCTATATCATCGTAGCAACAAGCTTAATTAGACATGTAACACCAGAAGTATTGACGAAAGCATTTAAAAAAGGAAAAAATACGGTATGCAACCGACATTCGACGGTGAAGGCTCTAAAATGGCTTTTGATTAAAAGGATATCTGCCGTAAATCCATATGTTGTACGAAATGACTTCCATTAAGTCTTTCTTATCAAAACTTGTCTGCAAGGTTAATGTTTTCATTTCGATGGTGTTTGGGATTCATTAACATTACTACAAATGTTGCCAACTGTGGTTCGGTCTATTTGGATAGGATTTTTTTAAGAAACAATTAATTTACAGCGAATGATAATGATAGTTGAATTACGTTTTATTTTTTTTTTCTTCTGTTCATTACCTCCCCTCATTGTCATCTGAGGTCCAACAAAATATATACTTGTGTAATCGTTGTGGCCCCCTGAATCGAGAGTATTGGTCAGCCAATATATCTTTATGACATATTTTATTACATTATTATAATTACAAATTGTGGTTGGAACCCATGTTCTACGGTTGTTTAAGAATTACTTTAAGCCGGTTTTTAAAAAAACCTAAAAAGTAATCTTATGAATTATTTAATTCAATTACAGACCTATATCCGACAATTAAAACACAAATATTTTCTTTATTGTCCACAAAATAATGCCCATTTTAATGTAATTAAATGTAGTCTTAATTCTTAGTCCATCTCTCTATAAAATCTATAAACTAAGCTATTTAGCAATATATTCAAATTATATCCCTTTCGCCATCTTTTTTAATTGCTCTGATTCATACTGAATTTATATAGAAAACAATGGCGAATACCCTATAATCCATAAATAACTTTGCATAATCAGAATGTTAGTAAGAGGGAGAAATAGAACACTTTGCACCGCGTGCTTTGCACTTAAAACAAATATTCATCTATCTCTCTCTAATTCACATCTACATCACGCCATCTTTTTTGAGTGCTCAGATTCATACGAAACTGCCATGGTTAAGTTTCGCATTAACATTAGGAAACAAAACAATGGCGAATGATATAGAATCCATAATTAATTTTCGGCAATATTACAAGTATGTGTAGAGCTTCGGATCACATAATCAGAATATATGAGAGAGAGAGAGAGAGAGAGAGAGAGAGGGAGAGAGATAGATAGTGAGAGTACACTTTGAAACTATCTACAGCTCTCTATTTTTAAGAACCTATGTATAAACCGTTAGATTATATAATTTTAAGACTCCGTTTTGGGTGGCATATTCCGTCTTATTTCTTTAGTAGTACACCGAAAGTTATCTTATGAATGAACAATAATTGCTGGTTGATCAGCATAGGCCAAAGATTTTATGTACCCCTACAACGAGGTGTTTAATTTACACGTCCATTTCTTAAGATAATTCGGCCAAAAACATTTGGCTCAAAAAAGATATGGTTTCAGATGTTGTATGGTCATATGAACCATTCCTACATCATACCAAATGATTTGCTACGATATAGGAATAAAAAACACAAACCATTTGGCTGTAGCGTTTGCTATTCACAACAATGTTGATGGGCAAATGACGACAGTTATTTTTTGGTAAAGTAAAGAGCTTCATCGCTAAAGATGATTTGATGATAAAAACCTGACTCTCAGCCTATTCACTGAACGACGTCTGCCGAACCCTGAATTTTGGGAATAAGTATGGCTTCTTTGAATTAGTTTAACCCACATTACACATACTTTTAACCAATTTTTTCAATCTTAATTATTTCATAAACAAGAGCTAACCTAAAAATTGGATAGCACCACTGAATTCACCGTTCTCGAATTAGGTTTACTTGCTGGGTGCCTCGCTTGTTACGTTTTTAAACTAGCACAGTAATATTATCCAGAAGAATAGATGTGCTTATGCGTCGATGTATAGTATTGAGTATTAGCTGATCAGATGGACGATTATGCACACGGTAAGCTTGACGAAGTGCTGTCTTAATTTGGAGCTCAAAGGACGAATTTTATAAATACATTTCCACGATTGATATACGTTGTACGGTTGTAGGTATTTGTATGGTGATTTACCGAAGTATTCTGAATAAGTGTGTGTTACTGTTTAATTCTTAGTTTTAAGTATATTGTAATTGTTTGAATTGATTAATACAATTTTTGAATATATGAATATGAAAATTCAAAGATAGTGCATTATCCCTATCCAAAGATCTATACGTCAAAAAATCTATATAAGGCACAAACAATGAAAATTCGTTTTAGACCACTAAAAATAGAGTTACGACTTTTTTCATACACCATTCAACTTTTCTTCTAGAAGATTACAGCATCCCAGCAGAAAAAATACAATACATTGAAGCACATTGCCATATACCAATAGCTTTTTTGGTTTAATTTAATTTAAGATTACTCAATCTATATGAATGCAATCTACAAATCCAAAGAACTAATTATATTAGTATCATACCTTGGGCAATGAATCGATTTGGTAATCGGGTACGGAATCAGTTGCCTCAAGAATTATGTTAAATCCCCATTCGTGCCTTTTTTAATTTTTTACTGGGATATAGTTGAATGTCTGGAAGCAGCAACAGGTAACATGAAATTTAGATCCAGTAGGCGTGGTGGGGCCACCAGGACCATAGGTAATTTTTTTAAAAACTCAAAATCTGGAGGACTTAAAAAACTTAATTTACCAGTTTAATGTAATTTCCGCTTTTTACCCCAAAACAACAAATTTCGAAAAATCCCTTTGGGTAAATCACTTTTGTTGCGATTCTACTAACAGCCAATGGGTCTGGGCGACAGTACCAGTTTTTATCCATTTCTCGGCCTCTAGAAATACCAAATTCGAAAAATCCCTTCGGATCGCATAACCGATCCATAAAGTAAATGTTCTCCCTAATTCTAGTAGTCTATGGCCTTTTTTTCGATCTTAATGGAACTAAAACTAGGAGTTTCGAAAAATTATTGCCGATGGTTGTGGGCGATAGTATCAGTTTTATCCCTTTATTGGCCTTTTTGCCCCTCACCTACGTCTCGAATTGCTGGGTGTGATCAGTCAGTCATATGATAGAAGTTGAGCCATTTCAAATTTCGAGCTGTATGGGCCAGTGCCAAGCCCTTTAAACCCACTTGCAGTCTGAATTTCCAAAAATCCCTTCATAGTGCGCGCCTTCATCACAAAAGGAATATACATTCCAAATTTCAAGGTTGTAGCTTTAGTCGTTTGAACTGGAGAATTGATCAGTCAAAATCAGTTAACCATGATTTCGTGTCTATTCAGTTCGTTTCAGTTCCTTGGTGGTTGGCGATAGAGTATAAGTTAGTTCTAGATAGAGTGTTCAAAACCGAAACCGAAAATATCTGGTTTAACCGGTTTTTTATGTCTGTTAACCGGTTTTGAAAAAATGACTTTTTATACAGAGCATTGTCTGGTTTGTTCTAGGCATATAAGCATAGAAGGTTGTTATGCTTATATAATATTTTATACTAAGCATCTAAAGATTTGTGATCACCGTACAATAGTAAGAAGTCACTATAGAACTCACCTTGCAATGGCTGGGAAGTTGTCGATATTCAAATGGATAACTTTAAGTGCAGTTATCTCCTAAACTATGTGTCCGATCTCAAGAAGGTGCTTATTTCATGATAACCATATAATAGGTGGGAAATCACCATGATACATTTGGAATATCATTTTAAATAGATGGGGATCTCACCTTGAAATGGGTAAGACACCATTGATATTCATATGAATAACTTGAAGTGCCTTTACCTCCTACACTAAGCGTCCAGTTGTAAAATGAAATTATATTTTAGGATGAAATCGGCTTTTTTAATTTATATTTGTTTGTTGTGGTATAAATCAGATTTTTCTGCCACAACTGTATTCTTCTATAAACCCTTCCCAGAAACTCCTTGGAGATCCCAAAATAATGGGGGTTTCTTATACAATTTGCATCCCTAAGTTTTCTTCGAGGCGCGTGCGACACTGCAATTTTTAACCGGGCGAGCTCATTTATACTCACAGAATGTTAATATTTTGATCGAGGCATTTCTTGATTTAGAATTAAAAAAAATTCGAACCTTAGTGTATCCTTTAAGTCAAGTGCTGTCAAATATACACTTTTGAAGCATTATAGTCATTTCACTTACCAACAGCTTTATTCTTCGAGTGTAGCTGTTTGCTGTTTCCCTAGATTTTTTTTGTGAGTTTCCTTAAACGCCTTTAAAAAGTGATGCTTTGATTTTTTGAACTCTGATATGGTTCTATTTCTTTTTATTCAACCACACAGTTGAAACCTTAACTTCAGGATTTAGTTTTTCTTCTACCCCATCTTTTAGTTTCTAAGTAGGTTTAGTTTGCCCGTTGGCGTGTGTGTGCGAGTGTGTGTTTCAAATTCAAATTTAAAGTCAAGATACGATATGTTAATTCAAAGTATTTTGATTTAATTTTTGGATTTTTGGGTTCTTATGTTCCAATGACTAAACTTAGGCATCATATTGTCTGCTCTTAGAGAGACGCGCAGGCGCACCAGGCACCTAAGGCCAGCTTGAAGTTTAAAAGCAGTTAAGATCTCATGTAAATTAAGCCCACGATCTTGCTTTTGGCTACAAGTTCAATACAAAACATTTGCATTTTTCGAGAGATTTTGGCTGCCAAAAGCCCAAATAGAAGACTTCATTAGATAATGGTTGTTGGGTTATTTAGAATGCCTTCACTGCAGCCAGCTGATAGCTGTAGTGCTGAATTAAATGTTGTTCTTAATATCTTAACAGGGTATGCGAGGACGTTGACAATGTTGTCCGTCTAGTAGTGGTTAACAGTATTTTTGTAGGGAAATTAGTTAATATGTAAAACAGTGATTGCAATCCATGTCAAGTTTATAAATATTTATATAAAATGTTTATATAGCTAATGATAATCTTAATGGTCATTGAATTGGAGTTAAGTTGATAGAGAGAATACCAAGATTTGGCGGGGCATAGCAATAATATTATGTTTGGGTCAACATATGAAATGGTAAGAATTGAGTTTTTTTAATTCTGAATAAATTGCAAAACAAAGTCTCACAGATTTGTGATGTGTGATGGGTTATAGGGATCTATGTACAACGAGGGTTACTTTTAAAATTGTGAGAAATGACAGCGCTGGTGTAGACACTATGCTAGAGACATGGAGGCTTTGTCAATATTGGAAAATTTTAAAATATTCGTAATTTTTCGGAAATATATTTATTTTTACCTTATATTCTTAAAAAATTGTGTTATTGTCAACTTATTTAGTCGTGGCGATTTGTCTGTTAAGATCTTTTCACAAAGATCGTCACTAAATTGTTGTTGAGTCATTAACTCAAATGCGTGGTACATGGTCTTCCGTTTGTTGTTCATGTCTATTAAATAAACAATAAAGTGGAGAGGAGGGTAGTTGAAGTATACATTAATTACCGATTGTTTAAAGAACATGACATGATGGTTAAAGCAAGCGACTATTATGCAAGTCATCTTGGTTAAAACACCTTCTCTGCAATCTACATTTCTTTGAACTGCAGATACTAAGTTGTGGTCAAGAGCCACTTCTTCGTAATCAAGTCAATTGGCTTATTTAGTAAAATCTTCCTAAACAGCTGATGTTTGGATCCCCCATTAAACTGAAGGTCCCGTTTAAAGGAACCTACAAATAGAAGTGTATTAACTATTTTAATGCAAATATCTCTTATATACCGCATTTATGAGACAAAAAGGGAAAGTAAGTAAGTAAAGGACATGTTAAGGATCTGGTCCGCACCATCTTCAAGCAATTTCCTTTATTTGGTAATTGCCTGCAATAATATTTGTCATTGATCTATGGGTTGAGTTAGACTATGTATCATAAGACTAAAGTTATACACTGCTTATATTTACACCTAACATTTCAATACTAATATGAACTACTAGCGGACCCGGCGAACTTCTTCTCGCCCCAATTTTATGCCTTTAGATAAACTCAGTAGAGAATGTTTGATAAACAATGTTTTACGATTAGTTTTCCGCCTCAAAAACAAACAACGAAGGCGGTTTTCCAAAACTCGAAAAGGCAACGTTCAACTGAACGGACATAAAACAGGGAAATTCGAGATTAATCTCATATACTTCCAACGATTGGCCTTGAGATTTATTGATTGTCGTCGGGGAATTGGAATGAATGATCAGTTGGAATTATCTAATTCGTAAGATAAGGACTTCCTCTTCTTTGAATTTGTTCTTTATGATTGTCTGAAATCACATTTTGTTATCAGATTCTTGACGGACAACCGCGTACCATTGCACAATTTCGGTTGATTCAGATTCCGCAATATGATTATGATCGATCCCACCTTTATCTGTAAATTATGCGGCATATTAAGCGAGTGGAAAATTCGGTCGGATTGTTGGTCGCTTCATCCTTTACGGTCACGCTGTAAACAGATTTGTACGAATGCAGTTCTCAAGCGATTTAACTTTCTAATTTGAAATTGTAGCTATTAATGTATTTATTCTTCTCTGCTAGTAACATACTGCCCGTAAATTAATCCAATCGAGATTTTTATAGTTTTGTGTAATGTCATGAGTTACTTTTCCAACGATGTGAACTGGCAAAAATTTGCAGGGAACGATATCAATACAGTCGAAACATCAACCCGAATTTGGCCATTATCAAGCGCTAGCAGTTGTTTCTAGGGAATTCAGCAGAAGATGGGAGGTTCTGGAATGAGCCCCTAATTGTTTGGTTAATTACAACTTCTTCACATTGACGACGTTTTCAAGCATGGTTTTAGTAAATCAGCAGCATTATACATTTTGAGCAAAATCATAGCCCCACCAAATCGTTTTAAATTCCCTCGTAAATCCTTTATCGTTCGGTCAACTACTTCCAAAGCTCATTTAGTCGTTATCGAGCATTCATCCGAAATGTTGATTTGACATTTCGCCTCTACTTCGCCGTTGCGAAATTCTTGGACATTGTATACTTTGGCTTTTCAACCGTGAGAAGATTCATCGACAGTTTTAAAGTGGAATTTGCAGTTCGAATGCCTTCCAACAATGTGACAGGTATGCCAGAGGATGCAGCGGCTAACGTTATTTGAGATCTTGACCAAATTGTTGCCGGAATCAACAAAAAATGTCTTAGGTGTCCCACTCGGAGCATCGAGAATGTAAATGCCTCCAGTTTCATCGTGAATCGTACACGTTCTTGTACTCGGTATTTAACAGCGGCACATTAGTTCGAACTCTTCCGATCAGCTCATCTAGATTATAGTCTTGCTCCCGTTAAAATTCGCGATCGAATGCATTTTGCATCGAACGATTTGACGCTGGCACTCCCAATGTCGGGTTCGACGGATTTTTTTATTTTAATATTATTTTTCTCGTTACCAACCAACATTTAACCGAAAATTTTCCGCCTAGACATCGTTCAAAACCATCAAATCATGCGAAAATTGCAAAATTTCATCAATAAAAAAAAAACATTTTTTGGACTTTTTCGGAATTTTCCGAGTTTTTCCCTAGGAATTTTCTATTTTTCAATTCGAAAAGCCATTCCGTAACAACTGCACACAAAATTCCATACAAAAAACCAATTTTCGATTTTTCCACTTTCCCGACTTTTTCAAAGGATTTTCCCAAAATTATCTTGCATAAAACCCTCATACCAATAACGAACAATTCTATAAAAATTTAAAACAAAATGGGCCAGCCGTTCTCCCTTGATGAATTACTACACACTGTTTACACCGTTTTTATACATATAGGTTTCACAATAAACCGAATTTTTCCAAGCAGCACAACGAATTTTCCACCTTTACGTCGTCTAAAATCATCAAATCAAGCGATACAATGAAAAATTTCGATGAAAAAATTCAAAATTTTAGAGTTATTTCAAGAATTTTCCGAGTTTTCCACCAAGAATTTTTCTATTTTTCCATTCGAAAAGTCATTTTGGAATGATTATCCGAAATTTTCACATTTACATCATTCAAAATTATCAAAACACAAAAAAATTTAAAATTTTGTCGAAAAAAAATTAAAATTTTTGGAATTTTTCCATAATTTTCCAACCAAAATTTTCTGTTTTTTTTTCAACCGAAAAGCCACTACGGAACAATTGCACACAAAAAACTCAATTTGCGATGCAAAATGTTTCTGAAAAAATCCAAATTTTTCGAGTTTTTCCGGAATTTTCCGAGTTTTCCACCGAGAATTTTTCTATGTTTTCATTCGGAAAGTCATTTCGGAATAATTATCCAAAACTGTTCACTGTTACATCGTCCAAAATTATCAAATCATACGATAATATGCAAAAATTCGTCAAACAACAAATTCAAACTTTTTGAATTTTTCCGGAATTTTCCGCATTTTTCAAAAAAAAATTTCCATTTTTCTATTCGAAAAGCCATTCTGTAACAATTGCACACAAAATTCCATACAAAAAGGCAATTTTCGATTTTTCCAATTTTCCGACTTTTCCGGAAGATTTTCCCAAAAATTTCTTTCACATAAACCTGCTCCTGCCAATAACGAACAACTTAAAAAAAGTTTGAGCAAAATCGGCACAGCCGTTCTCAATTGATGAATTACTATACATTTTTGCCACCATTTTTATATATATAGACTAGTGGGCCCGGCAATGCTTCGCTATTGCATATTAACTTGTAATATATTTCACATTTAACATAACTAATTTGAAGCAATTCCCTAACATGGAATTTAACCAATTACATTTTATTGTTGTAAATGCTAATAAAAAGTTCATCAGCAAAGTCATATCTATAGTGCCGAGATGTAGATTAAGTTTTTTCTGTATGTAGGGCGAAAACCCACTTCTTCCACAAATCGGAAACAGATATTCCGCTAAGGATCAAAATTTAATTTTTATTTTGATCTGTAGAAGCGGATACTAACTATCTCTTTGGGCATAAAAACACTTTTGTTATGCCTTCTCCGCCTATTGACCGCAAATGATAATTCAGTTTGAAGCTTCATGCCTTTAGCCATAAAAACTTCTTTTGTCATGTCTTCTTCTCACACGGATCAAGAATATTCCGGAATACTATTATTAAATTGAACTCATATTACCATTTTTTGAGATAATTCTGTCACCAACGTTTGGCTTAACAAAGTGATGGTCTCACGCGCTGTATGGCATATTACACCGTCGTGTTGGAGCCATTTCTCCTTCAAATAATGTGCAATGACATGATAAATAAAAAAAAAACAATTGAAAAAAACAAAGATCTTTCTTCAGCATTTGCAGAGACCGAGTTGCTGAGAAAGGCGTCGGTTCGATAAATTCGAGTCCCCTGTCACACTTACGTCTACAGCGTCGATGGCTTCTATAAGCTGCTCAGATGGATCATTATATGCACCCTCGACTTCACAAAGGGGTACATAAGTATAGCGAACAGGACGTGCATTTTGAAAATAAATTTGCAAGATTTGTAAACGTTGTTCTTGTGTAGTTTTTACATTGTGATTTTTCAAAGTATACTAAAAAAAGTCTATCACACTTCATTAGTATGACAGCTAGATTTAAACTTATTTACAAATGTTTGCTAATGTTACATCTGACATACTATAAAAATTTTAATTGTGCCCCAATAAAACAAATGGTGTTTTCCAGTATAACCACAATGAATATTGCTTTATTTTTCTATATGTATTATTTATTACCGATTCGCTCTCCTGAAAAGTAAATGAAAAGTAACTGGTGTACGGACCATTATTTGATACAGTTTATAAATTCAACTATTGAAGTGCGTGGGCAGCGTCTCGGCACTTTTTACTTATTAAGTTCCAATTAGCCTGTTGATTAGGGCGGAACAATTTGTTCGCGTCTAAAAAAATGTGGTAGTCGTATACCAGTATCGAAATGTACGATAAATTCTTAAAATATTCACTTAGAAACTATATGTCTACAATCAATTCCTAGTTCGCGCTGAGAAGCAAGAAGATTTCAGGTTGAGATATATTTCTAGCAATTTTTCAGTTACGTCAGACCTACCATTCCGATGTTTGGAGACCAACACGAAGACAATAGTATATTTTTGACATTGTTTTGGATCCCGCCCAATATTCTGAAAAATGATTTTAAAAACTTAATTTCCGTATGCCAACTCTCAGAGGCCATAACTTTTTAACCAATACATAGATTTGGTTCTTTAATATCTCATTTATTTAGCTGGGTAGTTAGTTTTACGCAGAAGGTCTCGAAAAATAAATATCTGCAGTTTTCGGAGTGTCCTCATTTAAAAACAAAAAAAATCTCTAACAGAAATCTTTATGCTTTCCAGCGCGAGCTAGGAATTGATTTTAGACACAAAGTTTTTTGGTGAAATTTAGATCGTAGATTCCAATTTTGGTTACGATTTTTGCGAATAAAAAAATTGGCCCACCTTACTGTTCATATCTCTAGGCGAACAGCAATGTTCTGTGGAATTTTTACAGTTATTACTGTTTGTTTTAAAAGGGGTGTGGAACAGCCCACTTCCACCATTACTCTAATTCATACTGCAACAACAACATATGTAACAAATCACATCTTCATACCACTGATAGTTCATGAGATATAGTCTTTTTTACTTTAAAGTTGTATGGGCGGTGCCACGCTCCTTTATCCAATCACAACTAAGTACAGCCAGTGACTTACCGCAGGTCATTAGTACCACTTTTTAAAATTGTCTTATAAATTAGTCTATTAGAAAAGCCGTCAGAGCGATTTTTGAAAAAGTGGTGTGGCACCGCCTTCTTCCTCCCTGGCAGTAATTAATACTGCTCCAATAACATATATACCAAATCTCATCTTCATACCCCTGAAGCCGTTTTATTTTTCAAGTTGTATGGGCGGTGCCACGCCCCTTTATCCAATCACAACCAAATATACCCAGGGACTATCAACAGGTCAACAGTACCACTTGGTAAAATTTTCGTATCAATCGGTCTATTAGAAAAGCAGTTCGAGTGATTCTTTAAAAGAGGGCGTGGCACCGCCCACTTGCACCTCGTCTGTAATTCTAACTGTACGAACAACATATATACAAAATCTCATCTTCATACCTCTGATAGTTCATGAGATATAGCCCTTTTGATTTTCAAGTTGTATGGGCGGTGCCACGCCCATTTATCCAATCACAACCAAATATAGCCAGGGACTATCAACAGGTCAACAGTACCACTTGGTAAAATTTTTGTATCAATCGGTCTATTAGAAAAGCCGTTAGAGCGATTTTTGAAAAGAGGGCGTGGCACCGCCCACTTGCACCCTGGCTGTAATTCTAACTGTACGAACAACATATATACCAAATCTCATCTTCATACCTCTGATAGTTCATGAAATATAGCCTTTTTAATTTTCAGGTTGTATGGGCGGTGCCACGCCCCTTTATCCAATTACAACCAAATGTCTACAGGAACTATCTACAGGTCAACAGTATTTCATGGTAAAATTTTTGTATCAATCGGTCTATTAGAAAAGCCGTCTGAGCGATATTTGAAAAAAGGGGCGTGGCGCCGCCCACTTTTTGAAAAAATAAAACCTTTTAAACCATCCGGAAGCTATAGCGAACAAAACTAAAAAAAAATTTTGAAAATCGGTCCAGCCGTTTTTGAGTTTTAGCGAGACAACTGCACAGCAATTCATTTTTATATATAAGACTAGTGGGCCCGGCAATGCTTCGCTATTGCATATTAATTTGTAATATATTTCACATTTAGGTCTACAAAGTACTTTGAGAACGATGCTTAAGCTCGACAATAATATGTTGAGTTTATTTACTTATTTAACTTATTTAAAGTAACTCCTTAACATTAAAGTTAACCAATTTAGTTTTATTGTTGTAAATGCTAATAAAAAGTTCATCAGCAAAGTCATATCTATAGTGCCGACATGTAGATAAAGTTTTTTCTGTATGTTGGGCGAAAACCCACTTCTTCCACAAATCGAAAACAGACATTCCACTAAAGATCAAAATTATTTATTTTGATCCGTAGAACCATCTGTATACTAACTATCTCTTTGGTCATAAAAAAACATTTGTTATGCCTTTTCCTATTGACCGCAAATGAAAATTCCGTTTGAAGCTATGCCTAAAGGCAATAAAAACTTCTTTTGTAATTTTTTCTTTTCACACGGATCAAGAATAATCCGGAATAATATTTTTGTATTGAACTCGAATTACCATTTTTTGAGATAATTCGGTCACCAACGTTTGGCTAAACAAAGTGAAGGTCTCACGTGCATTATGGCATGTTACACCGTCATTTCTCCTTCAAATAATGTGCAATGACATGATAAATAAAAAAAAATCAATTGATCGTCCAATGGCTCTAGTCCTTCTACCAGTTGGATTTTAAATGAATGTAAGCCAGGATCTTTCCTCAGCATTTGCAGCGACCGAGTTTCTGAGAAAGACGTCGGTTCGATAAATTCGAGTCCCCTGTCACACTAATGTCTACAGCGTCGATGGCTTCTATTAGCTGCTCAGATGGATCTAAACTAAAATAAAGTCTACCACACTTCATTAGTATGACAGCTAGATTTACACTTATACCTATCAGAAGTTCTACATGTCAAGAAAAATACCCCATGCATAGGTTATCTACACTTGTTTGCTAATGTTACCTCTGACATACTATAAAAATTTAACCATTGTAGTATAACTACAATGAATATTGCTTAATTTTTCTACCTATATGACTTATTACCGATTCGCTCTCCTAAAAAGTAGTTGAAAAATACATACCTGTAAAGTTAATTTTAAAAAATCACTATTTTATTTTTAACTTATTTAGTTCAAAATAGCCTGATCATTAGGGCGAATCAATTAGTTCGCGTCAAAAAAAGTGTTAATCGTATATCAGTATTGGAATGTACGAAGAATTCTTAGAAAATTTCACTAAGAAACTATATGTCTAAAGTCAATACCTAGTTCGCGCTGAGAAGCATTAAGATTTCAGGTAGAGATATTTTTTTAGCAATGAGCAATTATTCAGTTTCTTCAGACCTATGGGCCCCGGCTCTAATTTTTACCTACCATTCCCATGTTTGGAGACCAAGACGAAAAGAATTGTATATTTTAGATTTTGTATTAGGATCCCGCCCTACATTCTGAAAAATGATTTTTAAAAATTTAATTTCTGTGCGCCAACTCTCAGAGGCAATAACTTTTTAACCAATACATACAATAGATACTTGCTTCTGTTATACCTCATTCAGTTTGTTGGGAAGTCAGTTTTACGCAGAAAGTCTAAAAAAATACATATCTGAAGTTTTCGGTTTCTGCTCATTTAAAAACAAAAAAAATCTTTATTTGAAATCTTCATGCTTTTCAACGCGAGCTAGGAATTGATTTTAGACACAAAGTTTATTGGTGAAATTTTCTTAAACTTCATCGTAGATTCCGATATTGGTTACGATATTTGCGAATAAAAAAATTGGCCCACCTTACTGTTCATATCTCTAGGCGAACAGCAATATACTGTGGAATTTTGACAGTTTTAACCGTTTGTTTTAAAAAAAGGTGTGGAACAGACCATTTCCACCCATACTTTAATTCATACTGCAACAACAATATATGTAACAAATCTCATCTTCATACCTCTGATAGTTCATGAGATATACCCTTTTTAATTTTTAAGTTGTATGGGCGGTGCCACGCCCCTTTATCCAATTACAACCAAATGTAGTTAGGAACTATCTACAGGTCAACAGTACCTCATGGTAAAATTTTTTTATCAATCGATCTATTAGAAAAGCCGTTAGAGCGATTTTTGAAAAGGGGGCGTGGCACCGCCCACTTCATTCCTGGCTGTAATTAATACTGCTCCAACAACATATATACCAAATCGCATCTTCATACCTCTGATAGTTCACGAAATATAGCCTTTTTAATTTTCAAGTTGTATGGGCGGTGCCACGCCCCTTTATCTAATTACAACCAAATGTAGTCAGGAACTATCTACAGGTCAACAGTACCTCATGGTAAAATTTTCGTATCAATCGGTCTATTAGAAAAGCCGCCTGAGCGATATTTGAAAAAAGGGGCGTGGCGCCGCCCACTTTTTGAAAAACAAAAACCTTTTAAACCATCCGGAAGCTATAGCGAAGAAAACAAAAAAAAAATTTTGAAAATCGGTCCAGCCGTTTTTGAGTTTTAGCGAGACAACTGCACAGCAATTCATTTTTATATATAAGATTACATTGATCTAAAAAATGTTATATGCCCGATCATTCGATAAAGTATAACATTTACCATGATTTATGTAGTTTTACAAACATACATGAGCCATTTCCCCCTCTTGTAAAAAATATAAAATCATATGTCGGAAAATCACTCTAACATATGTTGCTGGCAACACAATAGAAGTGTTGGTGCTACAACATATACGCTGTGATTTCAACACACGTTTGAATATTTGCAAATTTAGTAGTATTTTTGTTACAATAAAAACGTGAGTAAGACTTCTTGTTGTCCTATAAAATTGCATAAACTATAACATTAAGAAGATCATATCAAGAAATACACGACTTCATATACAATATATTCATATAGGAAATCACCTTTCAGACAGTCAGACAGTGAAGCAGTCACTAGGCTAACACGGAGACAAGTCGACAGACAGTTAAAGAGTTGGGAGAGTTGAAATCAAGGAAACCACCACTGACAAGTGTTAATTGAATTCATGTTGAGCAGAGGTAATCATAATAATAACAGTCAAACCGTGCCATTGTTTATGGCCGTTGACAATAAAGACATTTTGATGTAGCCGCACAGTGGGAGGTACAGCTAGCAGTCTTGAGATGTTATAAGTCATATGAGTTGTAAATTGTTATATGGAAAGAAGTTAGGAACAGCGTTCAGCGGACAATTTCATTGAACATCCGCTTAGTGGTAGCGAATGTGGGCTCTCTTAGTGAAGTTGGAAGTCCCAAGAAACTAGAATCGGGCGCGGTGATTTACTACGCCAAACTCCTTAACGAAAACATTTTATGAAAATACAAAGAAAAGGAAAGCAAAAAAGCGCCAAATGTTGACGTATAAGGGCCATGGAATGTCCAAACTCTCTCCAGAGATGATGCCTCTATCTACTTAGCGGATGTCTTCGACAATTACAAGGCAAAATTACTGAAATCTTTTACAGCTGTCACGCAGAAAGAAACGAATTTGGTTTGGATTCATAGTCGGCAAGATAATTCGACAAATGGTCTCGCAGTTTAACCCTATAAGTGACTGAATAGCCACTATCAGCATCCAGCAGAAATACTTTTACATCACGCTAATATGTGTACAAAAACACGAAGAAAGTTTCAGTCGGGAAAACCGACTTATATATAGTCTCACCCTAAGTACAACATACAATTTTCTAGTATATTGTATTATTACTCGATTTCTAAAGTGGTCGGAGTGGGAGGTACCAGAAGGGGCGAGACTTTATCCTGCATCAGCTTTACCAAATACAGAATTTGGGCACGATCACGTTGGGCGCATTGATGTTATTAATTGATTTCTAAAGTTGGCGGTACCAGATGGGGATGTGAGGCACCAGATGGGACGCGGCTAGACTTTAAGTTTTTTCTCTCCAAAACTTTATCCTGATGTAGCTTTATTTAAAACAAAATTTGGGCACGATAGCGTTGGTTGAATTGATTTTATTACTCGATTTCCAAAGTGGGCGGAGGGGTATATTTGTATGGGAGGTACCAGAAGGGGCGTGGTTAGAGTACCAGTTTTTTCATCAAAACTTTATCTTATACAGGTTTAGTAGATACATAATTTGGGTACGATCGCGTTGGATCTATATCAAAAGTGGGCGGAAGTGGTGTGGCTAGACTTCCAGTTTTTTATTCAAAACTTTATCCTGCTAAAGCTTTACTAAATACAGAATTTGGGCATAATCGCAACCTTGATATCCCCTGACAAAAGATAAGAACCCTAATTGATCACTTTGTAATCGATGGAAGGCATGGCTCAAGCGTTATGAGCGAGAGTGTGATGCGTGATGCAAATAAAGTCCCAAATCACCGCCTAGTTTCAGGTAAGCCTACGCTAAAGTAGTGTTTAAAACGTTCGTAATCAAACGCACGAGAAGCTAGACATTGCTAAGCTGCACAACACCGAGATACCCAATGCCTACTCCAACCAAATCACTTAATTACTGCAAAAAGAAAGTCCGGTAATGATTTTGATGTTCCCGAGACACAGTGGCAACATATTGCGCATACCTAAGGTAAAAAGCATAGGTTTTGGAATGTTAGGTAAGATATGATAATTTGGGGAACACTTTCGTACTCTGCTCGTTCTCGATTTGGTTAAAGGAAGGCATGCCCGATGATAGGCATCTGAGTGTCATATGTGTGTCAACTTTCGCGGAATCTGTCTTTTACCCATAGCATACACGATCCTGTCTAGTGTGTGATTTGAAAACTAAAGGCCATCCAAGCGATCTTGGTTGAAATTTATCAGTGTGGCTTTAGTCCTAGTAAAGCCACGACCGAACAGGTATTAACGTTACAATAAATCCTGGAGAAGACGTAAGAAATGAAAAGCGACGCTGAATATCTGTTATCGATGATAGGACTTTGCAGTATGACATTGACCGCCACGCTGTATTCAGTGCAAATAGGCAAAAATTTGACAAATACATATTAATATAGATGGTCATGCGAAAGGCTGCGGTAAACACGACATGCTGCTTCGATGATATAGATATCACTGGCAGAGGACGGGGGATGGTATTGTGGCCTTTTCAAGCGTTGAGAAACGGTCTTTAGATATTCGTCGGGTGATAAATGATCCCAAAACCAAGTTATTTGTTTCAACGAACACAGAGTCTACACGTTTGGGACGCTGCGTGAACATTGACAACTATAACTCTGAAACTGTAGATGATTCTGTCAAAAATTCAACTTTACTCTCCTACCTGTCTTGCTCTACAGTGCCGAATCCTGGGTAACGGCACAAGCGGATCAATATATTTTGGAACTATTCGAGAGAAAAATACTACACAAAGTATTTGGACCCGTCATCGTTAACAGCGAGTAGCGTCGTCATATAAATAATGAGCTGTATCACTACATCGAAGTTGGACAAATTGTACGAATCGATGAAAACGCCGGCGCAGGAGGGGCGACCAAAACTTCTCTGAACCTGTGATCTCCCGCATGGTAGTCGCGTGTTTTAACCACTATGCTACTATGCTATGTTCGTTTCAACTAGCAGACATCTGGCTACCTTAAATCTTCACATTATTGATATAATATGATAAGTTTTTATTTAATAACTGTACAATAAGCGGCACGATTGTTAAAACAATCGTTTACAGGACACACATTAATTTGTGTACAATATCCAAAAATAAAAGTATCTCAAAAATAGACCCATCCATCCACTGTGTGAGTAGTAAGCGCTCTATCAAAAGAAAACTGCAAATGAATAACAATAACATGACACTGCTAATGATGATGAAGATGATGACGGTCGGTGGTGGCGTTGCTGGCGATGACGATGCGAACGTTGACAATGACGTTGATGCAGCGATGACGCGTTGATGCCGACGATGATGATGGTGATCGGGCGGACTCAACATAATGGGACATCTCTTAACACAGTTCCCAACAGTGAACACACAAAGTTGTCATTAACTATACAGTGGAGTGGGAAAAAGGACACCAAATAACTGAGCACCACCACACGATGACGCCATCAATATAAATTACTCAATTAATGTCATTTTGTGTCAGGTACAACAACACTATAATCATAATAATAGTAGTTATTTGACTCTAGACTTGTTGCTCTGGCCGTTGACGATGTTTTAAGTGTAATGTTCCAACATGGATTGATAAAATACCTAGTGTGTACAACACCACCACCACCATCGTAGCAAGACGAGGCATGCGATACCATGGTCTGATATAGAAACATGCTTGGTACTACGACGTGTAACTAACAACTACTTGTGATATTATGGTGGGTATGGTTGTAAAACATGTTGCCAACAATATCGTAGTTAAGATATTGTCCATAGAAGGGGTTCATGATCGGAACTATGTCAAGTAAGGTACTTGTTCGAGTACCGAAGGGGCCATTACATTGATGTGGTCATATACTCCTACTGCCAGTTGCTTATTTAAGATTTGATGTATGTTGCTGATTTTGTTAACATGCTTACGAAAATGTTTAATTAAATTTGGCAGAGATATTCCACGGAGAATGCAATCAATACAACTTGATATGGTTAAAAGGGAGAGATAAGATTTTGTCTTGCCGAATCGGCGAATACTTACTTGAGTGTAAATATTGAAAGCGCATTTGTTTAGTGAAGGGTTATAGTTGTAGGATTGATTCATATGTCTGTGTTGTAAAAATGAGATGCCTCCACTTAAGTGTGAATAAAAGCGAAACGCGTCAATCGTTTTTTATGACCTATCTATGTCTCACTTTCGACACAGGTTAGGTACCCACAAAAATAAAACATTGAGTTTCACGATCACCCTATTGTGCACGGTAGCTTTGGGTGTATTGATATTATAACTCGATTTCCAAAGTGGGCGCATTTGGGGGTTCATTTGGATGGTAGGTTTCAGAAGGGGCGTGGCCATGTAGCTCATATGCAACCCCATAAGTCGTTTTTGGAAAATATTAACCTATGCAAAGTTTCAAAACGATTGGCTACGGCTTTCAAAACTCTTCGTGCGTACCAGCCGGACGGACGGTCATGGATCAAACGACTTAAATAGTCATGAATCGAATTTGGTTCAAAGAAACCTAGGCTCTAAAGTCACACTTTCTATATGCTCAGGGTTAGGGTAATAAAAGCAAAAACTAATGTATTGAGACGGCATATAAATTAGGTACAACAAGGCATCCGACAATCAATGGGAAGACTATATGTTTTGACTATAACTACGGATTGGCCAAATCATTACCAAATTAAATACATTTTTTACCCCAATAACATGTTCCATTTATCAAACTCTACACTTACCAACTAACGTAAACTCCACTGTACGCCATATCAATATGTTAACTTCCTTCCCGCAATTGTACCACCCCACAACAAATCCCACAGATCATTGTTAGAGCCCTTTTCCGTCTCGTCAAGTCTTTAACAAAATATAGTAATCATTTAATTAAAAACGTGCCTTTCAATTTATCACTATTGAAATTTTGTCAGACTTTTTTGTGTATGATCTAACGACAACCAAATACTGTCGTTGTATTTTGTGAATATTGCTTATTAGAAAAAACTATGAGTACACTTATATATAATAGCGAACATGTTTTCAATAATTAAGTCTTTGTTGTTTGGATTTTCGATTAAGAAAATAGTTTCATAAAAAGAACACGCATAAGATTTGTGACGCCTGCAACGCCCTCTATGACTGCTGTTTGATTATATTAGATCAAAAGCTCATAGAAGCAGAAACTAAAGGCGCTAGGAAACAATAGCAAAGTGTTGAAAACAATACTGTACTTGATCACAAAAAATAGAGAAAAAAATTACACCAAATCAAGTCATTCTTAAGAGTCTTAAGCAAGTATTGAATCACAATAATTAAGTTGCAATCACTTATGGTTGCCCGCGATGACGCGATGTATGGGGGTTTTCATGGATATTCAATTTTTTTTGGGGAAACTCTAAGAAGGTTAGATTGTAATGTTGCCAATGATTATAATTGGTAACTGAGTTAAGTTACATAAATCAAATAGTAAAATGTAACATAAATTAGATATGTTTCTTAGTTTAACTGAATTAAATATATCTTATAAGGTTACATAAGACAATGCAAGTAGTTATAGATTAGTTAAAGTAAAGGTGGTATAGTTTAACTGCAATAATTGTGTCAGTTTAATTGATACAGTCTTTCCTGAGGTTGTAAAACAGCACAGTGTCTAGCACAATTAGGGCAATGTGATACCTGCAATTTCCCCTATAACAAACCCTGATTAGCTTAATTGCCTCCAGGGCTTCGGTGCATACTATATGGTTTCCGAATACCCTAGGTTATTAGGTTGACGATAAGTAATCGCTCGGTCATGAGACTTTGTCATTACACCACTCGGAGACCATTATGGTCCATTGTTTGAAAATGAAATAAGAAAGTAATGAGTGAAACAGAATTAATCGAAATATTCATAGATTTCGAAAATGAAAGATAATTCAGAATAACAGTTAGAAATTTTCTATATAATATTATCAGCATTATCTGTATGCTACCTCAAACCGTTAGTGGATTTTCCATGTTGTATGATGATAGTTTATTGACAATATTAAAATACCACTTCCATAGGAATTGCATCCTACTGGGCGATGGTAGAGCAAATCCTCAATTGTCTCAATTTTCTCCACATAGTTATACATTCTACAGTAGTTTTCCTGTGTTGTCTCCCAGTTCGTTGTAAAGGCCTCAACGTCAAGCTGTCTTTTGACAGTCTTCCTATCAAACTCCAAGAGTGATCTGCTGCCCTTCGGTGCAATTCATTCGCCATCTTGTTCCCCAGTATGTCACTGTGCCAGGAGACCCAGCAGACAGTTTTGTGAGCGCCATTCTGTAACTATTTTGTGAGCGCCTGTCTGCTGAACCTAAAAAGCATGTATTATACCCTCACCCTATGGTTAGGAGTTTATATGTCATTTGATACGACCTAAAAGAGTAACACATAGAAGAGTCATCTTAAAAGAAAAAAAAAAATAAAATTAAAATTTTCTTTCATTGTCGGCTTCCATCGAATGTTGTTGACAGCAACTTCGCAGTATTAAGCGTCGATTCAATCGCCGTGTCTAGTAAGAGCTTCTCAAACAGTGACGTTCGCATTCGTCGATAAACAAGTAGGTGCCGTTAGTTGTGAATCTAAAAATAGAAAGCGTGTTAATTCACAACAACGCGAGAAGCTATCCCATACCTCATTCATAGGGTGCAAAGGGAAATTAAGTTTTTTTTAAGAACCATGTCCGTCTGTCTGTCTGTCTTGCTGTCCGAGTTAATATTTCCCCAACAATACTTACGGTATTGAAAATGGGCTACATGGTCACACCCACTCTGGTACCTCCCATACAAATACATCATTCCGCCCACTTTAGAAATCGTGTAATAATATCAATTCACCCAACGGGATCGTACCGAAATTCTGTGTTTAGTAAAGCCATAACCGGATAAAGTTTTGGGAAAAAATTTTTAGGTATAGCCACGCCCCTTCTTGTACCTCCCATACAAATGCACCATTCCGCCCACTTTAGAAATCGAGTAATAATATCAATACACCGAATGCGATCGTGTCCAAATCCTACATTTAGTAAAACTATAGCAGAACAATGTTGTGGAGACAAAACTGGGAGTCTAGCCACACCCCATCTGGTACCTCCCATGCTTATCAGGCACCGCCCACTTTGGATATCGATTAATATTATTAATAGAAGCAACGCGATCGTGACCAAATTCTGTTTTTAATAAAGCTCAAGCACGAAAAGTTTTGGAGAAACAATTTGGAAGCCTAGCCATGCCCCTTCTTATACCTCCCATACAAATGCACCATTTCGCCCACTTTAGAGATGAAGTAGTAATATCAATACAACCAATGCGATCGTGTCCAAATCCTAAAACTATAGCAGGACAAAGTTTTGGAGAAAAAACTGAAAGACTAGCCATGCCCCATCTCGTAGCTCCTATACCCATCAGGTACCTCCCGCTTTATAAATCTGTTAATACTATTAATATATCCATCGCCGTAGTGACCAAATTCTGTTTTAAGTAAGGCTCTAACAGGATACAGTTTTGGAGAACCAATTTGGAAGCCTAGCCACGCCCCTGCTGGTACTTCCCATACAAATGCACCACTCCACCCACTTTAGAAATCGAGTAATGATATCAATAGACTAGAATATTTTATGTTTTACTAAGGGGGAGAGTATATGTAAGTCGGTTTTCTCGACTGAAACTTTTTTACCTGTTATCTAGAGAAATTATTCGTTTCTCTGTTCTAATAATGCGAAAAGCTAAATCTAGGTGGGCTGCTGTCACTGAGAGAATTTAGTGGAAATTAAATTAGAGTTTTTGTTATATAACTAGTATTTTGCATTGTGTGTTTGGATTTTTACCGGCTTACCATACGCATTTGTTCGTTATTACCGTCATACTATCATATATTTTCAAAATAAATAAGCCAAAGGTCTATAAAATTAGCGGAAATGAAAATGAATTGAGAGTATGGATTGCAGAGGTTTTGAGGACTGTTTTGATGTGAATTTAGTACCATCATTGGAAGCGACTCCCCCTGCAACCAGTTTATGTCTGCCAGAATAGTTTATCTGTCTGCTTCTTATATGTGCTTAACCATAACAGAATTGATGCGTGACCCGACTTAGGTTGTCGCCAAATGCCGGGTAATCTGGTAATCTTATCGCACTACGGAGAGTGCATGTTGCTGCAGTCTCTTCAGATTCAAATCCAGCTAATGCTGGGCAATCCCAGAGAAGGTGTTTCGATGTTTAATCATCCTCTCCAAGCAGCATCTCCAAAGAGTAGAGTTTCTATAGCCTGATCGAAAAACGTGTTTTCCAAAATGACTATGACTCGCTAGTGCTCATATAAGTGCTGACATCCTACCTCCCGGGAAGTCAAGTAATTGCTTTGTCCTCTTTGCCATTCAGTCTCCATTTTTCAATAAATATAATATCGGTCCACTGCCTGAAGTATAGACGGCAAGTCGACCTTGATGTCAAGCCATCAACCTCAGCGATAAATGATAGGGAAGTAACAACCATGGCTTCCTGACTGCCTGTATAGATATTTTTCAGAAGTTTGGCAATCTCTAGTCTATCCGTGATTTATACTTGAAACACGCAGCTTATATTAAGGTCCGACCAATGAATGCCTCAGCCTACTATCCCGACCAACTTTGATCCATCCGTGAAAATTCGGAAACTAATGATATCCCGCCAAGTGACTTTTTTCAGGTATTCCTATTCAGAATAAAAGTCTTTAGTGTGGTTAGTGGTAATAGGTAAGGGGTGCAGTAGTCCGTTTTTATAGGAATTGTGTTGATTCGGTGTAGTAGTTTAGCATGTTCAGAATGCTCCGAGATGACATGATTCATGGCACTCAGTGCTATACCGGACGTTATGTTCATTGCCCCACTGGCACTAATCATAGGTTATCTTTGATTTTTTTGCCAAGGAAATCAGAAAGTATTTCTTATGACAGCAATTCCACCAAACTCGATGCCATAGAAAGTATTGGTCTAACTATTGCTGTATATATCTACAAAGTGATCTTTGGAGACAGTCCTCAGCACTTGCCTATAGCCTCTTTACAGCAGGAAAGAGCAGCAGATGTCTTTTGGATCACCACATTGGATTTCCAAGACAGTTTTATGTTGAGGATAATTCTTAGATACTTATTCTCATGCTCTGTCAACTGTAATTACACCCATTAAGTAACGGTGGTTCAAATTATTATATTTTTTATATCGAGAAAACAGGATAACCTCGGTGTTAAATGGGATTAGAGTAGGGTGATCAGTTCGGTTTTCAGAAACCGGATACTCGGTTTTTTTCACTCATAAAAACCGTCGGTTTTTTTTAAATCCCTGTTTTTCGAATATCGAATAATCCGGTTATTTTTTTGTCGAATCTCGGTTTTTTGGCGTTCGATCCTTTTTATTTAAATTCATTCATAATTGTGTTAAATGTGTACTCGTACATGTTTTTTTTTCTCCAGATTCTGCCGGCTCCTGAGAATACAATATGGGAGAAAATATATGATTTCTATCTACCCAAAAAAGATAAGTTAAAGAAAAAATTGATTTACTTAAAGCAGAAAAAAGCTTCTCTATTGTGGTCGATGAATGGTCGGATATATCTTACATAAAATACATAAATGTTACTGTGCGAACACTTGATCTCGAAAGCAAAACGTGCAACACCAATTATCAGAAAATTTATATGATATTTATACACCCAAGCACTTAAATTGTATCTTATTTCTTAAATGTTACTAAAACTAAAGATTAAATTAAATATATTTTTATATAATCAAGTATTTAAAAATGAATTGTTTTATTATGTTTTATTTGGCTTTGTTAAATTAACAAACTGATCTCAGTAATGTTTTGGATTGTAATAATTGCATTGTAAAAAACATAAGTATATTTGAATTATTTTCTTTTATTTTTCAATGAAATTTTTTTGTCAAAAATTGTGTTTTAATTTGTTATTTGGCATACATTTGAAAACCGGATTAACCGGTTTTTTGTGAATTTCCAAAAAAGCAACCGGTTTTTTTCAAATGCCATTTTTCGAATAATTCGAAAACCGGTTTTCGCAAAAACCCGAATAATTGATCACCCTAGATTAGAGGTAGCCCGCTGTTGGGGGTCCAGTTTGATACTAGATTAAGTATTGAAGATGTGCTAATGCTAAGTAAATTGAGATTTTTCTCCGTACAGATGGCTAGATCATTGGCGAAGGCAAATACCTGGCATTCGGCCGTCTGTAGTTCGAGAAGCTGTTCATTGATTGTTGTTAACCATAGAAGTGGAGACAGTACTCCTCCCTGATGTGTTTGTCCGTTAACGTTACTAGCAATTGTGACCACTCTCCACTCGGCTCTGATGGTTGTTTCTACCAGAAGTATCCTAATTAAGTATGTCACTGAACTGTCATCCCCAATATTATGTTATGACTAGAATTGCTATAGGTAACATATTGTTGAAGGCTATCTAGGAAAGTTACCTGAACGTATATCTTATTCTCGTGGGATTTTTAGGTTGTACTGACTAAAGATTGGAGAGTTTTCTAAGTTGACCTCTTTAAGAGTCGGCATGTTGAGATTTTGATAGTAAATTATGTTAAAGATTATTTCGAAAATGGATATCTAATAACATCTCAAATATTTTAAAGACAAAGTGTGAGAGACTGATCGAGCGAAAGTTTTATTTGTTTGACATGATAGCATTTGTTAGCTTTTTGGATGTAAACCACTTTGGTTTGCTTGCAAATGTTGGAAATGACTGCCAGCCTGAGGCAGCCACTAATCAACTGCAAGAGATAGGTATAAGGCATCCTGTAATTGCGCTGAAGTTATTGCATCACTGATTTTTAGTGTTTAAAGCATTTTATGATCCATATCACATTTTTCTTGCTCACTATCGGGTGAATTGCAGTTAAGTTAGGCGGACTTCCACCTAATATTTCTGCCTGATGACAACTGTTCACAGGGCCGAAGCCAGGATTTTATTTCGGAGGGGGCCAAAACCAATTGAAACAAAAAATAATTAAAAATAAAAAAAATCAACAAAAGATGTATCGAAAAATTAATTAAATTTGACATGAGTAATGAAACTTAAATAACAAAAAAAATTGTATACACTTAAACGTCATATAGGACTGTAGTTATAAGTCTTTTAGTAACGTATATTTTAAAACTTACAATATGGCATTAAATACATGACATACAAATTCTAGTTTCAGGTAATAATAAAACACAACCACCGTTTTATAACATAAATTGTGGTCACTTATTGTCAAAATATATCATCCATATGTAAAGATTTATTATTGTCTTTCTGACAAAATTACAACTATATCATTAAAAATAACTTATATTTCTATGCGCTCTGCGCAAGGTTGAACAACTATTTGCAATAAAACAAAATTGTTAGGATATAAAAGTTCACTGCGGAGAAGTATAGCATCTACTGGGTTAGAAGGCCTGTAAGGTTTCTCTTGTCAAAATATGAGATTAAAATTTTTAAATTATATAAATTATATTTAAGTAATTCCATGGGAAGCGATCACACAAATTTTGGGTCTTTTCTCCAAATTTGACGATATTTGGAAACATGTACCTTAGAGTGCAGAAAACCAGTAATAAAGTTTCAGTTGGGAAACCCGACTTACATATACTCTCACCCTCAATAAAACATAAAATTTTCTAGTATATTGATATTATTACTCGATTCTAAAGTAGGCGGAGTGGTTTATTTGAATAGGAGGTACCAGAAGGGGCGGGGTCATGAATTCCATTTGGAATACTGTAAGTAGTTTTGGGGAAATATTAACTCGTGCAAAATTTAAACTCATTTGGTTGCGCCTTTCTAAAATTATCGTGCGTACCAGCCAGAGAGACGGCTTAAAAATCATGAATCGAATTTGCTTCAAAGAAACCTAGGGTCTAAAGTGGCTCCTTCTATGTGTTACATTTTTGGGTCGTATCAAATGATAAATACCCTCCTACCCGTAGGGTGAGGGTATAAAAAATTAGATTTTTTTTTTTAAAATCAGGATTGGCCGTGCGAAAATTTTTGTAATTTTTTTTTAAAAAATATTCTAACTTTAATTTTACTATTCTAAATTAAATAGTACGATTTAGTATTTTTTTAATTTAAAGTAAAAACAAAACTATCTTGAAGAAAAAATCCACCTCTATTTTTTTAAATATTCCCCGTGATAATGGTGTCTCTTCAACTTCATGAGAAAAAAATAAAATAGATGACTGACAAATTAAGAAAAATATTTTTTATGTGATCGCTTTCCATGGAATTGTTCAATTATATCGAGTTTAAATCATAGAGCAAAATTATATAGAGACACCAAATCTCTCGCCAAAATTAAATTCCACAGGCTCGAGCAACCTGGAGAGGAACTGTTTAAAAGGAGGGACATTGCGGATCGCGCGTGTAAGAAAGAGATTTAAAAGAAAATACTGGGTTTTTTATCTACGTGTACAAATCTCAAAGTCTTAATATATTTCACATTTTAAAATTAACTTTTAATAGTATTTTTGCTAAACTTTCAAGAAAAGAAGTGACATATCCACACTCCGAAAATCGAAAATTTTTTCGCTCGAGCCTATACATCAAACTGACGTTATTTCCAGTCTAGAGGGAGTTGGAGACCCATTGGTTTAAATACATATATTAATAAGGTTTTATCTTACAATTTTCTACTAGAACCTCTAACATAGATAGAGAATGGATTTTGTTTTCTCCTATTCAATGTTTGAAAGAAAAAACACAGTGTATTTCCTTAACGAAGACGATATTTTTGGCCCCTGTGGCCACCCATGGCTACGGCCTTGACTGTTCAAGTAATTGTTGGGATAGTGGGGTGTCCAGGAGAGTCCTGATAGACTCTTCGGACGAATTCCATCATCTTGTAATCCCGTAATCGCTGAGACTTTAGAAATTAAGTACCTGAAGCATGCAGTCTGCCTTTCTTCCTTTATGAATTCATACAAGTTTGGCCATGACTTTCGCTTAGCCTTCCTCACACCAGAGTAATACGACTTTTGTAAATCTCCCAATTTCTTTGATTCTTGCTAGCTTTGGCCTTATTGAAAAGTTTCATAACAGAGAATCTGAGATCTCGAAGTTCAATGGACCACCATTGTGATTTTCTTATATCTATTGATAATATTGCAACAAGTGCTTTTGTGGGATTCTGTGTGCTTACAGCAAAGCTGTTGTGTGACGTATTTGATGTTAGATATACTGTTAGTGCATTTAAGCATATTTTGTTATTTTCGAAATTTCTACTATCTCTATGAAAACGCCCATATAGCTAACGTTTATTTAACTATTTCGCTGTGTGCGTGTCTGCTGATCTAGTGCCTCCACACAAAACCCCAAAAGCCACCAACAAAAAATCTAAAATAGTCTAACATAAATTTATATTAAATCCGTCTTAAACAATAATAGCTGTTGAAAGAACAGGTTGTTGTCAATCTTAAGTCATAATACGAGTAATAACGATTCTACGTGTGCGCATGCGCGCCGATATGAGTGTCTTATTCATACAACCAGACGCAGACTTGACTATTTGCAGTGTCTGTGTTGTTGTTGTTTTTTTTTCTTCTTCTGTACTAGGTTTTGTTTTCGTTTTGCTAATTTCTTAAGACACATGTTTAGATGAATGTGTTCACTTGAATCCGAATACAGAGATATCAAACTCAAATACTCGAGTAACTCGACTAACATGACAAGTTGAAGTTTAATAGTTTTGAAATCGCACACACGTTCACATGCTATCGATCGAGTAGAATTTGTATACGTTACGTAGGTAAATATGGCAACAAAAAAAAACACTCACACGTCTGTGAACCAATCAACTCTGAAGCGATCAAACAATTAGACAAACATCATATGCATATGTAGCGACGGTTGTGTATGTTATGTGTAAATTTGCACGAGAGTACGATGTGACGCCTGATTGTGTGATGTTGAAAACGTTGTCAGGTGCTTGAAGCGTTGTGTATGGAAATAATGAAACATTAGCTTCTTGACAAGTTCTTGATTTTTATAAATTAATTTAAATTTCAATATAATTTGTAAACGCTTTATAAAGAGGTACGCTTCCGTGATGGGCATTATAAGTTTAATCAACAAATTGGTCACGTGTTAAAGGGGAGGAGACAGATATGATATACTGTAGGCAATTTAAAGACTATAAATAATCAAAGAAGATAAGGTTTTGTTTTGTGAAATAGGTTTTTAGTTGAATGACTGTTACAACGGAGACTCTTTAGAATTTTGTATATGTTTATATTGTTTACCATATGATAGGATATGATTGGTAGGATATTTGCCGCCTACGAAGACCGGTGTGCTGAATGTATAGTTAGTTAAACAACAGTTTTGTTTAACAAACTGTTTAATATTAACTGTTATATTACTTTCAATGAATCGTTTTAATATAAGTAATAAAAAATATGGTAACACTTTACAATAGGGCATCGCTCCTTTGCCTAGAGATACATTTTTTGCAAAACGTTTCAACTGCCATCACACATTTATGTTGTGGGTGTATTATGGTTTTTAATTGCTTTTGGGGACTTTTAAGACATAAACGCGTTCTCCATTGTTTTTAGACAAAAACAATAAGCTACCATTGATACGGTTAAAATAATTTAATCGTAACAATTTTTATACTTTAGCCGTATATCCGTTCATTTCATCGTTCAAAGTTCTTTGAAAAAGGAAACAAACTCTAGTTGCTGAATACTTGTCTGGTTACTGATGATTGTTTGCCATTATGCAGACACGTTTCACATTAAATGTGACCATTGGGGTGACTTTGAAGTGATTTGCATATCAAACCATTGTAATGGAATCTGTCATGATATCTTAGTTAATCATATTTAACATATATTTATGCACTATATACTTTACTTTATATTGTGTATTGATTGCGCAAATTGTAGATTAATGGCCGTCATCGAGATATACTACGACAATAGAAATAAATGCAACAAATATCAATTTGAATTTTAATATTCGTATTTAGAACAAAATATGAATACATTAAATACTGTGTATCCGTTTATAAAGTGTTAGAGCTATATAATTTTATTTAAATATTATGATTAGATGTGAAATAAATCGATTAATTGTGAACAGAATTGATTTAAGACTCACAATAATACTAGTTAATTTCAGTGATGCCAAAGGGTGTTCTACTAAGTGGGTGGTTGGTTCTATTAAGATGTTAATAGGATACTTCTGAAAGTTTGAATTAATTAGAACTTTTTGAATGTGGATATTTTATGTAACAGCAACATATATACCGAAGTTATAAATGTGAAATATATATAAATTTTTAATCTCCATTATTTGTGTATAATACAAAATGCGTTAAAGAACATTATGACATGATGCAAAACGTGATCTTTTAACGATGGCTTAGATCGATAGAGTGACAGCAGAACTCCTTAACTCCTGCGACGATGAGATTCAATGTATGCATAGCCGGTGTTTGGAATTTACGTGCATTAAAAAAATTGAAACACAGAAAAGGCTTAATTGTATATACCTAAAGAAGAAATGCATATCGAAAAGGGTGTAAGGTGTGTAAATTGGAATAAATTTCTATAAAACACCTTAACTTACCACTGGCACTGGTCAATAAAAAGTCTTTAGTAAGCCATTTTGCACTCATTCAGGCAATACACGGGGCACTAGCTTATCAAGCGGACTCTTAAATGTACTTATGGAGAAAATTATGAAAAACTGCAATAAAAGTTTGACTGCTGTTTGCCGATAAATCGCGCGAATGCAATCCTACATATGCAATTTATGTAATGCTTCAAAAAAAAATTTCGAAATATTTTTTCTCTTTTTAGTGAATGAAATTCCAGCGCAAATACAAAAGGCCTTGAACCTGTCTTGTAGTTGGCTTAAAGTAATTTTTAGGAGCAGCCTCAAGCTGACAGTCATTACCAAAATTTTTCATCCCAAAAACTCTCATGACAAACCAAACTAATTTCAAACGATCAGGTACTTATTTCTAGTAATTAAAACATTTAAGAGGTTATAAAAAACCTATGTTTGAAGTAATCTTCCACAGAATTAATTAATGGAGAATTAACTTAGGCAGCTCTCCAGCCTATAGTCAGTACACTCGAGAACTTTCGTTAACAAGGTCTACTTCTGGCGACTTTCCTAGCCATCGAGAGAGCCTTCAACAATATATTATCTAAAAAAATCCAAAATCAATGCATAATCTGGGGGTTAACAGATCAGTGATTCATATAAATGCGTTTGAGTGACAAATTTAATATGGGGATGTCATATGAGGTATACAATCGCCACTCTCTCGCTTACCATCCATTGGCAATTCCGATACCAATTATATGATGAACTAGATAATGAGGAGGGGTGAACTTGTTCGTTAATAATCAGGGCCAACAAATGTATGCAATGCATACTTGCATATGCAAATACATATTACAGTCTTACCGGCATGTTTTGGGGGTTTATGCATATAAAAGCATATTTTGGGGTTTTCAAGATTTTGTATTATTATTCCTTTTACTTTACGTATATATTTTTCGCAATATATACAATACCGGTTTATTTCTTTATGACGGGAAGATAACCTCTATAATTTTTCACAACTGACAACGCCTATCTTTTTTTAAAGAATTAATATTAATGAATTAATATCTTCTGCAAAGGCTGTATTTTTTAAAGTATGTGTTTCCGTTACTAACTAAGCGAAATATTATTTTTAGTTTATATTAGGGATTTCGTCGTCAAGAATTTCGATGATTTCTTCATAGCGTTGCGTTGCCACCAGTTCCATTACTCGTTAGTATAGTCGGCAGAACTATCAAAGTACGTAAGGAAAGTTGTGAATTAGTATAACAGTCAGGTGGCTGAAGCAATGCGTACTTCCAAAGAGAAATAGTCAATTAGCGTTTAACTTTTCAAATATGACAAAGCAGATACCATTGCGAATAAAAAATTGTATGTTGTAACAATGGGCGGTGGGACTTTTAAAGACAACACACATTATACTATAAAACACCAAACAAGTCTTATCCTTTCTTTCACAAAACAGCTCCTTAAAATCACAGATATTCAAAAACTGATTAAGATGTCAATAGCGAAAATCAAGAATATGGGAGAAAAATTATGGTGAAGGCGTATCCGTAATATTTATTATACATTAAAAGAATAAGTACTTCATTGAATTCACTCATGTAATTTGACTCTATAGACTATAGAGTAATTAATCAATAGTGTAAATCTTATAAATGTAATGTTAATCATTTAAATTTCAACTATTTGCGATGAACTTTTATTAAAAATTAAATGGATTTAGTGAATAAAATTAGCTACGAATAAAAATCTACTGTGCATTTTTTATCAGTTTTCAGGGCATTTTTTTAGTGTTTTTCGTGCTTATCTTATGCGCATATTTTTAGTTTTTCCGGGCATATTTGTGTTGGCCCTGTTAATAATATACTACTACAGAATTGAAATTTGAAAGAACTTGGGAAGTGACCTTGTACATGGTAAAGGTCTAGTCGAGTTCAATATGAATCTGAATACCAAATTTCCCTTACATCCTCAACATCTTGACTTACGGTTCAAAATCCGGGTTTTCTGGTTCTTTTCTCACTTGTGACCTGATAACTCAGTTAGTTCTGAATCAATTTTTGATTCGGTTTTGGAAAGAAGAATTTACTTTTCGGTTGTTTTCACTATTTTTTAAGTTTGAAGAAGTTTTTAGCCACAATTTTATTAGAATACCCTTATGTTTGTTTTCTTATTAAGAAAGTGTGTGCTTTAACAAGTGTTTGCATATTTGTTTGTTAAAAACGGTGAACAAGTGGTTAAGTTATTCATGCCTTTTAAGGAACGGTACTTTCATAAAAAAACGCTTTGCATTCAAACAAGATACATTTTTAACACAATTGTTGACTTCACACTTGTAGATCGAACAATAAATGAAATTCTTCAACTGCCGTTTGGGAATATAAATTACCCACAGAAGAGAAAAGAATTTGTTAAAAATATGTCAGTTTATTTTATTATCCCCTAGTATTGCGCATGGGAGTCAATCTTTAAGCTACATCGATGTCGTGGTAAAGCTCATGCGCCTCATGGTTCGTCCGAAGGCAAAACTCGCCGTCGATACAGATAGGTCCATATATTTTTCAGAGTTCTTTTCTCTCGAATACTTCCAGGTTTTGTATGTTCGTTGTCGTTAGCCCCCACGATTCGCCAGGTAAAATTAATTCCTGGTACAGCTGTTTCTTAGTATCCCGAGATAAGGTGGTGTTACCAAAGTGCTGCCGAAGTCCGTAAAAAATCTATTGGCGAGCACTATTCTCCGCTTGATTTCTTGGCTGACACTATTTTTCGTATTGACGAAAGATCCAAAGTAGGTGAATACATCTTCTACCTCAAAACAATAATTGTCAGCGTTCACGGTGCGTCCTCAACGAGGGGACTCTTTGTTCATCGAAATCATTATTTTTGTTTTTTCTTTTCTAGCGGTGAGAAAGCTGCAGTAACATCCCGCAGATTTCGGCCAATGATGTCTATATTATCGGCAAAGTCTAGGCGCATGTGGCTCTTGTGGAACGCCAGACATGTTAACCCCAGCCTTTCTTATCACCTTCTCCATAGTTATATTAAGTAGTGCACAGAAAAAGCTTACGCCCTGCCTGAGATTGAATGGTTTGTGTATTGAATGGTTCAGAGTGATCCTTACTAACCTTAACAGAGAATTTGGTGTTTTCCAAGGTACATCTGCAAAGTCGAATCAGCTATTGCGGGAATACCAAACTCAGACATGGCCTCCTATAGCCTATTCCTTATCGGAGAGTCGAAGGCAGCTTTGTAGTCGACAAAGAGGTGGTAGGTGTCGATATGCTTTTCATGAGTTTTTTCCAGGATTTGTCGTAAGGTGAATATTAGGGTAATAACTTTTTGCATTTTTTGCAAATATCAAACCTCCCCAGACAAAATCGTGCAGGGCATGGAAAAATATTAAGAACTGCGTTTTTAGTTTTTCGCTATCGTTAAAAAAGGTTACGCACCAAACGCGTTAAAGTTTTGAATCAAACAAAGTTTAAAAAAAAATATTTATTGAAATAAAAATAGTACAAGATATATATCCGCTTTGTAAAACATCGCGTATTTTGAATCTAAAGTTTATATCTTACAATACCTACTTTGAATCATTTATTGTTATTATTTGTTTACATACTTACATATGTATAAACCATATTTAAAAAAAATTGTTATTAAAAAAAATTAAAAAACATATATTAAAGGCATTTTAGAAATCGCTGTCGGTGCGTAAGGTTTTTTTAGCAAATTGAACTGAAATAGTTCTTTTTATCATTAATACAATATTTGCCATTAGAAAAGCCCTGGGGAGAATGTTGTCCAAAAAAAGTTATTACCCTAGTGAATATTTGATCCGCCGTAGATTTACCAGGTCTTAAGCTGCACTGATATGGTCCAATTAGTTTTTATACAATTGGCTTTAGAAATTCACACAATATGCTCGAAAGGACCTTGTTTACAATTGGTAATAGGGTTATTTCACGGTAGTTCTTACTTTCACGACGATCCCCTTTTTTGTATATGGGGCATAATATACTGTGCCTCAAATCCCCAGGCATGCTCTCCTCTAGCCATATGTTCTCCATGAGCTGATACATGCTCCTAATCAGATTCTCCCCGCCTGCCTTAAATAATTCAGCAGGCAGACCATCGGCTTCAGCAGCTTAATTGTTTTATGGAGTATCTCGCTCTGGATAGGAGGACAGTTAATACCATCATCATTGATTGGAGCGGGGTCTTCTGGAGTGTTGTCCGTATTCAGTAAATTTCTAAGACGATCTCTCCATATCTTCAGAACGTTATCCGGGTCCGTCACTAGCTGGCAATCGCTGTCCTTGCAGGAGCCCAACCTTGTTTCACGCATTCTTTCCTTAACTCTCTGGCAGAATTTTCGGGCTTCCCCTTTACTTCGAAGCAACTCTGCACACTTATCCTGTCTCTTCTTCAACTCCTTCTTGTTTCGTTTAAAAAGACGAGTTGCCTCTCGTCTTTTCTCCCAGTTTCACCCTGTATGCAGCATCCGTCTTTCTCGTGGCATTGCGACATTCATCATCGTACCAGGCATCTTCTTGAGGCAGCTTTGAGTACCCAATGACGCTTCTCGCAGTCCGTTCTATATTGTCGGCTATATATTGCCACTGCGAGTAGGCGTCCGCTACCTCTGTGGTCCGCAGATTACCGATGTCTATGCTTAGCCTTGTGGGTACCTTAACTGCGGTAAGGTAGTGATCGGAGTCAATGTTCGCATGCCTGATCACTCGTACGTTCAGAACACTAGAGACTACCACGGGATATATCTGATTCCCCGTGAATTGATATAGAGTTAATCATGTTGCCTTATGAATATTTTTATGGACACATTTAGTGCTGCTAACTACCCTATTTTTTGCCGCAGAGAAATAAATCAGTCTGATACCATTTTTCGATGTTTCAGTGTGCAAACTGAATTTTCCAATGGTATCTTAAATGCGGTGGCTTGGGCTAAGGTCATATAAATTTACTAGGCTCTCGTAGAACTCGTCTTTGTCCTCGTTGCTTTTCTCTTCTATCGGAGCATGGGTAGTACAGTAGTACAACGAATACGGAACTCTGGGAGTAGACTTGAAGTACAATTAGCCCAAAGACCCTGGCATGCATACATCTATACTAATACATTGTATGTAAGTAAAATACAAAAAGAGAAATTTTTATTTATTTTACTTGTTTGTTTCGAAACAAGTTCAATCTAACAAGAATTATCAAACATTATAACTGTTGCTAGTGTACTACGAACACACTTCGTCTCTATGATGACTAAATCAATCGTTAACAAAATAAACACATTGTACCTTCATCGTACCATCACTCGTTGGCCTATCGCAACAGCACAGAAAGCAATGCATACCCAGTTAAAAATACACGGATTGATATCGAAATTGAGAAATAAAGGAGTAATGACTTATACATCCATTTGGAGTAATAAGCGAGCAATAGAAACGTTTTGTTTTGTTTTGCTTAAAAAATACTCATATTACTCAAGCTATACTTTATCTCATTAATGGGTTGTAAATGCATTATTTTCGTGCATTTGCTACTAAGATTTTCTGAGAAGTATAAATTCTACTTTTAGAATTTAATTTTTTATAGCTGAATAAAAAAACATAGAGCCGAAACTACCGCTTAACAACTTTTCCCATATTAGTTAACATATATATATAGGTGACTCCTTCCCATTGAATCGACGTTTGCATATCACAACACAATGACACCATTTTCGTTTCCCGCAATGTGCCCATACATAACAATTGAATTCCAAACAAATCATATTCATATCAAATATTAATTAATTAAATAAAACCAATTATACACCTATGGACAGGTTCAGGTGTCAGTTGTGTTTCTTTTTCAAGTTTTTCGACCCCAAAAGTCTTTAAGCTTCAGCACAACATCATAAAACGAAAATAACTACACCCAGAAACCAAATCTCGAAATTCAAATCGGGACAACAGCACAGAAAAAAAACACCACTCTTACAAACGCAATGAATTTTTCAATTTAACGCGCGCTTGCGCACTTGTTGAAAACAGAATTTTATACAAAACTTGTCAGAGAGGCCAATAATGAACAACGAACGAAGATAAAAACCAAAACACGACAATACACAAAACGGCAACAAAAAATATTTTAATTTCAATTGGAACTGAAAACAATTAATCACCTGTTGTATGATCACAAAGATCAATCACTCGGTGTTGGTGGTGTAGTGGTTGTTGTTGTTGCATTATTTGGTTTCTTAAATATGTTGAGATCAATGGAATCTGGTGATCCAAATACGAGGTGGGTTGAATTAATTTAAAACGAGACTAATTGGGAAACTTGAACACCTGATGACGTAAGTTTGCTGTAAATAAGTACAGTTAAGAAAGTCAAAATTAAAGAAATTAGTTCTTAAAAGGGGAATCTGGGAATAATTAAGCAATAAGTTTATTCTTAAGAACTTTTGGCAGGTTGACAAGATGTAAGTAATACCAAAGAGAGGGGAGGCTAAATAAATATAAATATGTCATCCTGTTTGTGGTAGTCATAAGCAGGAGGAAAATCGTCAAGGCCTTTTATATATAATGCGTGCTACAGCCCCTTACCTCGCCATTTAATGCATGACAGAATCTTTTTCTTCCTATTTTTGTGGTCCTTGAAAGCGGAGAGATAGGTCGTTCTTTATTATATAATATTTGCAAAACTGTTTATCGAACCTCTCTGGAACCATCATTTCCATCATTCCTTTACCACATTTTCATACCTCTTCCTCGCCTGCGACAACAGTTTACAGGTCATCATACAGATTTCAATTACAAAAAGACACTTCGTCGTACACATGTTATGCATGTGTTTGTATGTGTGTGTCTGACTCTCGTCCAATATCTTAACCCACTTTGATATGTTAAACAACAAAAGCCAGTGGAATTTTTGTTTCTTCGTGGTCTGAGAAGTAGGACAGAGGAAATGAGTAAAAGGTTCATTTCCAAAATTCAGCAACAACAAGCCCATCACACAAATGTGTCACTGCTAACGTGAGCTTTATGTTCCAAACCAAGTGAAATAAAACAATAATGCCAATTGGTTGTGGTTTTAATTAATTTAAAGTCAATACAAATTTTCGGTGACACTCTGCTTTTCGGGACGTGGCCATAGTACACGTATAGAAGGGTAGAGGTGGCAAAGCCTTAAGTCACGATTTGTTTAACAAGCGATGTGATGTATGTTTTTCTTGAGCTTCCAACACACACACACATAGAGAGAGATGGTGTTCAGATGTTGCGACAATTGGTCGGCTGAAGTGTTTGGCTCGGTTGTTCGATTATACTGGCCCGCATAAGTGCGTGTTAACCTGGCTGGGATTTTTTTACATTTGCAAATTTGTTGTTGTCGGCGATGGCATGGTGATCTTCTTCACCATGAAATCGTACGGTATTTGCCGTCGTCGTTGTTGCTGTTGTTGTCGCAGTTTGTAAACTTTTTCGCGCTTTTACAGTTTGATTTAAACAAATCGCCACGATTTGTGCTGATGTTGTAAACGATGTCATTGTTGTGTTGTATCGATGGGTCGGTATTTGTCTTTTTGGTGTAGTACTACCTAACTACTGAGTATATTTCGGGCGCATATGTTGTGTAGTAACATTTCAGCCTAACTTCTGGCAAAATGACATAAATAAAGAGTTGCCCCACAGCCAGAGAATGTGGGAATTGTGGGGGAAATCGAGGAACATGTAGAGAGGTGATAATGAGCCAACTTCTTCTTCTTTAATGGCAGCAACAACAGAAATTTATCTACATATTAATAGCCTCACGTTGAAAAGTATTTCAAACGCTTCGGTATTTTGCGCTCCGTCCATTCGTACAACGTGTCCAAGCCAGCGCATTCGGTCTTTTTGAACGCGCTTGACTGCGCCGATGTCGTTGTACAGCTCATGCAGCTCATGTTTCATTCGACGACGGTACTCGTCGTTAACGATGATGGGTCCAAATATTTTGCGTAGTATTTTTCTCTCGAAAAACTCCCAGAATGGATTGCTCCGTCTGCGTTATTACTCAGGATTCTGCGCTGTAGAGTAAGACAGGCAGGGTCAATGTCTGGCATATCTGGATCTTCATTCGTCGAGAGAGGTCTTTATCATTAAAACGCTTGCTCAGCGCATAGTAGTAGATAATGAGCCACCATTAGATTACAATGTTGCAGTAGCTTTTATCAAGTTTAACTGTTACTCTGCTATAGATATTGATAACAGCGGATATCCTATGGTCTTAAGGTAAATGTTTATCACTCCAAGTTTAGATAACAAATCCCTAACCTGGTCCATTTAAAAAAGGTTATGGTCGCATATTCCTCCGACCCCCAACTATCAAGTTTTATGTCGAAGACTGTTCGGGCTAGAGCACTTTAATTTATTCTCACGACATGTCACAGCCAGCGCAGTTGTACTATGGAGACACTCTGGCTATGTCGATGTCGTTATATAGCATTTACAGTACATTATTTATACGGTGACGGTCCTCTCCATTTGTGATGATGGATTCAAATATTTTTCGGAGTATATTTCTCTCGAACACCGCCAGAACAGACTATTGTGTCATTACCGGCGCTGTAATGTAAGACAGGTAGGACCAATCTCTGTTGTTTGGATAATTGGATATTTGTTCGTTGAGAGCATATCGCATAGTAGCGTTTGTATGTAATCAATAATCATCTCTTGATGTCTAGAATGACGTTCTCTCAGCGTTCAAAACTTATAGACTCTTTGTTCGTTTACACAACTAACATAGTTTTGTCCTCATTTACCTCATTTAGAACCACTACAGCCGACTACTTATCAATGCTTGAAATGGCTTCAGTCACATCCGGCAATCCTCGGCCAATGGTATATACATAATCGGCAGACGCAATCCGCATGTGAGTTTTGATGGTACCGGTCCTGTAAATTAACTACAGCTTTTCGCATGATCATCTCCATTACGATGCTAAAAAGATTGCATGACAGACTATCGCCATTTCAGAAGTATTGCCAGTTTTTGCCTATCTTCACTAAAGTTTCCATCCCGAAAAACTCAATCATGGTATTAAATAGTTTCTGTTCTATCGACCAATCGGGTTCAATTTGATAGTCGATAAAGAAATAGTAAGTGTCGATACGCATTTCTGGGGTCTTCTCCTGGATTTGTTGTAGTGAGAATATATAGTCGATCGTAGATTTACCATGTCTAAATCCACATAATGGTTAGAACGCACGACTGTCATGCGGTAGACCAACATTCTCAAACAGCTGACATTCCTTGAGCGGGTCAACCAGCCAAATGTGTGAAGCTGTTCCAAATCTTATTAATGGGATACAATATAACCAGTACAATTAAATATTTATTTTTCGCGAAATTTACCTTTTTTTCTATAGAAAGTATCATAAGAATACCATTTCATTGTATTTACTTACAAACACGATATGCATGTTGAACTATGGAGGCAAATTCGATCGTTTGTATAAGAAGTACCAGAACGTGTGAGTCAATATGTTCGTTTTTCTGAGGTTTTATCTACTATTACAAGATAAAATAACTGACCAAAAAAAAATGTCCTTCAGGTGCCCATTTGGAACTTACAGGAAATATATAAATACTAGTGGGCCCGGCAATGCTTCGCTATTGCATTTTAACTTGTAATAAATTTTACATTTAGGTCTACAAAGTACTTTGAAAACGGTACTTAAGCTCGATAATGATATGTTGAGTTTATTAACTTATGTAACTAATTTCAAGCAACTCCTTAACATGAAAGTTAACAAATTAACTGTTGTTGTTTTAAATTCTAAATATCATAGGCTCTATGACGATAGTAAAAAGTTCATCAGCAATCATATCTTTTACAAATCGGAAACAGACATTCCGTTAAAGATAAAAATTCAATGTAGTAGCAGTAACCGTCTGTATACTAACTATCTCTTTGGGCGTAAAAAACACTTTTGACATGCCTTCTTCGGCTATTGACCGAAAATGAAAATGCTTTTAGCCATAAAAACCTCTTTTGCCATGTCTTTTTCTCACATGGATCAAGAATATTTCCGAATACTATCTTTGTATTGAACTCGTATTTCCATTCTATGAGATAATTCGGTCAACAACGTTTGGCTTTACAAAGTGATGATCCCACGCGCTGTATGGCATTTTACGCCATCGTGTTGGAACCATTTCTCCTTCAAATAATGTGCAATGACATGATAAATAAAAAAAAATCAATTGATCGTCCACTGGTTTTAGTTCTTCTACCAGTTGGATATATGAATATAGGCCAAGATATTTCCTCAGCATTTGCAGAGACCGAGTTGCTGAGAACGGCGTCGGTTCGATAAATTCGAGTCCCCTGTCACACTTACGTCTACAGCGTCGATGGCTTCTATTAGCTGCTCAGATGGATGAGTATATGCACCATAAACTTCACAAAGGGCAAACAGAACGCGCATTTTGAAAATAAACTTGCAATTTGTGTAAACGTTGTTCTTGTGTAGTCTTTACATGGTGATTTTTCAAAGAAAGTCTCACTGAAAGTCTATTACACTTCACACACCTCGCCTGAATGACGAATTGGTTGACCTAAAATGGCAACAAAAACGGTAAATGGGGTTTTGTTGGGGGTCAATTGTACATTAAAAATTCACATAAATCAAAATCGTAGCTGATACTTTTTTTAAGATAAAAGGATTTTTCGTTTATTTACTCCGTTTTGCGCTTCTTTTAGAAGTAACGTTCGTTGCCCCATGATTATTGAAAGCGTACAGACTTTAGCTTTAAGACACTTCTATCAAAATTTAAGTTTTTTTTGATTTTGTTCTTTTCTTTTGATTTTCAAGTTGTATCAGCGGTGCCACGCCCCTTTATCCAATCACAACCTATTATAGCCAGGGACTATCAAGAGGTCAACAGTACCATTTGGTAAAATTTTCGGATCAATCGGTCTATTAGAAAATCCGTTAGAGCGATTTTTGAAAAGGGGGCGTTGCACCGCCCACTTCCACCTTGGCTGTAATTAATACTGCTCCAACAACATATATTCCAAATCAAATCTTCATACCTCTGATAGTTCATGAGATACAGCCCTTTTGATTTTCAAGGTGTATGGGCGGTGCCACGCCCCTTTGTCCAATTGGACCAAATTGTAAATATAAATCAACCGGGGCGCCACCCAAACGCATACAAAAAAGTTTATGCAAATCGGTCCAGCCGTTCGTGAGTTATAAACTAACAACACACTTGCAACAATTTTTTATATATATAGATTCCAAAAAAAGGTAATTTTGTGTGGGAGGTACCAGAAGGGGTCAGCCGATATAGTCCATATTCGTTCCTGAGTCAAATTTTCATAAGCGTACATCATACGCAAAATATGACCGAATTTAGTGTACTACAAAAAAATATGTATATAAAACTATTTGGGTGAAGTTTGTTCTTTGAATGGGAGGTACCAGAATGGGAGTGGCAAATGTTTAAATTTTCTGAGGGCTTGTCTGGTATTACAAGGTACTTCCAGTAACTGTCCTCCAGTCGTCCGTTTGGAAGTTATTGTAGAATTTTTTTTTGTTTTCAAAAATAGGTCGTTTTGTATAAACGTTACATTAAAAAGAAGGACTTGCAAATAATTTGGTCATTTGTAGATATTTCTCACTTCTCTATATTTCTCTCTATCATTACACTTTTTTTTCCAACGACAGTAAACCTTGCTGGAGTTAGAATGCCCTATCTCGTGATTGTTATTCAGCCATGCTACTGTCAAGCCAATGCAGATGCATTTGAATTGTGTGGTTGAAACTTATGATACACGGTTTTAAAAAAAAACACATGAACACCCTCCACGGAAATTAAAAATTCTTTCCATTTGGAAGACATGCAATACCCCTGTTATTTGGGAGCGAGAGGGTATGTGTATGAAATCCCTCTGCATTCTTTGCAAAGGATCTGGTAGGCCTTCATTAAAGCTGATAGAAAACGTAGTAACAATTCTTTCCGTTTAGAAGGCATGCAATACCCCTGGCATGATACCCAAGGCATGAGAGGATGTGTATGAAATCCATATATATATATAATGCCTAAATCTAATGAAAAATCATGCGTTCTGCATTCCTTATTTGAAAAATTATTCCCAAATAAGGACTACCGCATGCATTATATGAGGAAGGCCTCTCAAATTCCACCGCTGGGTTGGAGGCCACATGTCGAAATCTCTTGCCGACTTTGAATCCACATCAAAATTCGTGTCTTTCTACATCACAGCTGTAAGACTGTCACAGTTCTTTTGTAGTTAACATCCCTGTCCCGTTCATTGCTTCTCCTGTATGAGGTAGCCTTATACTTGTCGAGCGCATTCGCTAATTGAATAGAGACAACATCTCTGTAGAGAGTTCGGTCATTCCAATTGCATTTCCTTAAATCATGGTCTTTAAATACTTTTTTTCACTGCATTCTATTTTGAATTATTCGCTTTGACATTGTCTGGTTTCAGAAACCCCATTTGGATTAGACCTTTCATTACTAATTTCAAATTATCAGTTTAATTTTGTTACGCAGATCACTGATATTGTTTAAAATTTATATACGGTGGCCTTTCGGATTCTTTTTATGGCATGTTATACAGTTTATTTGAGAAGTCTTCTGAAACATTGATCCATTTTCACTAATTTCTTCAGATTTCATTCCTTAAACATGCTGCACTACGACATCCCAAATAATTTGCAACCATGGCAATCATCTCGACTCTACCTATACCTATCAAATTGTGGGTTGTTTATTTGGACAATCAGTCGGCAAAGTCAGAGTTTAGTTTCAATTTAAGCGTTCCGTTTTTTTCTTTGCCATGTCGATTTGTACGCCAGTGCAATAATGTCGCATTGTCGTCGGCGTCGTCGTCGAGCTGTCTTCACTTGAAACGGCTTCTCGTTGCCTGCTAGCTCGGCTTGCTTTATGGCCTGCCCAGTTTGACTTAAGATTATTTGAGCTTTAGCGATGGGTTCACTTAATTTAAACAACATGCAAAATACTCTTGAATGTCCATTTCCAGCAACAAACATATTTTGTGTCTACTAAAGTGTTCATATAGCACTTGCTTTACAACCATATTTGGTTAAAATTCAAATGGCATTAACACGTTTCCGTATTGCAATCTCAAGATGTGCATGCGCATGTATAGGGACAAATGTGGTCTATTCCTGGCTTATAGTATGAGGTATGATAAGTTAAGGTGTCGAGAAGTCATGGCTGTAGACTTCGAATAAAAATTTTAAATATGAGAAAAAACGAAGTTGTGAAAACAACTTCATATTCTGTACAAAACAAATGAAGAACAAAACAATCGCTGGAGGTTCACTGGGAAGGCTCTAGTGCCAAAAACTATTTTCTATGCAATTTTATCCGGTGTTCCGGTGTTCCGTGTTTTGATTGTTTCTTAGAACTTTGGTTTGTAGAGATGGTGAAGAAGTTGGGAATAGTTTTAAAAAGAGCAAATCTTTTATTCGTTAACTCACAAGATTTCTATAAAATCTATACTAAAGTTTTACAACTCTTGAATGTAATAAACTTTTATAAGAAAATAATCCCATGAATGAGATATATGTGAGCTTTTTCATTCAGTGAGTCAACACGATGCTTTTTAGACTTACTGACAGGGACTTACATTTAAATGACGTTTCCAAATTTCAGCTATGTTGAGAAGCTTTTGTCTCAATGCAGTCTAATCAACTTATAATTTACAGAAATAAATATACGTTTGTGTAGACGTCTGATTGTCTTGTAGAATTTTTAAAAAAAATTGCATAAGAAATTTGTCTGAACATGGACAAGTCGTACTTAAATATGATCTTCTCCATTCTAGCAGTTACCCAGCATAATAGCCTCAAAATAATTCAATATTCTTTTAAAGTTTTAAGATTTCATATTTAATTTCTTGTATGTCCTTATCACATCTCCCTCCATCGTGTCGCTGGTGTTGTAAGTTCATGGCGATCAATACGATTTTGTTGCAGATCGGTACGCTTTGGTTTCGTTTGGTTGGCATTTGCACGCATTTGTGTGATCACTTGTAAATTTTGCGGCAAGTTGTTAATTCGTGGCAATGTCTCTTAATGTTGTTGCCGTTGTTGTTGGTGGTGTCGTTGCTGTGTTGAGCGAAGGAAGGTTTAAATTTGTCAACCCATAGTGTTTGTTTTGTTTATATGCAACGCTATACGAGAGTGCTTCATCTTCGTCTCCTGGTATTATTGCTATGTTGCAGAGGGGCAGCATCAATTTGTTGCTGCCTGTGTTTCGGGTCCGTCCGTTCGCCCTCTCATGATCAGTGGCAGCAATAGTTTTGCTACTAACCTGTCGTAATTCTTGGCTTTTAATTTGTTTTTTCTCTACGCTGTTGTAGTTGCTGTTCCATCTTCTTTCGATTTCATTTTCCCTTGTACCGCAGCAGATTGGCTTTATCTGCTGGACATTTCTACGTTTGCGTGTTATTGCTGCTGCAGATTCATGGTACGAACTGCTGGTCTGCTCCCTGCTCCTTGATGAGCTGATATTTGGTGGTGGTAAGTGGTAAGTAGTACCCTTGCGCTGGTAGAATAAATGCTTTTGTTGTGTGATATTGCATGATGTTGTTGGTTGTTGTTTCTGTTAAGTCAATTTCATGTTGTTGCCAAATGTTGCCGCTCCGATTCGTTCGCAAGCACTTTAAGCTCTTTTTTAAGCCTAAATTATTAACCTCTAGTCCTTTAACAAATGTTCCGCAATTATTGTGTTAAGCTCATTAGCGGTATTTTTGTGTAAGATCCGTCCGTCGCCCCTACCCGTCCGTCTGCTGGACTTTTTACTCTTCGGACACGATTTCTGGCCATTCGAGAGGGACCTTAATGTTTTTGTTTTACTAATTTGTACATTTGTCAGATAATAAATGTTTAGTGGAAAGTTTTGTATATGGATCTGCCACAGTATCGTGTATCTACTATATATCTTTGTAGTGCAATGGATGTGCATTGTTTTTGGTTGTAAGGTGTGAAATTATGTTCAGCCATAATTTGGAACATGTTAATTTTTATCGCATTGTTTTTTGTGGAGGACAGTGTCAGCCTTGGCTTAGCGGAGAAACTCATAAATGCAAATTGGTTTAGGAAGAATTATGGAAATGACTCACTGAGGACATGTATACTTTAGTTAAGCACGTGAGTCAAATTGATTTTTGCGGTGTTTCGGATGAAGAAATCAAGGATATCCTTTGGACTTGTACAATAACATTCGCAAGAAGCATCGGATATTAATTTCAATTTTGTTTATTAGTTTGTGCTCAAATGTTCTTAGTTGAGTGTTTGTCTGAAGTCAAATGTTATGAAAAATATATATTTTATGTGAAAATTTGTCACTGCTAATGATTTTCAATGAAATCGGTTTCCAATTGTATGGTCAATGACTGGATTATTAAATTTTCTAGGTTCAGATTGACTTGAATATATTTGTTGACATACTAATTGTGTAAACTATCTGTGTTGGCAGTTGTTTAAATTTTCGAACGGAACCCGAGATTATATTTGTTATTAACATTTGCCACCAAGAAAGTTTTCCATTATTGCGATAGGATTATATTAAATATATTAAAGGTAAAAAAATCCACTTGGCTCTCTAAAAAGTAGCACAGTAGTATTTTTCACAAATTTTAAATTTTTGGTCAAAAAAATTTATAATTTTCAAAAAAAAAAACACAGCCTTTGGTCGGATTCATTGAAGGTTCACTCACCGCACAGTGGCTCATTTTGGGAAAACATGTTCCAAAAATCATAACTTTTGTCCTACAGCAGATATCAATTTGAAACTTTAACTGATAAATCTTAAGACTTCAAAGATTATGTGCTGTAAAAATGGGAGTGCCACGCCTAGTAGAAAAGGGAGGGAAAAGTGGTAGATTCAATCTCAATGAATTTTGCCACATCTTCGTCTTTTGGGCCAGAGACAATCTATACTAAAATTGCGAGAAATCGGTTCAGATTAAGATATAGTCCCCATATATATGTCCCCGATTTGACTAAATACTCCTCTAGAGGTCATATTTTTCGACTGATCTTTACGAAATGTGGCAAATGGCATACAATTGGCCCAGAAGTACATTTGTTAAAAGACAGCCATATCGGGTTCGATTAATATATAGTCTCTATATATATGATTCAACCGATTTACACTCTGACAGCTTTAAATGCCGCATTTTGCTTCCGATCGGTCTAAACCCATATTGGAGTTTTGACAAATAACTATGAGTAATTAGGTATGAGTTTAATTGAAAATGTAGAAGTTTTTCCAATACTTTTGAAAAATAAGGCAGGATAGCAATTGGCCTAAATTCCGTCTTCGTCTTTGGGAGTGGTATAATTTTGGCATGCCTCCTTCTATATGGGAAATGACCAGTCATAATTATTGTATTAAATAAATGCGTAATGAAAGGCATAAAATGAGGTAGAATTAGTTTTACAAATTTCGGATCTATGTTGTCGTACCCTATCGCATTTGATTTTATGGCCAAGCAGCTCAAAAAAAACATCATATTGCTTCACACAAGAGAAATCGAATGGACTTTCTCTTTGACCCGAAACTTCAAATAGGTTGCAATGTCCGATGTCTCTTATTGTTTGCCGTGTCCTTCTAGTATCTAGACAACTGTTAAACCGATTTGTATAATATTCATTCTTTGCTCTCTTAATTTCGTTGTTGACTACCTTTCTTGCACATCTGAATTCGTTCCTAAATGTGTCGGTTTTAAATCTTTTATATCGGAAAAAAGCTACGTTTCGTTTTTGTATTAAGATTTTTATTTTATGACAAAACCAGGGTCTAGAAGTGGAACGTTTTATTCTAGTTTGGAGTGGGACAGCCAGGTTATAAAGTTTAATTATGTTACCCTCTATAAAAGATGCTTGGTCATCCGTTGATCATGAAAACTCATGAAAACTCTGTTCCATTCAGAATAAATAAAGTTTTCCTGCAGAATTTGGTGATTTATCTTACTGTAGTCGCGATAATAATAAATTTGTTCGTCTAAAATTGCATGAGACTCATATGACAAAAATATTAGGTCATGCTTCGAAAAACCTGACGCTAAAAGTTGATCATATAGATGCACTTTGTGAATATCGCTAACAAAAAAAATCTAGCAATGTATTGTTTGTTGATGTAAAATGAGTTGGCATAGATACGTCAGTAGGTAGAAGGCCAAAAACAGCCATATTATCTTTTACAGTTATCCACCAATAAATTTGAATTAAAATCCAAAGCAATAATAAGTGATATTATTACATATACACTACTGCAATTGTCTCCAACATTATGTATATAGTTTCTAGTGATATATTATTATAGGGTCTGTACACACATCCCACAAGCATTTTACCGCCATTCATATTACATTCAACAAAGATATTTCTACGTGCGGCTACATTTCTGTTGTTGCTACCATTAAAGAAGAAGAAGAAGATGATTGAACCACTGTTCGACTAGAAGTTCCATATACAGATAGAGATGCGGGGAAATGCAAAAGTCCTGGAGTAAGTGTGTGTGTGCCGACTTCTATACTGTCTTAGGGCTAAACATAGCGCTACCTGATAACTGTAATGTATACCAAGTTATATACAAAATTACGGAGATATAACGTTCTCAATACAGATATCGTTTGTGTGACCAGACGGTAGGCTTCACCCCACTAGGACATACTATAATGCCGTAGTTAAGGCCGGGGACGAAATTCCAACACTCCACGAAATATTCGCATTGTACTTGATTCTTATGTCGGGGTACCATATTGACTGACAATTACAAGCTCGAGGCTTGTACTCCGTCCGAGTTGCCCGTAACCCCAACTGTTATTATTTGCTACTTGGTTTTATTATATTCTATTATTTAGTCATTTGGACAGTAAACTATTTCATCCTCACCCACTATGCAAACAACAATTATGCACCACACCGCCACCAGGTAGGAACCGAAGTTCTCACCCGGCCGGCCACACATTCACCATCAGAATACCACAGTATTCTGCTCCCCATCCGGTTGACCACTTTAACACATTCTGCTAGGTACCGTAGTACCCTATACGGCTGGCATCATCAATAAGACAATAAGCTGGTTACACACTTGGATAATACACAAACATAAACGGTTACTGTCCGACTTGATAGGAAGAACATCAGAGAATCTCGCATAGTTATAGTCTTCCGCTTTATAAAGGAAAGAGCCCGTAACGACGTAGCAGTGTTTCTGCAATCGCTGCTACACCCTTTTTTAGTGCTATCCAGCGCCACATTCAACCACAAGGATATATCGATGCACAATGAGATATGCATCAAACCCTGATTACCAGCAGGTCTTTTGGCCTAACTACGTGGCACAGCAAAAGCTGTTCCTTCCAATTGATAAGACATGCGGCTTGCCAAGCGCAAACCGCCCTGGACCAACCTGACCTCCCGTAGCACCAAATTTTGACTCGTAACGAGATACATTTTTACTACCTTTTTTTGACTTGCAGAGACACTGGGGGTGCTCTTGAAGGTTGCGTGTAATGATTTCTGTATCGATAAAGAGGAGAACCAATCCATAAAACACTTTCTCTGCACTTTTCCTGCCCTGAAGAACAGGTGGCGTTCACTACTGGATTTTTACATCATTACGAACTTAGGTCAACTGACCTATATTAAATTTCACCGATTCTGGAGCTTTTTGTGACGCTCAGGATGGTTCAAAGGAAGGAAAGTAGAGATATGGCTTTTGCTAGATTCTGCAGTATCACAATGGAGAGCAACACACTTATTTCCTTGACCTCGGGGGCCCCCGCGTACCCGAGAGTACTACCGGTTGACCGCTTTGACGCCCTGCGGCCGCAAGTAAAACTGGTGTTACGGGAGGTTAAGTTAACAGGGGTGTAAAACAGAAATTGGATGCATTGTAACGCATTGATTGTCTTAGTAATGAGATAAAACTTGTTTATTGAAAATGGCATATAATTACGGTTCGTTAAACTTAAGCTGGCAAACGACTGGTATAAGCAGAAGAAGACAGAGAGTGCTTATTCAAACACACTGAGGCCGTAGGATGACTACTCGCCGCCTGACAGGGAACTTCGGTTCTTGGCGGATGGTGGTAATTATCATCTGGAAGCCAGAGGAGGTGTTGTGTGTGAACCTGGAAGTAAAAATTGAGCTTTGTTCTTGTTTCTACTTACTAACTTACAAATTCTGAAAGGTTCTTAGTAACCTGGTCTTTCCAATAGAGTTTTGGTCGCCCTCATCTGCGCCGTCTATCAATTTCATTGTCGAAGACTTTTCGCCCTGGAGCATTTTCGTCCATGCGTACAACGTGACCTAGCCAACGCAATCGCTGTACCTTAATGCGTCTGACCACGTCAATGTCAATGTACAGCTCGTACAGCTCACGATTCATTCTACGTCGATAGAATAACGATGATGGGCCCATATATTTTACGGAGTATTTTTCTCTCGAACACTGCCAGAACTGATTCATTCGCTTGCATCATAACCCAGGATTCTGAACCATATATCAAGACAGGTAGAACCAGCATCTGGTATATCTGGATTTTTGTTCGTCGAGAGATAGCTCTGTCATTAAATCGCTTGCTTAGTCCTTAGTAGCATTTATTAGAAAGCAGGATCGGTTTGTCGAAGGCAGCTTTACAGTCGATGAAAAGATGGTACGTGTCGATCTGTTTCTCTTTGGTCTTTTCCAGGTCCTGCCAAAGTGTGAATATCTGGTCAGTTGTTGGTTTACCAGGTCTAAAGCCTTAATGATAAGGCCAATCTGGTTGGCGAACACTGGATTTAGTCTTTCACATAGCACACTCGATAGGACCTTATATGCGATGGGTAAAAGGCTGATTCCGCTGTAGTTGGAGCACACATTTGGGTCACCATTTTTCAGCAAAGGACATAAAACGCTTAGATTCCAATCATCGGGCATGCACTTGTTAAGCCAAATCGTGCGTAGGAACTGGTGCATGTCCGGAAGTCCGTCGTCACCGGCTGCTCTTCTTACCTCGGCTTGACTTGATGGTGCGTAATCTAAGCGGTGATACCTTCACGTGCGCTACCTTCTGAAACCAGCAGTTGCTGAAAGTGTTCTCTCCATATATGCAGCGCACTTTGCGTATCTGTAACAAGATTTCCAACTTTATCCTTACAGGAGGGGGAGCCCGTTACCGTAGCATTTTGCTTTTACTTTCTGGTAAAAGTTTCGGGCCTCACCTCTATCCCTGTATCGCTTTTTTTCGCTTAAATAGCTGTCTCCCTGTTTTACCGTCTCCTTGTGCCGTTCCCTAGCAGCCCGGGTTAGAATTGACTGTTGAGTTACCCTATAAGCAGCATCCTGTTCCTAAGATGCTATGCGACATTGCAGCTTCGCGATGTAAAGCTTTCGTTGTGTTTGGTTACGTGCGTTTTTCACTCTGCTCAATCTTGTGCTCACCTTGGCTGCAGCCAGGTAATGATCCGAGCCAATATTAGCACCACGGATCACGCGCACGTCCATGACACTAGATGCATGCCTGCCATCAATTACCACATGATCAATTTGATTTTTGGTATTTTGATCGGGGGATAGCAAAGTTGACTTGTGGATATCTTTGTGCTGGAATCTGCTTCCACTCACTACCATGTTCCTTCCCGCTGCGAAGCTAACCAGCCTAAACCCATTGTCTGACGTGTCGGTATGAATTTACCGATCGATGGACCAAGAACATCTTCCCTTCCTATTTTTGCATTAAAGACTTCCAGAACAATTTTAATGTCGTGGTCAGGGCAGCGGTCGTTTGGTTCCTCTAGGCGCTGGTAAAATTAATTTGTAATCTTCAACGTGAACAGCGTGATGTAGAAATATTTCGCCTTGATGCGGATTGCGGCTATTTGATCACTATGTAACAGGATTGAACCGCGTGGCAAGATGTCTGAGTGTCTCGCCGTTACGTTTGTTACTTTTCCTTTCTCATGTTTTCATAGCCAGTAACGGACTTGAAGGCGGGTGACTAGCCTAACCATCAGGGGTCGTGGCTCACTATCTGCAGCTATTCATAAGAAAAAAAGTAACGCGAACAACGTTGAGATGTAAGATTCACTATGCATCCCCAACGACACCCAGATGATATTGGCACGATTAATGTTCGGAGGAGTTGAGTCGTAAGACGTTGTTAAATGTTAATTGATCGAAATTGCCCATCTTGATAATGGGGTGGAGAACTATTGTTGAAACGGGACACAAACTCCTGATGCCGTTTGTGTCTACAGTCAAGGCAATAGTTCTGTTGGTGATGCATGTGCCGTAATTAACCTCTAATTATTCCAAAGCGAGGACAAGAATGCGGACTTTAACAGCTATTGTAGCACGTTCTAGCGGGGCTGAGGGCTAACCTATATCCCTTATCTACTGTATTGTTAAAATTATTTATGAGAATTATCAAACTTATTTACTATTTAATACAAAATTTTGTAACACAGTAAATATACACTACTACGTAACACAGTAAACCTACTAGTTTGCCTTATGAAACTCTTTTTTTTTCATTAAAAAAACTTACATTACTTTATTTTTTAAAGCGATTTACAATAACTTTATGTTTAATATATAGAAACCTGTTGCCAAGAGAGGAATCCCTGATGACGCAGCAACATTAAATTATGATATTAAATGCGATGGTAATATAACTATCATAGAAAAATACATAAAAACAAATTGTTACCTTAGTTTCCATTATTATACAACATATCTGAAAAAATATATATAAAGAAATACACAATGTTTAATTACATAGATTATGTTATTTGTAACAGAGTAATTTCTCAATTGATTCCATACAAACAGAGATATACAACAACCATCTAAACATGTAATAACGACGAACAAAATTTTGTGTTAAGCTATCAACAAAAATACAATCAATCATATAAAATTGTTATACAGTTGAACCTTATTTTGTATCTTTTGTTTCAATAGTGGTTATTATTATGATTATCGTCGTGTTATTAGGCGTGGGCTGCTGTTTCAATACAATGACTTGATATTGGATGGATAGCATTTTGTATTGCTTATAACTTCAATACTTGCTTCGTAGACATTGTAAACTTAACATAAGGTTACAATTGTAATATTCACCTAAAGAACCAAGCCAAGTGCGCCTCCATTGCTTTTGTTATGTGCTCTCAAAATCTCAGTTAATTAATCAAAATCGTTATCACAATCATACAACTTACGTTTTATATAAGGAAATAAACAAATGTGAGCATTGAACCTGATCTTAGGTAAAAAAGAAAAAAATATGTGAGCACATGATTTAGATAAGCTATGGGGATAAACTTTACACACGTTATTACCATGTTTCCAGTCAAGTGCACCGTATAGGCATGCTTTATAGTGATATTTGTTTTAACTTAATGAATTAATAAAAAAGTTTATAAATTCTTTATAACATTTATATTAATAACATGGATATGCAGTATATACAAATGACAGATTCAATTATTACGAAAATCTAAATTTCATTACTTCTATAACCTACTAAACCGAATGTAGTTGTCTTCATTAACAGAAAAATTATATTTACGTTATTATTATATTGACCGACGACAAAGAATGTAGAATTAATTAAATTAAAACTAACTTTCCCTCCATTTTTGGACTCACACGTGGGGACCTACAGTTTAACGATGAATTTAAACATCAGATGTTTGATAATGTTTACAATAAATGACGATTGACTCGACTACTTAGACGTTGCCAAATCGCTTATCTTGTTACACTCAACAATCCTTAATTTTCTAACACCACCAATATGTTGTATTTATCTAACAAAGTTTACCTTAACAACACCCATAATTGTGATTACTACCAATCTTGTACGATGATCATGATTATCTTACATTCTCCAACGATACACCTCCCTTGTTTTAGTTAAACTTGATAAATATTCTGCTAACAAAGTGAATAACATACAGAAAACACACACACAAATCATCCAATTGTCATAAATAATTTCATGAGAAGACAACGAGAAACAAAACATTGTTAAATTATTGACCCACATTTTGGGGATAAAAATCAAATAATTTGCATAACACTCCTGTTTCCTGCCAACGACTAAAGAAACACAATTCAAGCCAAGTGTCAAAAAGAAAGCTTTTTAAACAATTTACAAGTGGTTGTGACATACAAACGTCATGCACGCAATTACAGTAAAGGAGACGGGAATTTGGAAGGGTATTGCAATGAAAAACAAAAAAATTTAAGAACCGCACCTAAAGGAGTAACGAAGACAATGGAACCCATCACAACAACGAGGAGAAGATGAATAGAGAAAAGTTAACAAATTATAGGAAAAAGGAAGGAAGGCTCTTTTTTTCATTCAATGAACATGGAGAACGAACGCCAACGAACCAGTGCAGGGCGTATGACAAAAAAAAAAACAAAACAACGCCATTCCAACACTGATGATGACGATGTTGAAGAACAAAGTCAAATTGTAATAATTATACTGAGAACGAACAAGGAAACAGTGGGTAAGCAGTGTGTCATTTACTACAGTGTAACAGTTTAATACCAAAAAGAGAATATAAAATGTAAACAGAAATATGCTATGGGAGAATTGAAGAATAAGAGATTTATATAATGAGACTTTTTAGAGAATACGGATATTGTTAATTTTGTACACGATAGTGTACTATGAAGTTATGACTGTTTTGTAACAATAACTTCGTTTATGGAAAACGCTCTCAATGTTTACGTGATTCCGTTTCAGAATAAATATAAGATTTTTACAATTGTAATGTTAACCTACTAATCCATGACATCAGTATGACATTGTAAGCGAGGATCTAAGTACTTAGAATGTTATGCGTGTGAAATGTATAAAATATCGTCCACTCATTATAACTCCGATAAAAATGGACACCTACTGACATCGTCACTTACTTTGTAATTAAGCGTGTTATCAAGCTCGCATAAAACTTCGCTTATAATGTAATTGCAACGAAATGGGACTAACTGACATCATCCTTAATTTGTAAGCAAAGTGCACCGATTAAACGCCTATGACACTCCCGTGTAAATGTAAGGCGGACATAAGCGAGAGAATCATCACTGATTGCTACTAAATATAGCTGACATCAGCGATTACGTAATGGTTATTTTTACAGCTGGACCTATGCTATGGGAGAATAAGAGAATTATATAATGAAGACTTTTTAGAGAATACGAATTTGGTAATTTTAATTTACACGATAGTTTAGTTACTATGAAGTTATGACAGTTTTATAACAATAACTCCGTTTAGGAAAATTTGTACCCAATGTTTATTTGATTCCGTTTCAGAATGAATATAGGATTTTTACAATTGTAATGTAAACCTACTAATCCAGTGCTAAATGTAATGAAGTGCTATTTAGTAGTTCATGATATCAGTATACATTGTTAGCGATAAATCTACGTATGTAAAATGTTATTTGTGTGTAATGTAAAAAATTATCGTCCCACTCAATATAACTCCAATTAAAATGACACCAACTGACATCGTCACTTAAATTCGTAATCAAGCGTGTTATCAATCTTTCTTAGAACTCCGCTTATAACGTAATTGCAACTGTCACCTACATCGTGACATCGTCGCTTACTGTGTAAGCGATAGCGTACCAATTAAACGACCTATGGCACTAAGTTTAAGGAGGAATATAAGCGAGAGATCAACACCGATTGCTACTTAATAAAGCTGACATTAACAATTACGTAATGGGTATTTTCACCGCTGGGATGTTACTTACTATTCTATTAGTAGTGCGTAGTGGCATCAACTTGGCCTTGATGTCAATCTAAAAGGAATATAGATATTTTGCAATAATTCTAAATATTGAGGTTAGGTCACGGCATTGACGAGTTGAAAACCATAGTAGATGGTTTATCGTTTGATGCGGCCATACATAACTATGAACTAATTACTGGTGCCTTCATGTGCTACACATTGGGGATGTTCACGAACCACCTCTTGCGGAGGAATACCCTAGAAACACTTGCAAACCTAGATATGTCAAAGGACAAAGTATAGCCGCAACGGGTATGGTTAGTGTTAGATATTGCATTTGCCAGCAACAATATTGCAAAGGGCTTCAAATGGGGGTATTAGCGATATCTATCATCCTAGCCTATATATAATGCTTGTAAAGAGGTGCATGGATGGAAGTGTAACGTCTTCGAGTGTGAAATATTGCGGGCATGTCTCGTAAACTAACAACTTACATCAAGGCCAACCGAAAGAAGCTGCAAATGAATTTATCAGTAAAGTGCAATCTCTATCCCTATTAATATTATAAATATGAATGTTTGTCTGTTTGTTTGGGGTGAAATGATTTCAAAGAAGTCGAATTTTAAATTTTGACAAAAATTTTTGAGGGCTTGGCAAAACTTTTTATTAGAGCTAGAGAGATAAATTTGATATCCAGATAGTCGCGTGCTCTAACCACTATGCCATGGTCGGTCCAAAAGTAAAAGTACCAAAAAGTACATTTTAGTACCAAAAAGTGCTTTTATTGTACAAAAAAAGTACATTTATTGTACCAAAAAGAACATTTATGGTATCATAGAGTACATTATTAGTACCAAAAAGTAGATTTTTTTTGTATTGAAATGTAATTTTATTGTACAAAAAAATAAACAATTAATTGTACCCCAAAGTACCTTTATTGTACCAAAAAGTACTTTAAATGTACTATTGAGTTCTTATATTTTACCAATAAGTTCTTTAATTGTGCAAAAAAATGTTTACTGTATCAAAAAGTATTTTTATTTTATCAAAAAGTATTTTTAAGACTATATAAGATATGAATTTGCAGACGGATATTTTTAATATCTGTTAGTGAGACGTGGTAAGTTTGACCAGGTTAAGAAGTAACTTGGGGAAACGAATTGTTTACAGAGCGTACAAGAGCGATTGTTCGGGTAAGCAATAGCAAGGCATTGCCGGATCCACTATATCAATAAAAAAATGAAGAACGAGTTACAGAAAGAATCCTGTTTACTTGTGGAATCGAAAAATCGCTCATCTAAGAGCTTTTAGAGATCTTATCTCTACTAGAGTTAACCCTGAAAACCTGGAACTCTACGAAATCTTCAAATCGAGAAAAAAATTTCTAAAAATGTCTTTAAAAAGACTAGAAGGAGAGCTTCAAGGACTATGCTATGACTTTGACAATAACCCCTTTGGTTGACGTACAAATTAGTTATGAAGTGGCTAAAATTATGCAACATTTGCAACACCAACGGATTCTGACGCACTTAGAGTAGTTGCTTCTCACCGCTTTCTGCCACAGGATATTCAACATTGAACAGAAGGCCATTGAAGTAATTTAATATTTCCCGCCTGATTCCAATGTTGAACTTCAACTGTCTGTATTCAGATTGCAGGACAAAAAAAAACTTACAAAACTGTATCTGATGAAGATGCTTTCGTCATACCAGGAATGGTATGTATGCAAATATACCTGTATGTAAATATGTATAATCATCACCAGGGCCAACACAAATATGCCCGGGAAAACTTAAAATATGCGCATCAGATAAGCACGAAAAACACTAAAAAATTCCTTTAAAACTGATAAAAAATGCACAATAAATTATTTATTTACTGAATAAATTTCATTTAAATTAAATTCCATCAAAAGTAGTTGAAAATTAAATCGTTAATTACACTTATAAAATTCAAACTATTGTTTAATTACTGTACTGTAAAAAAATTACATGAGATTTTTTGTCTAACAACTCTATAATTTTCAATCGTACTGAATTCAATGTTGTACTTAATCTTTTAATGTATAATAAATATTATGTATACGCCGTCACACTAATTTTTCTCAGATATTCATGATTTCCGCTTTTGAATTTATTTTTTTGAGATTTTAAGAAGGATAAGGTTAAACTTGGCTACGTGCTTTATATGTGAGAAAGTTTTATTTGGAAACTTAGGTTTCTAAGGTCCAACTTTGTGTTGACTTAAAAAGTGCCACCGCCCATTGTTTTATCGTAAAGTTTTTCTTCGCAATGCTATCTGTTTTAAAATGCCGCTTGTCACATTTGAAAAGTTAAACGCTGATTGACTGTTTCTCCTTGGAAGTACGCATTGCTTCATCCACCTCACTGTTACACTTTTCCACAACTTTCCTAACGGCCTTAAAATAGTATTCTGATGGTTTCAGCAAACTACCCATGAGTGATGGATGAAACAGGTGGCAACGCAACGCTAGATAGAGCTCACTGAAATTCATGACGACGGAATGGATCCTTGGTATAAACACAAAAATAACATTCCGATAAGTTAAAACCAGAAACATATACTTAAAAATATAAAGCCTTTGTAGAATTTAATTATTAATTTTGCGTCTTTAAAAAAAATAAACAAGAGTTTCCCTACGTGCGAAAAATATGTATGAAAAATAAAAAAAAAAAATTAACTAAACCTGAAAACCCCTAAATATGCTTTTTTATGCACAAACCCCCAAGACATGCCTGTAAGTCCGTAATATGCATTTGCATATGCAAGTATGCATTGCATACTTTTGTTGGCCCTGATCATCACTACAAATGATGCAAAAGTTATGATGCACTATCATAGCCTTACCCTGTAAAAAATCCCATGTCTATTTAAAGTATCAAAAGCAGCTTATTTTATATAGAAAACACAAGCGGCCATAAACTTTAAATCATCACTAACTCAAAAACACATAAAGTGAACTTGAGCCCTATTTGCAGGATACCGACAATATAAACTTTTTCCTGAACTAAATGGTTGGTTGGAGGGGAAATATGGAGATATTAAGTACAGCAGAACTCAGTTTCTGAGTAGACTGACGGTACCTTCATCATTTTGGACTTGTTGATACACTTTGTGTTCATGATGTGATTGAAGCTTCAGAAGAGAGCTTCTTCCAAGAGAGAAAGTGAGAGAGTATCTCCAACGACAATTAGTTATTATTCACCTGATGATGGACATATCGGAATTTGAGGACATCTTCGCTATCCCGGTGAATAAATATTTCACGGTTGTACCGCCGATATTGGGACAAGAATTTAGGGGTTATAGCGTGTTAAAATATCGCAAATTGTTTTTCGATGATTTCAGCTCGTAAAAAATGGTTAGGTGAGAAATGTTAGGTTCATAAGAATGTGTCACTACACCCCAACTCATTCAAACTATCTTAGTACCAGTCACCCAGGAATTGCACCCTTCTTTTCTGAAAAGGTGGGCTTCTGCAGAGTAATTGCTCAATTGTTGCAATTTCTTCCTCATTATCACATAGTCCACAATAATCCTCCTTCATTGTCTCCCAATTCGATCCAAAGACCATAACTTCCCAGTGTCCTGTAATAATTAATCGCCTGACAACCTCCCTATACAATTTGAAAAGCGATCTCGTTTGTCGATTATTCAGTTTCGACCAATTATCCCGTTATATGGCGCATTTAGGCAATGTTCCAATACGAAGCCTCTAAGTGATAATTCATCCGCCTTTTTGTAATAATATTCCCATTTATCTCTATTCCGGATAACTATTCATGAATACAATGAACAATCTATCGAAATAATGGAATCGTATGTTCCCCCAACAGTGTCCACGCATGAGCCGACATCGGTTGACGCCACAAACCACAAGCTCCGTAGTCTAACAAGACATTTGCCTAACACAAATATTATATGGAGCCTCAAGCACTTTATGTTTATTACACAGTACAACATTTTTCAGCTCATTGATTTGGGACTCAATTCTGAGAACTGCACGTGAAAGTAGCCCCAAAAATAAGAAGTGCTGCATCATTCGTTTTGTCAAGTTACATGGCATAATATCGATTTAAAGTTAATAAATATTGTATAGGGGAATTTGTCAAAAACATTAAAATGGGTGAGGGTCCTCAATTTTTTTAAAAAGTGCATACTATATGGATAACTAAGGGTATATGGGTTTACTGTTAATAAGTGTAATACCCAAGGGCATAAAAAGTTTCAATATGTCATGTGTGGCGTATGAAACTAATATATTTACATATTTCATAGGAAATTTGGTATGCACAATATTAATTTTTATACCACTGTGAATTAAATTATTATTGCTAGTAATTCATTACTTATTCCCACTGTGGCACTGTGAACAAGCCCCAAAACAACACCAAAAACCACCACCATCACCAAGAGCACTAAACGAATCACTTGTCTAAAAATGCGCCAACGCAAAAGCCAAAATGCGAATAATACTAAGTTTCATCTTCTGATATTGTGCCAGAGCAATAATGAAAGACAGAATCGTCGTCATCAGTTATTGTAAACCTTAAAGAGGATGCCATAGTGTCAACAATAATAACAGCAACAACATCGCGATTACAAACGATCAACGATTAAAATAACGTTGCAAATGATGAGGAAAATGATCATGATGTTTATGTACTGTCGCGGTGATGACGATGATGATTTTCATCATGATCAGGGTCGGTCTCAATGAATGTAGCCGCAGTTGTAGACGTTTCTACAAACCTAAGAAAAACGCACTGTACGCTTTTGCGATGGCACACGAAAAACAATAATAAAGAATTAACAGAGTCACTTGTGCCGCCTTAGAGCCGACTCTAATTGAATTCGTCGGCTTAAATAATTCAGCTTTGGGGCATTAAAAAAATTGCTGGCAATGTTGTTTTTGTTACGTTATTTTTAGGGGTTTCATCTCTTTTTGTATGCCAAACTTTTAACACAATCTTGGTTGTTTTGAACAACAAAAACAGGAAGATAGGAGGGTGGCGCAGAAATAAATGGTATCTATTGCATAACGTTAAGTGAAATTTGTTCAGCAGCCTATGATCCTTCCAAATATGAAATAAATTAAGATCATTCGAAATATATATGTCAAAACATACTTAATGCATATTTGTAGTAATTTACTTACTTAATTTCCCTTTACACCCCATGAATGAGGTATGGGATAGCTTCTCGCGTTGTTGCGAATTAACACGCTTTCTATTTCAGATTCACAACAAACGGCACCTACTTGTCGACAACATCGAAGGGGCCGACGATGAAAGAAAAATGTACAGCCGGGAATCGAAGCACGGATCTTCCGCATGGTAGTCGCGTGTTCTAACTATTAAAACAAAATGTAAAATAAAAATTTCCAACCAAAGCTTTATAACATATTCGATCCCTCATGGAACAAAAGTGTATCCAAACAGCAGTCTTTAGTAAATTAGTAAAAATAGTCAAACTGGTATTATACTTCCAAACGCAAGGATCTGCTGTAGTTGCATTTGTAATATCACAGTTCTGTGACACAGTTTCAAACCATTGACAAAAATAATAATATCATGCGCTGTTTCTAGGATACCAAGATGTGATAGCGCCTCAAAAGTCTGGTCTTTCCATTTTTTCATTCACCCAAGTCTGAATTTGATATGATGCTGATATCTCGAATTACTGCTTCCAAATCATACCTCTTCCCGTTTCAGCACTACAATTCTCCCAGTCAATATTTGTTTTCGTGGCCAAAAGAAATCCTCCTTTCACTTTGTGCATACAATTTCCCTCCAGAAATATATGTACCAAGTCCAAGGCTTTGATTCCTTAATGCGGTTACGAAATATTTACACATAAGAATCTTCCGACCTTTTCACACCATCCCTCCATCACACATTTGGCATCGTGGAGCGGTTATGGAGAGACAAAACAAATCACAGAATTGATTCCTTTTCTGGGTTTCAACCACTACTACCTCTTCTTGAACTTTGCAAGTCAAGCATTGAATCAATCTGTAAACATAACTTTATTTTTTCTGGTCTGAGTTGGTTTCTGAACAATTTTTTGTTGTTATTACAGAAACGCATGAATCTTTCCACTTAAATACAAACCAAGTAAAATTGTACGCTAAAACGGAGAAGATACATAAACCGTGATTTGGGTGTCAGTATCCGCATCATCATCATCACCATCATCAGCTGCAACACGAGTAAGTTTTGTAGCTGTTGCTGCAAAGTGGTGTGGCACGGTTCAGATGCTGATACTGATGCTGATGACGGTGTTTATTGTATGTCGACGCATCACTTGATTTCCGTGATAAATACATTTTGTAAATTTTAATGTCCACCTCCAATATTATTTCATTCAAGACGGCTAAGAAGAAATGTTTGTGCTGAAACCAAGCCTTTGTAATTGGTAAAAAAAAATCGAAAATAAACCAAAAGTTATGGGGGTCTTAGTATTAGCATTGCAGATCTTAGTTTTGTCCATGTGAGCTGCTGTTTTTTTTTCTGCAGCATCATTTGGTTTTGATGATTAGTATGTAGAATTTATAACAAGTGGGTGCCAGCAATTTTATAAAATTAAATATTGTAAATATTGTATTATATGATTGAAATGTGGCTGGAAGTTTAATTATCCTGCTACTTACTTAATCATTATTTACAATTACTCGTTATAAAATCATCATCGAACACTAGTATAATGTTTCTAAAACCATAACAGAAATTATAGTCAGTTGAACTGACTGATATGTACCATCACCGTACGTATGACGTTGTATAACTCTCGGATTATTGAAATACACCGATTTCAAAATAAAATTACTTAATATTATACTTTTTTTATAGGACTTTTGGTCGTACGGCCAGACGTTTACGAACATGTAAAACGTTCAATTCAGTATGGTCATCTCGTCTGGGGGTACCTAAAGGGTCTCTAAATTAAGCCATGCTGGTTTATCAGCATAGACCAGAGATTTCATATCCCTTATGGTTCGCTGGCTTTAAATCTTGCATCAGCTGGATCTTATATGGATGCAGGCCAAGATATTTCCTCAAAATGCTTCTGGTACTAAGAGGACAGATATCGAGTTGTTGAGAACTGCATCGAAACGATAAATCCGAGTCTTGTCTTACGTCTACGACGGCGATGCCTTCTTCAGTACATATGGCACGAACTCGATTAGGATAAATATTGTCCAAAAGAATAAATGTGTTCATGAATCGATTAAAAGGTTAGACCTGGGAAAAACTTCATCACACACTTTTCTTAGTGTTCTATTGATCCCTTGTGTCCCATAGAAAGGGAAAAGGAAAATAAATCAAGCAGTATAAAAATAGAGTGATCTAGGCATAGAGAAAGAAGAAAGAAAATATCTGGGAGAACCATTACAAGATTTACCTTAGTCATTTATCTTGCCCCAGTTAACCATATAAGGCACCGCATGAAACCTATTAAGTCACTTACTCTGACTGTAGAGAAAAACTCTAGGTCCTCTATATATATAACTGGCTTGACCGCCAGACTTCGTCTTGCTTGCAAAATTACTGTAAAGATGTTGAGTACTGTTATAATTTACAAACGATTGGTTCATTACGTTGGTCACACTTTTCGCTAGACAAATATTTAATTGTTATTTATTTAATTTTTTTGTTCACAACAACCCGTTTGATCAGAATGATCGCTAGTCTGATTAACTGCCTCGTCTATTTCTTCCGATTTCAACCTAGATATTCAATAATGGCTTATTAGTTGAAGTCTACTTCATTAGGGGAAAATCACACTAAATTACATGATCCTTACTTGAGGCGTTTGATTAGGTTGCTTATGGTACCTTAATATGGTACCATCTTTTTCCGTTTTTGGATTTTTTTTGGTCTTTAAAGTACAAATTTCCAAAAATCCCTTCATTCAGCTCTTTCATTTTAGCCGTTTGGTTTTGGTGATGGTACCAATTTCATTCCTTTTTGGGCCTTTTAAGCCCTAAAAGTACGAATTTTGAAAAATCTTTGCATTGCATTGCACAACTAATCCATAAAAATAATACGCACTCCAATTTTCGCGCTTCTACCTTTAGCTATTTGGTCTGGGTGATGGTACCAGTTTTATCACGTTTTCGGCCTTTTTTGCCCTAAATGTACGTTATTAAAAAAAACCCTTTGTATCGAACAACAACTTTATAAAATAAACTAGCTTTCCCGGCTCGCGTTGCTTCACCCGTAGTTACAATGAACCTTCTTATGACTGTAAGCAATACAGCCAAAATGCCAAAGCTTCATATGACGAACGAATACCCATTTATGTGGTTGTAGGTTTATCCCATTGGTCTGAGAGATTGTATCGCTTTAGTCCCATTTTATCCCTAAAAGTACGAATTTAAAAAGATATGTTCGTATCGCAGAACTAAAATGGAATTTTGAAAAACCCCATTTGACAGTTAAGCAATGCTATATACATTTTCGTAACTCTACCTTTATGTATTTCATCTGGGTGATATCATCAGTTTTATCCCATTTTCGGTATTTTTACAACTTACGAACGAATTTTAAAATTACTTCACATCGCACAATTTTTGAGATTATACCTTTAGCCGTTTATTACCAGTTTTATCCCTTTTTCAGTCCTTTTTACCCCTAAAAGGTATGAATATCGAAAACCCTCCTTGCTTCGTTTTAATTCCATAGGGAGCAAGCCTATATAACTTATCATGATTACATCATTAGCTGTTTGGTCTGGGCGATAGCAAAATTTGTTTCCCTTTTTCGATTTTTTTTACCCAGAAACATAGGATTTAAACAAAATTCTTCAATCAAATTTGATAGTAAGCATTTCCAAATAAATTTTCGAGATTATACCATTAGCCGATTCGTTAAGGTGATGGTACAACTTTTATCCCTTATTGGTAATTTTTAACCCATAGAAGTACGAGTTTCCAAAAATCCGTTCTTAGCCGACGTTTACTCGAAAAGGAGCACAACCATTCCAAATTTCATCATTCTATCTACAGACAGTAGACAACTTAAATATATTGATTATGAAAATTATTATTATTATTACAATCGTTCTATTAATATGACCGGCGTAACAATTGTTTCAAAACGGGCGTGGCGCTGCCCATTACCCAGCGAGACGTAATCCCCCATGTACCATTTACATGTGTAGCTAATCTCATCTTCATACCTTTAATAGATCGCGAAATATGACCGATTTAAATTTAGGTTTGTGTGGATGGTGCCACGCCCCTTTGTCTAAGTATGTTTCCATGAAGCCTATGATAGAGACCCTACGGATAGTACTACACAGTGAAAATTTCATTGCAATCGGTTCATTTATTTCGCCCAGATAACGATTTTTTCAAAAGGGGCGTGTCACCGCCCTTTTTCCAGCGAGACGTAATCCTCTTTAATCAGTAACATATGTAGCAAATCTCACCTTCATACTTCTAATGGCTCTTGAGATAAGACCTATTGAAATTTTGGTTTGTGTGGGCGGTGCCACGCCCCTTTGTCTAATTTTGTTTTCATGTAGAATATGATACAGGCCCTATGGACAGTATCACACATAGGAAATTCAATTGCAATCGATCCATTTATTTAGCCAATATTACTATTTTTAAAAAAGGGGTGTGACACCGCCCACTTTCCACAAACAAAGTATTTTTTCTTATACGACCGATATAGGTATACCTATAATGGTTCAAAAGTAACAGTCATTTTAAAATTCCAGTTGTATGGGGCGGTGCCACTCCCATATCACCCCTTTCAGTCCGAATTTCCAAAAATCCCTTCTATATATTACTATTTTAAAAAAAGGGGTGTGACACCGCCCACTTTCCACAAACAACGTATTTTTTCTTATACGACCGATATAGGTATACCTATAATGGTTCAAAAGTAACAGTCATTTTAAAATTCGAGTTGTATGGGGCGGTGCCACTCCCATTTCACCCCTTTCAGTCCGAATTTCCACTAATCCCTTCTTAGTGCGCGCCTACGTCATAAAATAAACCTACATTCTAAATTTCACGGTTCTAGCTTTAGCCGTTTGGGCTGGGGAGTGATCAGTCAGTCACCCAAGCCATTTATATATATAGATATGCACCCCAATTACCGAATAGCCTAAAGCACTCCGGTATAACGTAGTTATCCACTGGTGTAAGTTTATAAAATCGGATCTGTAGTTTAGAAGATTACATCCTACAAAAAAACAAAAAAACTCACAAACATCTTGTCTTGATAATATTAGTATAGATAAGGAGAACATTATTTTTTTAGATTTTCCAAAAAACGGTCAGATTTGAGTGATGTTAGGTTAAAAAAAAATTACAAAAATATAAGATTGATCGGTTGAAAATTTTTTTTTTTTTTTTTTTTTTTTTTTTTTTTTTTTTTTTTTTTGTTGTTCGTATTTGTATTTGTATTTATTTATTTATTGTTTTTTCTGCACAACAAGACAAATCATCTTATAATTATAGTACAGAAATTGTATTAGTTCAAAGATGAAACATTGCAAATAATTTTTAAGTAATTGTAGATATAATATATATATATTTAAAATATATGAATAAAAATAATTTAAAAAGAAAAAAAAAATATATAATATTTTTTGTTTGAATAAGTTATAAGTTATTAAAGTACTCATAAATAGATTTTTTAAAGAGCGATGCATTACCATTAAACTGTATATTGGAGGGTAGCATGTTCCAAAGACGAATCGACGCAACAAAAAATTGATGTTCTGATATGCGATATCGATATCTGATATACAATAAGTCATTTGACCTCAACGATTGACTGAAAGATAGTCGACTATAAAGATAACTTGGTTCCATGGAGTATATAACCTTGTGTAAAAGTATCAAAGCTTTTATTTGAAGGAGATTATTAAATGTGACTCCATATAACTTATTTGCGTAGCTCGATATGTGGTCAAATTTTCTCAAACCAAAAACATATCTCAGCACGGCATTGTATGTGATATTTAGTTTTCGGGAACTTTTTGAGTCACAGCTCATGAATAATTCACACCCATATAACAAAGTTGGCATTAAATATGTTTTTGCCAGTAGCATTCGAATATTTGTTGGGGTAAAAGATTGAATATTCCACAACATGCGCAACATTGAAAAAATTTTGCCTGATAAAACATTAATATGGTCTGTCCAGGTTAGTGTATTGTTAAATACAATTCCGAGATTTTTGACGTGCCGCTTGCGGTTTGAAGTTTGTGAACCATAGGGTAAAACTTTTTCAATTGTCCGAAAATCGGTAAGTTTTGTGAAGGGTTAGGCTAAAAAAACAGTGAGCGGCACGTCAATTTTCAACAGACCGAGATCACACATATTTTAGTAAAAAAAATGTTAACCTAACCTCACATTAATCTAACCGCTTTTTTTTTGAAACAGCTGAGTTTTTAGTTCTCACATACCTTAAGTGCCCTAAGTATCCAAGCCTCCTACGGGTTAGAGCAGGAGAGCTACAAAGAAGATGTTCCATTGTTTCGGACTCCTTCTCATCCTCATACACACTGCAGCAGTCCGGTATGGACATATCTCATTAGCCTGTGAGTTGCCTGATATTGCAGTGGCCACTTAAAATTTCACAGCCAGTCTTATGTCACTCCTACATAGCTAAACCGAGATTTCCGTTCGGGATCGAGCCACAGCCATCTGGCAGTTATGCAGTCAGATTTTAGAGATATAACGTCTGCAGGCTGTTTTCCATATCCTGTTCTCCACTAAACCAAAAAGATAACAAGTGGGCCGTTGAACATCTATCATATCAATAAATATCATATTGGCTTTTCTAGCCAATAAGTCTGCGGATACGTTAACAGGAATATCGTAATGTCTGGGGACCTAATTTTACTTCATCTAACTTCTGCTTACAGTTCCTAACCAACTTATGGAAAATAATAAACGTTATTTGTTTAGAGTTACAATAGTTTTGCCCATGTTTGCGATCTACATGCTCCATTGTGTGGTGTGGAAAACAAAAGACTTAAGACACGAACCTATATTCACAGTGGTAGTAGGTCTATAGAATAAGACAAATTATAATTATACCATCACCCGTAGGGATGAAGGTATATATCATTTGATACGACCCAAAAGTGTAACACATAGAAGGAGTCACTTTAGACCCTAGGTTTCTTTGAACCAAATTCGATTCATGACTTTTTAAGTCGTTTGAGCCATGTCCGTCTGTCTGTCTGTCTGTCTGTCTGTCTGTCTGTCTGTCTGTCTGTCTGTCTGTCTGTCTGTCTGTCGGGTGGCTGTCCGGCTGGTTCGCACGATAACTTTCGAAAGACGCAACCAAATGTTTCGAAATTTTGCACGAGTTATTATTTTCTCAAAACTACTTACGGTATTGTAAATGGGCTACATGGCCCCGCCCCTTCTGGTACCTCCCATACAAATACATCATTCCGCCCACTTTAGAAATCGAGTAATAATATCAATACACCCTACGGACTCGTCCCCAAATACTGTATTTAGTAAAGCTATTACAGGATAAAGTTTTGGAAAAAAATTTGAAAGCCTAGCCACGCCCCTTCTGGTACCTCCCATACAAATCTACCTTTCCGCCCACTATAGAGATGGAGAAATAATATCAATAAATTAAACGTGATCGTACCCAAATTCTATTGTGAGTAAAGCTATAACAAGATAAAGTTTTAGAGAAAAAAATTGGAAGTCTATTCACGCCCCATCTGGTACCTCCCATACACATCTGGTACCGCCCACTTTAGAAATCGATTAATATTATTAAAAGACCTAACGCGATCGTGCCCAAATTCTGTATTTGGTAAATTTTAAGCAGGATAAAGTTTTGGAGAAAAAATCTGGAAATCTAGACACGCCCCTTCTGGTACCTCCCATACAAATGTACCACTCCGCCCACTTTAGAAATAGAGTAATAATATCATTACACTTGACACGATCGTGCCCAAATTCTGTATTTTGTTATATTATAACAGGACAAAGTTTTGGAGAAAAAATTGGAAGTCTAGACACGCCCCTTATGGTACCTCCCATACAAATGTACCTTTCCGACCACTTTTGGGATGTAGTAATAATATCAGTACACCCAACGCAATCGTGCGCAAATTGTGTATTTAGTAAAGCTATAACAGGATAAAGTTATGGAGAATAAATCTGGAGCCTAAACACACCCCTTCACGTACCTCCCATATAAATGTACCACTACTCCGCCCAATTTCGAAATCGAGTAATAATATCAATAAAATAGAAAATTATTTGTTTTACTGAGGGTAAGGGTAAATGTAAGTCGGGTTGCCCGACTGAAACTTTCTAACTGGTTTTAATTACAAATCGATTATTTTCAATAACTCAAGACTTAAACAATATATTATATTGGGTGATGGTATTTATCAGTCAGTTTAACTGACTGAAATTTCTGTACTGGTTTTTTTTGTCATTCTATGCCGTAATAAATATTACAATGAATTATGTGCTGTATTTTATATCGCTAAACATTAAAATGTGATATTCGGGGTATTAAACAAAAGCCCGGAATCAACTTATTAACTTCAGCGACATGACACACATACAAACAAGGATTGGAAAGGACAAAGAACCTTATGATCTTAAATTTTTCACATAACGTTGTTAAATTATCTTAACAACGCATAATCACACATCGTGTGCATTAGGACAAATGTTGAAAACAAATATAAAAGAACCTCCGTGCATAAAGTGGGTCAAGTTGTGTTTGCTCATTTGCTGTGTTAAAACCATACGTAAGCAGTACATTAGGTAAAAAGTATTTAAAATGAATTTTAAAGTAATCACAACAATTTCAAAAGCCGTTAAATTAACTTTTTGGGTTAATTTAGTATATGTATCACATAAATATTTTTAACTTAAACCATAGCTGTCTTGTCTTAGCTCCCATTTCAAATTCAAAAACGACATCCTCTAATACATATGCAAATCGAGAAAATTCTTCCACTCATGCTCTTTGGCTATTTGCAATGTTAAAAAGCAAACATCATTATCTCGTAAGTAAACGAAGAGATTATTAAGGTGGTATTATTGTTGTTAACGAAATCAATCATCTAAAGGTATCTCTGAAATTGTTTACATTTTCCCTGGGAATTTTCCTCACAATTGTTGCATATTAAGTTATATAGTCTCGTCGTTCACTCTAAATCATTTTCTATCTAAGAAATTAATTGCTCATATGATAACCGAATGAATGAGTACCCGGCAATATGAACGTCCGTCCCTCTAACTATCTGTCTGCCTATGTTGTTTGTTCATTGTGTTGCATTAATGTGAAATCAATTCAATATTCAATATATTTTCGATTCGATTTGTGCTATTGAACCACTTCAAATCTGTTAACGGAATACGAAATAAATAAAATCACTATTACTTTTTTTCTCGAGTTCTTCTGCGGCATGTATCAACAACATTGTTGTTGTTGCTGATATTATTTGTTTTTGTTTTTTGGTTTTTAGCTGTTGCAAGTACCGGTGCTGGTGCTGTTGCTAATAGTTAATGTTGCTGCTAACACATACCTACAGACATAGGCGAGATAGATATATTGGCACAGCTGTGTGGCGCATTGTCGTAGTACGATTGCGCGCGCCAAATGACAATCAACTTTTAACGTAAATTGTGTTCCGTACTGTGGATTTTTGTTGTTGCTGTTTTTTTTGCTCCAGTAGAGACTGTCTGAATGTTAGCAACATGTGGTTTTTATTTTTAGCCGTTTTGGAGTTGATGTTGAAGGTGGTGACGGCGGCGGTGGTGGTGGTCTATGCTGCTGCAACAAATTTGCCGCTGCCGTTATACCGGCTGTTTTAGCAAAATGTAAACAATGATGAATCATCAACTGGATCTTAAGAAAGCCAGACTATGATTTGTTTTGGTTTTCTCGCTTTTGATAGGGTAAACTTGATTTTAAGTTTGTTATTTATATTGCTTTGAATATTTCCTTCTTTAGGAGGCAATTAGAATAGTAGCAAATATTATAGAATGCAGATACGTAACGAGTTTACTTTATGGAAACTGTGATATTAAGAACCATTCTGCTATATTCCGCTAGCGGAATAAAGCTTTAGGATTGTCTAAGAACATATTTTATTTTTATTTTTAAGGGATTTCATCTCCTATTCTATTCAAAAGTTGACCCCGCCGAATTCGTCCTAACTCCAACATTATCGATACAAACTTTTGTACTATTACTTCCAATATTATAACGACCGGTCCAATATTAAGGCCTTAGCAATGTTATAGTTGTTCATATACTTTTTTCTAGACAATTATTTCATTCCATAGCGAAATCTCATAATTATTAGTTTGTAACATATGAAAACCAATATCCGCATCGGTGTTTGTTTCTTTTTTCGAATATTCCGAAAATTTTTGGCTGACATCATTGACCATTTGTTAGTTGGACAATCCTAATATCCTTATAATAAAAATTGCGAGAATTTTCGGGATGTGAAATCTTTTCGGAGGAGTTAAATTTGCAACTATCGATTAGCCTACCGGATCACTGCAGCGTAGTTCAGTATCATACAATATTGGGCAGTAAAATTCATTTACTTACTAATAGTAAAGCGGCCATCATATGCCTGGAGGACATGTACAACACTTCGAGAAGAGTTCAAGAAGTGGTCATCTCTGGTGGAGATAGCAGAACAAGGATTCCAGAAAACGGGGACACAATTGGTAACCTATGAGCAGATGCATTGGCAAAGGTCGCTACCACCGTGATTTTGAGCGAAGATTACATTGGTGTTCCTCTCATAAGGGGGAAACAGCTAATTAGGGGAAAACTGAACCTTATTACTAAGGAAAGATGGATAAGAGTACCCACTTACACAGCAACCAAACAGATTTGGCATACTTTGGATATATATACATATACCTGTCTAGATTCCATTTAAGAAGCATCATGGCTGTAATAACCGGACACTGGGGAAAGATGGGTGAGAGAACCCACTTACACATCGACCAAACAAATTTGGCATACCGTGGATATACACGATTTGCGCTGAACTTGTTCAGATGCAAATTGGGAAACATCATATTTATAATAACCGGACACTGGCCCGTCGGCTGGAAAACATGCTAAGATGTTGAAAGTTCCCTTTATCGATTTTTGTAGAAGCTGCAGTGCTGAGGAAGAAGAGAAGACCCAAAATCTACTGCCCTGCTTTTGTTGACTTGGGATATGAGATGTTTGGTCATAGGACACTTATGAACAACACCTGTTTGTCAGTAGGTGATATGCGTAACATCCATGCTTTTCGTTAGAGCAAGGATATGGCTAGAGATCGATGTTAACCAAATAGTGTAGAAATAATTGCTGCGGGAATATACATTGTATCAAAACAAAACCTATTTTAGGACCCAAGGGAAATATGCCAAAGGAGGATGCCGAATAAATCTAACCTAGTTTGAGTGGAAGGTTGTTCTTTCAACACTTTGACCACATCCGATTAGGACTCAACTTCTCTCAATAATAACAAAATCATTCAAAAGAATTTTTCGTTCTCTCGGACACATTAATGGGTAAAAATAGTACGAAAATTAATTACTCTCACTATTATAGTTAAACGGTGAATAGGACTTATGTTTTAGGAACTCATAGAGATTTAAGACCACTATATTTATAGTGCTTGAAATACATATATGTTAAATATTGTATACTTTGTAAGTAATGTGACACGCTTACTATTTATATGATGACCATTTTCAGGCGTTTTAAAAATCCTAACATTCGATATTAAATTCATAAATATTTACGAATTTATCGATCCGCCGCTCTTATCAGCAACTCGGTCTCTGTCCTTCCACTAATTGAATTTAGATAGTTTGTCACACCATGCTTAGGTAACAGCTCTTTAACCTGATCTATCCATCGAAGTTTTGGTCGCCCCTCCTGCGCCGCTCATCAAGTTTATTGCCTTCGAGCCTTCCACTTCGTCCATTCGTTCAACGTGTTTAAGCCGGCGCATTCGGTATATTGGGACGCGCTAGACTACGTCGATGTCGTTGTACAGCTCATAATGCTCATGATTCATTCGGCGATGGCACTCGCCGTTAACGATAATGGGTCCTAATATTTTGCGAAGTATTTTTCTCTCGAAAACTCCCAGAATAAATTATCTGTATGCATCATTACCCACGATTCTGCGCTGTAGAGCAAGGCAGGTAGGATAAGTTTCTGGTACAATTGGATATTCGTTTGTCGAGTTAAGAGGGTTTATCATTAAAACTCTTGCTCAGCCCATTATAGCAGCGATTTGCGATTAAAACTCATCTCTTGATTTCCAGTGTGAGTGTTTTTTTTTATGCCGGGCCGAGGTAGACAAAATCATCTACCACTTTAAAGTTATAGGTGTCAAAGATCACGCAGCGTCCCAAACGAGTAAACTCTTTGTCCGTTGAGACAAACAAGTTGGTTTTGTCCTCATTAATTAAAAGACTCACTTCTGCTGACTGCTTCTCAATGCACGAAAAGGTAGCAGTAACATCCCGCAGTACTCGGCGAATGGTATCTTTATCACCGGCATACGCTAGCAGCATGTGTTTATTGTTATAGATGGTGCAAGTCGTGTTTACTGCTGCCTTCCGCATCATCTTCTCCATTAAAGAGATCGTATGACAGACTATCCCCTTGTCTAAAGCGTCTATTGGTAGAAAATGGCTCTTCTAGATGTGTGCTTATTTTTACTGAAGACTTCGTGTCAGTCAGTGTCATCCCGCAAAGTCTTATCAACCTTGCGGGGATACCAAACTCAGCCATAGCATCTAATAATTTATGTCCTACCGGATTGTCGAATTCAGCTTTATAGTCGATAAACAGATGGTAGGTATCAATCTGCACCTCTTGGTTCTTCCCCAGGATTTGTTGCAGTGTGAATATCTGGTCGGTCGTGGATTTACCAGGTCTAAAGCCACACTGAGAAGGTCCAATCAGGTTCGCTGGGATGGGCTTTAGCCTTTCACATAACACACTAGACAGGACCTTGTAAGGGTAAAAGGCTGATCCCGCGATAGTTGGTACACATACTTGGATCGCCTTTCTAAAACACAGGACATAGAATACTCAGATTACAATCATCGGGCATGCATTCCTTGAGCTAAATAGTGTTTATGTGCTGGTGCATGCTAAAAGTTAAGTGACCAGATTATCTCGCGAAATGGACACGTAATTTTGCCACCTCGAGTGATTGTGTGATTTGCCACCTTTAGACTACTCAAATCTCTGGTCTATGCTATGCAACTATTGATCATTTAGAATCTGATATGCATCGCATGGACGAAATAAGACCGGGAATGCTCGAAGAAGTGGTGCAAAATTTGACCGACAATGCAAATAAATAAGGCGCAGTCGCGAAGTTCATATACCAGAAATTATATTTAAGCATTAAATGATATGACATTTTTGTGGTAATACAGCCAATATTTTCTTTGTTTTATTGAATTTTTTAATTTTTTTAAAAAAAAGTCGTTTGCCTCCAAAAACAACACCCCTTAGTTGGTACCAAACCAAATTTTACATGCAAATATTTCTTTATTTCTATCACAGAATCCTCATTTTATCTTAACAAAGCTTATCTAGGTGCAAATTAAAGTTATCATCTTATATCCATACTAAAGATAATATACTCTTACCAAACGATATACAACTATAAAATTACATTACAACTAGCATAGACAACACCACATGCAACTGATAAGAAAATCATTGAAACACTTCACAACCAACTGATCATTCTATTTATAATAACTATCTCAAGATAAGCCACAAACAAATGTACATTTGAGACCATTTCTGACGGAAATTAATTGAAATTAATTATTTACATGTATTACAAAAATGAAACTAAAATTAATTTAACGATAACAACTACAACAAATGCTAATCAATGAAATGTATGGAAAAAATCATACAAAGTAAATGGCGTTTTCAACACCACAGTGTAATTAAATAACGATTTACGCGCCACCACAAAGTTCAAAAGCCCAGCACCACAAGTGTCTGCTCACTCCCGTTGGCGCCCAAGTCTGTGCGCTCTGTCTCTCTCTCTCTCTTTAGGTTTAAAGCAATACCGTCTAACATGGGCCGTGATTAAAACTAAAATTTCAAACAGAGAGACAAATATATCGAACGGCTCAGCAGCTGCAAATGCGTGCAAAAACTCCGTTGTCCGTTGTAGTTGCAAGATACGAAATGATTAAGAAAAATGAATTTGAAAATTTACTTTTACAAGGCGAACCGAGAAGTTAACTAAAAGTACCACCAACTAAATTTAGACACCAGATTTTGAAATGGTCACCAGACACAAAGGAAATGATTAAGTTTTTGTCTAAGGAAAAGAACAATAACTGGGCGTGTAATGACGGCGGCGACGTGGAGTGGGTCATAAACGGCGTGTTGAATATATATTAAGTAAAATGAAATAGAAAAAAAAACACTGTAGAAAACAAAACCTGCCAAAAAATGCCAATTAACCTAAAAATATCTGTTAGACAAGACCTGAAAAGCCCACAAGCGAGTACTTGGACAATGGCCGTAAAAAATAAAATATAATAATAATAATAAAGTAAACGAAAACGATACAAAAGAATTGAAAAACAAATTAAATTGCCAACAATAAGTCTAAGTCAAGTTCATTCAACCTTTTATTTAGTGATTTGAAATAAAACAAAAAGACTTCATCAAATCTATCTTAGATCTAGCGACGAGTATAACTACATATAAATCTACAATACAAATGTATTTTTATTTTTTGAGCAAAGGCTATAATGTTTAAATCTTACAATGACAGAAGCTGGGACGGGCACTGAGTTAAGTGGTGACGACTAAAGCAATACCCTCATTTGTGGTTTTAGTTAGTTGTAGAGAGTATCTATTAAACTATAATAACCAGTCTAAACTACTGTAGAAGGTGTAACTAAAATATCCAGTATCTGAAATAGATAAGCGAGCAAAATAATACGTTCTGCTAGTATATAAAAAAGTTTTTTTTTTTTAAATTTCATTGTAAGAGAGGCCTTGACAATCTGTAAAAGAGGCGAGGAAACACCTTCATAACATCGGGAGTTCCTAGTCTTTACTCTATTACTTAACAACAACAATATACATGTCTTTGATTGAAGAGTACTGCCAAATAACTTGTTTCCTGATCTTAGATATTTACATATCTATGTAGAAACAGAACCTCTAAAAATGGAGATCATTAAAAATTTTAAGAAAATCGAAATTATCCTACACGAACGAATACGAATACTACGACTAATAAATCTGTCCTAGAAGAATTAGTTTGCAAATTCACAGATACACGCAGAATCACATTCAATGAATGCTGCAAAGTACCTTCTTTAATGCTATCAAAAGAAATAAACAATAAACTTCGGGATCTTATTCTGTATAAAGTTGAAGTAATGAAGGCCAAGCGGAAGTCATGGTGAAACTTCAGTGAATACATAAAGGACAACAGCAAAACTGATACAGATACTTACTTTCTAAAGACTCGCCGTACACGGGATTTTTAATTGACGTCTTGAATACTTGTCATCAGACAGAAATGTCAGGTGGTAGTTCTCCTAACTACAATACAGTTCGCTCAATATTTAGTAGATCGAATCTGATATGGGCCATTACATGCTTTAAACCCTATAATTCAACCTGACCTGACGGAATAATGCCAGCGCACCTACAGGAGGCCTTATACCTATCTTGTAGTTGATTAGTAATTTTTAGAGTTGTCTCATGCTGGGAGTCATTCGCAACATTTGGAAGCAAACCAAAGCAGATTTAAAGCCGAAAGCTGACCAATGCTCTAATGTTAAACCAAAAGTCTTTCGACCGATTAGTCTCTCATCTTTTGTCCTTTAAACATTTTATACCTAGAAACCTATGTTCGAAGTAATCTTCCATAGAATTTACCATTAAAATTTCAGCATACCTACACTAAAGGAAAGTCTGGGAACTTTTCAAGACATCGCGGTGCCTTCCATCATATTTTACCTACAGTAATCATAAAAATTGTGTATGACGGTTAGAATACGCGACTATCATGCGGGAGATCCATGGTTAAATTTCTGTCTTCAGTCATCTACATTTTATTTCATCGGCGGCCCTCTGGATGTTGTCGACAGCAGTATAGTGTCCAGTCAGTGGGCATTTCTAGTAAAAGGTTCACAAACAGTGACGTTCGCATTCCTTTATAAACAAGTAGGTGCCGTGAAGCTATCCCATATCTCATTCATTGGGTGTAAATTAAATTAAGGGTTTAAAGCAAGGGCGTAGCCAGCATCTAATGTAGGGGGGGGGGCAGTTTGTTTTACTTTTCATGTTAATAGTATGTTTACAGAAAAAAATTAATATTAAGTACTTAACGATAAATCAATACTCATTGTTTTGACAATATTTTATTAAACATCGAGTTCCAAAAAATTTATTTTTATTCATCTTAGTTCTTTTTTTTTTTTGGGAAATATGAAATTTTAGGCGGCAATTCTTGAGCGATTTTAAAATATTTTTCTTGTGTTATTGGAAACAAAACTGTGCACAGAATGAATTCTGAATTCCTTATCGTTATTTTTTTAAAATATGTCAAAGTCGATGAAAAAATAATTTTTGACTTTAATTTCAAATATTTTGGGCTCAAATCGATTTTCGCAGACTATTGTTGGATTTTCGGATATGCCGTCATCGACAGAGTTGTTTTAAATAAGTCCGCTTATCCAACTATAGCTAGTCGAAAATCTACTCAACCCCTTAAAACAATACTCAAAGTAAAAAAACTTTAAAAAAAAATTTGTACGAAACCGTCATTGTAACTCAAAAATCTTACGATGCAGTTCGATTCCGAATTAGGTTAAAACCGTCGAGTCCGGTCTTGTCTATTTTTTCGACTACTACAGTGTTCTTTTTCACTGCATGTATTCTACAAATCCAAAGAACTAATTAATTTAGTCTCATGTCTTGTTAAAAGAATCGAGGACGGAATCAGTTGCCTCAAAAATTCTTAATTTCACACTCGATTGATTTTTTTTTAATTTTTCTGTGTTCGTTCAATTGAATGCATCGGCTCGGATCGAAGTAGCTCATTCTGTCACTCCAATTTTCCAAGACCTTGTAAATGCTTTCGGGCTGTAGCTCACGAATTGCCTTGATGATCTTGGCCTTAAGAGTTTGAATCGCTTCTGGATTAAAATAATCTACGATTTTAAAATTAACTTGTATTTGGTCCACCCTCATTTGACACGAGAAAAGGTGTAACGTGTTAAAAGAGTCACGCTGGACCCTAAGTTTTTGAAGAGAGAATTTAATTCTGGAGCCATGTCCGTCTGTCTGGCGGGTGTCTGGTGTGCAGGATAAATCGAGCAAACTTTACTGATCCTTTTAAAGATTTAACAGTTTATTATTTTCCAAAATTTAGTTTTAACTTCATAATGAAAAACATAACATCCTATGGAAAACTAGAAGATATTTGAATTTGGTACATTTATATACATACTACGTATCTTTGTTGCAAGCGCACTAAATACAGTTAAAATTTTGCACAACCTTATCGCTTTTTGAACGTTTACTAACAAATAAAAAAGGGCCTCGCCCTGCCAACTAGTACTTCCAATACAAGGTAGTCTAAATTTTTCCAATAATTTCAAGGAGGAACTCTTAATATTTTGTGAATTCATTAAAAATTTCAGCTTTGATACATGCCTGTAAACGTCTGACCAACAGTTACCACTGCACAAGCAGGGCAATAACAATACATAAGTACTTTTACTTAAAAATCAGTTAATTCCTTTGACTCAGAGTTAAAAAATATCCACTTGAATTTTGAAGAATGAACATAGGGTGAAAGTTTTTATCAGTCAGTTCATCTTAGTGAAATTTCTGTACTGTTTTATTTTAATTTTCATATATTCCGGAATTTTGACAGATTTTCCTAGCTGCAGGGGGGGGGGCTGCTGCCCCTGTTTCTCGACTTAGAGATGGCTGAAAACCACGTATTTGATGATCTTGGCATATTCTGTACGTGTATAAACCTCAATTTACTTACCATTCGGACGACCAACAGCAGACTATTACTAACCTCACTTCAAACTGAAATTTTCCTGTTTTCTCCGAGTCACCATAGGCAATCACTGGGGACTGTCCCCAAATGTCACTATGTGTATTTATACAGCAATAGTCCCACAAATACAATATTTTTTTATGGTATCGTAGTTAGGTGTCCTTGACAAAAATTCAAATATCAGCACTGATAAGTGTTAGTGGGTCAATAAACTCAACATCAGATATAGCACATAGTGCTATTCTAAACATCCGGTCTCGTGTAATCAAGGCTGAATCGGCTGTCTTTTTATACTACATGCCTTACGCTGAAGAAATGCAATTTATCACTAAGGATAATGGCTGAGTATTTTGACATCAGTTAGTTTCTGACCGATCTTGCTCATCTTAGAACTTAACCTCGGATTTGAAGGGGACAAACATCTTTTATTTGACTCATAATTCGATGCTTAATTCAAACAAATTTAACAATGTAACATGATAGCAGCTTGTTCGAACGCTCCCATGAATCATGCAAATCTCTCAGAGATCTCGAAAACCTAATAATGGTGTTTTTGGATCTAGCGCAAATTGCCCTTAAGTCACCTATTTCGTTTTATATCTAGTAATACCAATATTAAGTTGTTACCACTGTTGCCCTGCCCATACTACAATTTCCCAATTCTCAACTGATAATGATTTCATTTTCGCATGAATAACCTGCCAACCAACCACTTGTCAGACGGCCACTCACTGTTTGCGCGTATTGTTTAATCTGAAATGTATTTATTTACTATTTGACATTAATCGCTTATTGACGCGTTGTAATTATATATGTTTATATTTTCACCTATGACCTCATACTTTGCTCATATCTTTGACTTCAGCTACCAAATTTTTTTGTATTGGTGTCATGTCATGTATGCGTTGTATAATTTGGTTACTGTATTTTTTTTTCTTTGTTGTTGCCATTACTGCCACTTTGCAATGTTTTGAGGGTGTTGCTACCAATATTTTGTATTTGGACGTCTGTCCGCCGGTACATTGGCTTATATTGCCAATGTGTTGGATTTTGCTACAAGGGGCTGTCTGACAAGTCAGGCCTACTGTCAAAATGTTAGCATAGACTTTGTTACAAACAAAGCACAACAAATATACCGCAAATGTATAGAGAAGAAAATGTTTAGGTACAATGTTTATTGGCAATCAGAATAAATTGTAATCAGTTTTGGAAAGGTTAACACTGTCAGTGACACTAGTAGACTATGTTGGCTGTGTAGAAATATGAGAAGAGATATAAGACAGTTAAGCAGAAAGTCAACCACCAAACTGCTTGCCTAATGAATTGAATAAGGTGAAATAAGTTTAAAGGCGACACAAAGGCGTTTTAGATTCTCGTTTTTTAAACAGCTGACAGTCTTGTCCTTTTTAAGGATCATGATTTACGTATAAGCACCTGGAATGTCCGAACTCGCTACAGAGATGGTTCCCCTATCCAACTGGCGGATGTCCTCGACAAATACAAAGCTGACATCACAGCCATACATGATATGCTATTAACGGGATAGGAACGCACACGACGATACAACTATGACATCGTTTACTGCTGCCATGCCGAAAGACACAAATTTGGATGTGGATTCATAGTCGGCAAGAGACTTCGACATCTGGTCTCGCGGTTTAACCCTATAAGTGACCGAATAGCATCAAGGCGAAATATTTTTACATTACGCTGACATACACAGACTAGGACATTTAATAAGGAAGATGCTCTTGGCTCAGCAGTCGGAAAATTTAGTCTACAGAACAACAACTCCGATAACGGATTCAGACTGGTAAGCTTCGCGTCGGCAAAAAAAAATGGGAGTGAGTGGATCCTAATTCCCGCATAAAGATATCAACAAGCCAACCTCGATATTTCCTAGTCAAAAGGTAAGAAACCAGATTGATCATGTGGTAATCGATTGAAGGCATGTATCATTCGTTATGGACGTGCGTGTGATGCGTGCTGCAAACATTGACTCTGATCACCAGTGCTAAAAACGCTCATAACCAAACGCAAAGGAAACTGGACTTCACAAAGCTGCACATCACCGAGATAACCAATGCCTAATCCAACCTACTCGCTCAACTACTTTAAACAAGCATCCCTAATTCTGATGTTCCCGACAACTAGTGGCGCATATTGCGAATTTTATGACTACTATGAAAAACCACACTCAAGCAAGCTCTGGTTCTATGAAGAATGTTGCGAAATGTCTGAAGTAAAGAATGCAAAACGTTATAATGAGAAGATGAGAGAGATGACACGCTTCTTCAGGTGGAAAAAGCGTCTATGAGAAAAAGAGAAAATTACAGGGATAGATGTGACTGCCTGCAGAGCTTTTTAAAGCCGGCGCGATGGACTGGGAACTTGCATGCACCAGCTCATAAACAACGAATGTATGCTTGGTGATTGGAGTCTGAGTGTTCTACGTCCTGTGCTTAAAGAAGGCGATTCAAGTGTGTGTACCAACTATCTTGGGATCAGCCTCTTACCCATCGCATCCAAAGTCCTGTCTAGTGTGTTATATGAAAGACTAAAGCCTAAATTAAACCTTAGTAGTGTTAGGGGCATGATGGTTAGAACACGCGACTACCATGCGGGAGATCACAGGTTCAACTCCTGGCTCCAGTCATCTTAAAAAAAGAAAAATAAATTTTCTTTCATTGTCGGCTCCCCTAGAATGTTGTTGACAGCAACTTCGCAGTATAAGTGTCGAGTCAATCGGCATGTCTAGTAAGAGCTTCTCAAACTGTGACGTTCGCATTCGTCGATAAACAAGTAGGTGCCGTTAGTTGTGAATCTAAAAATAGAAAGCGTGTTAATTCACAACAACGCGAGAAGCTATCCCAAACCTCATTCATAGGGTGTAGAAATAAAGTTTTTTTAAGTGTTGCGTTAGACCTGGTAAATTCACGACCGACCAGATATTCACACTAAGATAAATCCTGGAGAAGACCCAAGAAATACAGACCGACACCTACCATCTGTTTATCGATTACAAAGCTGCATTCGATAGACCGATACGACAGAAATTGATAAATTCTTTGGCCGAGTTTGGTATCCCTGGTATTTCGCGATTACACTAAACGGCATGAAGTCTTCAGTGAAAATAGGCAAAAAACTGACTGAGTCATTTCCTATCAAGGGAGGCTTTAGACATCGTAATGGAGATGATCATCCAGAAAGCTGCATAAAATAGGACTGGTACGATCTTTAACAAAAGTCACATGCAGCTGGTGTATGCCGATGACATATATATCATTGACCGTGGACAGTGGGATGTTACTGCAGCCTTTTCGAGCATTGAGAAGCAGTTGGCACAAGTAGGTCTGGTGATAAATGAGGACAAAACCAAGTTATTTGTTTCAACGAACAAAGAGTCTACTCGTTAAAGAACTATAACTTGAAGTGGTAGAAGTGGTGGACCTTGGCTCCGCGGTAAAGAAAAATTATAATTTCAGCCTGGAAATCAAGAGACGAGTATTGATAGCAAACCGCTGCTACTATGCTACGCTTGCTTAGCGATTGAATGACAACGACTACACTCTAAGAACAAAGATCCAGCTATACCAGACACTGATCCTGTCTTGCTCTACATCGTAGAATCATGGGTAATTACACAAGCAGATCGATCTATTCTGGGAGTCTTTGAGAGAAAAATATTTGGACCCATCATCGTTAACGGCAAGTACCGTCGTCGAATAAAGCATGAGCTGTATTAGCTGTGCAACAACAGCGACATAGTCAAGCGCGTTAAAATAGACCGAATTTAATGATTTGGATACGTTGTACGAATGGATGAAAATGCTCCAGCTCGAAAAATCTTCCGAAATAAACACGATAGGCAGCGCAGAAGGGGCGACCAAACGTTGGATGGATCAGGTGAAAGAGCTATTATCTTAACTTGGAGTGACGAACTATCTGCGGAGCGCCAAAGACCGAAACGCTTGGAATTATTTTCTACGTGCGTCTACTGATGGACGAAATTCTGTTGTTGCTGCCATATAAGAAGAAGATAATCTTGCCATACCGGCGATTTTGAACCCACTTAATGGATAAGCCATTAAAGTACAACTTTTGAAAACGACTAAAAATTAAACTCATTCAACACTTACATCACTAAATTCATTTTGTGCGAAAATATAACGATATCTCAAATTAAGAAGAAATTGCAGTTGTAAACACCTATCAAATTTACTTTGCCTTAACTACTGATCTCTCACGCGGAATCGAACCAGTTGTTGCTACAATAAACGTTAAAATAATCTTCTACCATAACATCAGACACACCATCATCGCTATTGTAGAACTCATTGTGGAGCAACCACACAGTTCTGGCAATTAAACCCTGTCAACAATTTTGTCATTAACAGTTAGATTTTCGGTTACGCATTTCAATTTCAGACCACCACAGGAAAGAAAAACCCGAACTAAATTTAAACTACCGCACATACAACTTTTGGGCCACAAAATTGAAGAAAAAAAAAACGTTGCAGTCAAACTGTAAGAAAAAGAGATCCTATGGCGTTTTGTTTACAAATATATTAGCGTATTTCTTTAAAGCCACAGAACGTGTAGCCGTCGTTTTTTTTTGCGGCTTAAACTGTGGTAGTAAAGCATAACAACAAATAAACGATCCGCATAATGTTTCATGTTTTCTAGACGATTACGAGCGTTTTAAGCTGGTTGATGAGAGTGTGTGTGTGTGTGAGTGAGTGTGTGCTTTTTTTGTGGTGCTTCGTATTTTGGTCTTAAATTTAACGTTTAGAAGTAAATAAATTGCGTGGACGGTATTTATTATATTAATGTTGTGTTTTTAGTTGCATTTATTATAACCACAACAACTCTTAATAGCTGCAATGGCAACATCAGAACCACCAACAACAACAGCAACAACATGGGCAGCAATTGCATTTAAGGTGCGGCGTCATCAAGCAGCCGGTCTACGAGTCAGCCAGCCAGCAAGCAACCAACTGAGTATACGTTACCACCATCATTACGAATCACTCTCTTAAGAGCCACCTTACTACGACTGCCACTACTTCCACCTTTGCCAGCACCACCAGCATCAGCTTCATTACTTACTAGAGTGGTTACTATCAGAGCGAGTACAATTTAAGTTGTACTACTAACAAAGTATGTTTTTATAGTTGTGGATGTATGTACGTTTTTTATAAATTCTATTTTTTTTATTCACTGCGGAAAAAATCTTTTGAAAATCTAAACAAAACTTAATCAATGTCTTAAATGAAATTTTGCTTTTTGTTAGCGTTTTTTTGTTGTTTTTGAATTGAAACGTGTTTTTCTTCACTCGCCTATTGAGTTGATTTTATTGAAAGGAATTGTGTTTTGGTTAATTAAACCAAAAAATTGCAATTAACGTCGATATCAGTGTTATACAAAAGCATTTGGTGTCAAAAAAAAACAACTAACGATCTTGGAGAATATTTTGCGTAAAAGAAGAATGTGTTACCGCAAGTGCTGATTTAGGGGATAGCACTAATTACAATTTTTGTAGGCAGTGTGTAAGGCAATACAATACTTCACTGAAGTAAAAAGTACGTATGGACACTTTAGAAAAGTTTACTCTCACATTGTTGGAACACAGGTAAGAACGCAGTTAAAAGGAAAATATATTTTAGTTTAAAGTATTGTTAAGAATTGGTGGTACTGAACTTTAAGGATTACATAGTGAATCTAAAGTAAATGTACAAATTTAATGTATTATCGTTTATTTATTATACGAATGGTGGTGTACAGATTCGAATTTATCATTCTGTTTTTTAATATAGAGTGGCAGTTACAAGACCAGACTTAAGCGCTGATATTTGCTCGATGTGATTTGTATGGAGGTACCAAAAAAGGTTGGGACAAAATAATCCTATCTCATAGGATATTTTAACCGCTGCAAAAGTAGCAGCGGTTTGCGATCAATACTCCAGGCTGACATTATTATTTTTGTTTATGGCGGAGCCAAGGTTGTCAAAATCATCTACCACTTCAAAGTTATAGTTGTCAACGTTCACGCAGCGTCCCAGACGAGTGGACTCTTTGTTAGCTTTGCAATCGATGAACAGGTGGTATGTGTCGATCTGCATTTCTTGGGTCTTCTTCAGGATTTGTCGTAGTGTGAATATCTGGTCGGTAGTGGATTTTCCAGGTCTAAAGCCACACTGATAAGGTCCAATCAAGTTCGCTAGAATGGGCTTTAATCTTTCACATAACACACTAGACAGGACCTTGTATGCGATGGCTAATCCCGCGATAGTTGGTACACACACTTTCTTAAGCTCGGGACATAGGACACTCAGATTCCAATCATCGGGCATGCACTGCCTGACCCAATTCGTGTTTAAGAGCTAGTGCATGCATGTACCAGCGGTCATATATCTCCTCCAGGCGCTCATAGGATGCATCTTTAATATTATCGTCTTTGTCTTCCGTCGGGCGTATACACAAATCAGCGTAATATAAAAATATTTCGCCCGAATGCGAATAGTGGCTATTCGGTCACTAACTGGGTTAAATCGCGAGACCAGGTGTCAAAGTCTCTTGCCGGCTATGAAACCTCATCCAAAGTCGTGTCTTTCTGCATGGCAGCTGTAAAAGATGTCACAGTTCTATCGTCGGGTGCATCCCTGTCAGGTCCATCTCATTTCCTGTATGGCGGTGATGTCAGCCTTGTATTTGTCGAGGACATCCGCCAGTTGGATAGATGCACCATCTCTGTATAGAGTTCGGACATTCCAGGTCCATATCCTTTAATCATGGTCATTATATCGTTTGCGGGGGTCGTCAACATTTGGGGGGGGGGTTCTTGTTTTTTCTTTTCTTCGTGTTTTCATAATAATTGTTTTGTTTAACGTGAGTGGCTTATTAGGCCACCGCGCCCGATCCTAGTTTCTTGGGGCTGCCAAAGCCACAAAGAGAGCCTGTGTTGAGCTTCAGTAACTTCTGTTACCTACTTCCTTAGACGCATCGGTGGTAGCATGTCGATTAGGTTACTCAACATTTCGCCTTTTCACATTTGCTGTCACTGAACGGGTGTTCAATGGCATTGCCCGCAAAATAATAGGTCTATCCAAATGTTATGCTTGTAGAGCTAACCAACTCAAACTTAAAGGTATAACAATATATTTGGGAGAAGATCCAGGGTTCGATTCCCACGTTTGCATTCATCGATAAACAAATAGGTGCCGTTAGTTGTAAATCTAAATATAGAAAGCGTCTAAATTCACAACAATGCGAGAAACTATCCCATACCTCATTCATGGGGTGTAAAGGGATTTTAAGCTATTTTTATAATATATTCAAAATCTACAAAGAAGCATATCATGAGCATATCTTCATAGCATTTTTTACGAATTTCATAAAAATGCCATGCAAGGAATACCCTGGCTCCATACAATAAACGTAAAAAATGCCATATAAGGAATACCCTGCCTCCGTATAATAAACGTATTTTTTTAAATTTTGGACAGTACTATAATGCTCTTTTAATGAAACTTTACTTAAAATGTTGTATTCAAAATTATGACTAATACATAGTGCGTTACGGACACACACAATTTTCCACAGCAACTTAAAGTGTCTACGAAAATTTGTGAAATTTAGCCAAATTTTTGATGTATATTTCTGGTATATTCTTTTTTGAAGACGTATTGGGGTTGTATAAACAACTTACTTCACATTTAAAATACTTTTACCTTTTATGCTACTTTAATCTAAATGTGCGTTGCGGACACACGTTGCGGACACATGCATTATTCTATGGATAACACAGAGTGACAAAAAAATTTTTCTGGTAGGTGCTGCTTAGCACTACAAGAATCTGTTTTTCAAATTTTCCAATACCCTTAACATCTTGAGTTACGGGTACAAAACCGGATTTTCGAACTTTTACGCACTTATAAGCCAGTAGCGCGGATAAATATGAACCGAACCAAAAACAAAAAGTAAACCAGTACAGAAATTTCAGTCAGATAAACTGACTGATAAATACCATCACCCACTATACGATATTGTTTAAGTCTTGAGTTATTGAAATAAACCGATTTGTAATTCAAATTACTTATGTCTTATTCGATTTGTAATTCAAATTACTTATGTATTATTCGGTATATGCTTGCTTTGGAGCGTAAACGGTTGTAGCTTAGACTTTCGGTCATAATACCAATGGTCTAAAGACATGTAGCAAAACCGTTTACGAGGTACCGTTAGGGGCAGCTCAAAATGTCCGAAGTTTTTTTTTGTATATTAACGTTCAATTTTCAAAAATAGGTCAATTTGTATGGGAGGTATCAGAAGGGGTCAACCGATAAAGTCCATATTAATCAAAGTCCATATTAATCTGACTGAATTCAGTGTACTTGTAAAAAAGATATGTATGTAACACTATGGGGGTAAATTCGGTCATTTGTATGGGAGGTACCAGAAGGGGTGTGTCAAATAGTTAGGTTTTTTGACGTTATTCCTCCTATTACAAGATAAATTAACTGACCAAATCTGATTGTCCTCCAGGTGCCGGTTTGGAAGTTATGGGGAAATATTAATGTTCCAAAAATAGGTAATTTTGTATGGGAGGTACTAGAAGGCGTGAACAGAAATAGTCCATATTCATTCCTGAGTCCAATTTTTCTAACCGTACAACTTATTCAACATTTGACTGAATTCAGTGTACTCACAAATAAGATATGTATGTAAGACTACGGAGGTGAATTCGGTCATTTATATGGGAGGTACCAGAAGGGGTGTGTCGAATAGTAAAGTATTCTAGGCTTTTGCCTCCTATCACAATATAAATTTATCGACCAATTTTCATTACCCCCCAAGTGTCTGTTTGGAAGTTATAGGTGAAATATTTATTTTCCAAAAAAAGGTAATTTTGTGAACCGATATAGTCTATATTCATTCCTAAGGCCAATTTTGATAAGCGAACATCATACGCATAATTTGAGTGAATTCAGTTTACATACAAAAAGATATGTATGTAAAACTATGAGGGTCAACTCGGTCATTTGTATGGGAGGCACCAGAATGGGTGTGGCAAAGGTTTCGGTTTTCAAAGGGTTTGTCTACTATTGCAAGATAAATAAACTGACCAAATTTAAATATCCTCCGATAGTCTGTTTGGCAGTTATGAAAGAAATATTAATTATCCAAAAATAGGTCATTTTGTATGGAAGGTACCAGAAGGGGTGGAGCTCTTTAGCCCATTTACAATCCCATAAGTTCGTTTTGAAAAATATTAATACTGGTAAATTTGTATACCGATCCGCTAAGGTTTACTCGAGTTATTCTGCCCACCAGCCATCCAGCCAGCCAGCCAGACAGACGGATATAGCTCAATCGTCTTAAAAATTCCTGAAACGAATTTGGTCTTAAGAAACTCGGGTCTAACTCGTCTCTTTTAATGCGTTACACTTTTTTTCGTATCAAATTATATATACCCTCATCCCTAAGGGAGATGTTATAAAAATATAGCAATTTTTTACTATGAAATCGTCCGTTCTTTCGCTGGAAACACCCATTTAACAATTTATAAGATTTATTACCTTGTATTGGTAGGCAAAAACTTAAACAATAGAAATATTTGCCACACCCCTTATGGTACATCCCATACAAATTACCAAATTCATTAACATAAAAGGAACTCTACAGAATATTACAAAAATTTGACTTCGTATCTTTGAATTGATAGTTAAACTAGGGAAACCCAGATGAACTCTGACTTAGAATTACAAATGGGCTTTGTTTTCCTGTTCCTGCTGGTATCTTCCATATAAATGGTCAATTATCATAATTATTGTGATCTGTCATCAAAATATTTGACTATGGGGTGAACCAAACCAATATCAAACGATAGCATTTGACCTCAGTTACAATGACAAAAACTCAATTTTTCTCCACTACGTCACAATTACACAATTTGTATACTTATCTACTTAGCTGTTAATTCTTTGCAATAATATAGCGCACGTAGAAAAATATTATAAGCACTTCGATCTTCTGCGCTTCTTCTCCAGTTAGTCACACCAAGTTCTGAAAGGTTCTCAGTAACCTGGCCGTTTCAACGGAGTTTTGGTCGCCTATTTTCGTCCATGCGTACAACATGACCTAGCCAACGCAGCCGCTGCACCTTAAGCGTCTGACCACGTCAATGTCAGTATACTGCTCGTACAGCTCATGATTCATTCTACATCGATATTCTCCGTTAACGATGATGGGTCCATATATTTATGGAGTATTTTTCTCTCGAATACTGCCAGAACCGATTCATCCGCTTGTGCCATAACTTAGGATTCTGAACCATACATCAAGGTAGGTAGAACCAGTATCTGGTATAGCTGGAGTTTTGTTCGTCGAGAGAGAACTCTTTCATTAAGTCGCTTGCTTAGTCAGTAGTACCACTTATTATTAAGCAGGATTCATCTCCGGATTTCGAGGCTGACATTATTTGTTTTGTTGGCGAAACCTTGGTTTATAAAATTTTCTACCACTTCGAAATTATAGTTGTCAAAGTTTCCCAAACAAGTAGATTCGATGATGTTACGTCATCAGCGTACGCGAGTAGCATGTGGCTTTTGTTGAATTTCGAGCCACTTGTGTTTACTGCAGAAATGGGCAGAATAGCCCCACCCCTATTTGGAACCTCCCATACAAAATATTTTTTTTTTTTTTTGAATAATTAACATTTCTTCTATAACTTCCAAATGGCCTACTGGAAGATATTAAAATTTAGTCAGCTTAATTACCTTGTAATAGTAGACAAACCCGCAAAAAACCGAAACCTCTGACACGCTCCTTCTGGTACCTACCATACAAATGACCGGAAAGAGTTTTACATACATATGTTTTTTGTAAGCACACTGAATTCAGTAATGAATATAGTCCATATAGACTGACCTTTTCTGGTACTTCCCACACAAAATAACCTATTTTTGGAAAACTAATATATCTTCCGTAACTTTCAAACGGAGAACTGGAGGATACCTTAAATTGGTAGGTTTAATTATCTTGTAATCTATATATATAAAAGGCTTGGGTGACTGACTGATCACTCCCCAGCCCAAACGGCTTAAGCTAGAAACGTAAAATTTGGAATGTAGGTTTCTTTTATGACGTAGGCGCGCACTAAGAAGGGATTTTTGGAAATGCGGACTTGAAGGGGGTAAAATAGGCGTTGTTCCGCCCCATACAAATAGAATTTTGAAATAGCTTTATCTTTTAAACCATTATAGGTACAAAGTTGAGATTTGGTACGTGTTCCGGACGTGTAAGAAAAAATACTTTGTTTGCGGAAAGGGGGCGGTGCCACGCCCCTTTTTAAAATATAGTTACACTAGCCTTCCCGGCTCGCGTTGCTTCACCCGTACTTATAATGAACCTTCTTATGACTTTAAGCAATACAGGTAAAATGCCAACGCTTCATGTGACGAATGAATACCCCATTTATGTGATTGTTGCTTTATCCATTGGTCTGAGTGATTGTATCGCTTTAGTCCATTTTATCCCTAAAAGTACGAATTTTAAAAGATATATTCGTATCGCACAACTAAAATGGAATTTTGGAAAACCCCATTTGACAGTTCTCTAATTCTGTAGGGAGCAATTCTATATACATTTTCGTAACTCTACTTTTAGGTATTTGATCTGGGTGACATCATCAGTTTTATCTCTTTTTCGGTATTTTTACAACGAAAATTACTTCACATCGCACAATTTTTGAGACTATACCTTTAGCCGTTTATTACCAGTTTTATCTCTTTTTACCCCTAAAAGGTATGAATTTCGGAAACCCTCCTTGGTTCGTTGTAATACTATAGGGAGCAAGCCTATATAACTTATCATGATTACATCGTTAACCGTTTGGTCTGGGCGATAGTAACATTTTTATCCCTTTTTCGCTTTTTTATACCCAGAAATATCGGATTTAAAAAAAATACTTCAATCCAATTTGATCGTAAGCATTATCGTATCAATTTTCGCGAATATACCATTAGCCGATTGGTTTAGGTGATGGTACATCTTTTATCCCTTATTTGTAATTTTAACCCATAAAAGTACGAGTTTTCAAAAATCCGTTCTTAGCTGACGTTTACTCGATAAGAGGACCAACCATCCCAAATTTAATCATCCTATCTATAGACAGTAGACAATTTAAAAATATTTATTATGATATTGTTATTACAATCGTTCTATTAATATGATCGACGTGACAATTGTTTCAAAAGGGGCGTGGCACTGGCTCGCGAAATATGAGCGATTGAAATTTTGGTTTGTGTGGGCGGAGCCACGCCCCTTTGTCTGAGTATGTTTTCATGTAGCCTATGATATAGACCCTACGGATAGTACTACACAGTGATCGCAATTTCATTGCAATCGGTTCATTTATTTCGCCCAGATAACAATTTTTTTTAAAAGGGGCGTGGCACCGCCCGTTTTCCAGCAAGACGTAATCCTCTTTATATCAGTAACATATGTATCAAATCTCATCTTCATACATCTAATGGCTTTTGAGATAAAACCGATTAAAATTTCGGTTTGTGTGGGCGATGCCACGCCCCTTTGTCTAATTATGTTTTCATGTAGCCTATGATAGAAGCCCTATGGAGAGTATAACACATAGAAAATTTAATTGCAATCGGTTCATTTATTTAGCCAATATTTCTATTTTTAAAAAAGGGGAGTGGCACCGCCCACTTTCCACAAACAAAATTTTTTTTCTCATACGACCGATATAGGTACCAAATCTCGACTTCGTACCTATAATGGTTCAAAAGATACAGCAATTTTAAAATTCCAGTTGTATGGGGCGGTGCCACGCCCATTTTACCCCCTATCAGTCCGAATTTCCAAAAATCCCTTCTTAGTGCGCGCCTACGTCATAAAAGGAACCTACATTCCAAATTTCACGGTTCTAGCTTTAGCCGTTTGAGCTGGGGAATGATCAGTCAGTCACCCAAGCCTTTTATATATATAGATTGGCCAAATAAATGGACCGATTGCAATTTTCTATTTTCTTTGTGTGATACCGTCCATAGGGTCTCTGTTATAGGCTACATGAAAACATAATTAGACAAAGAGGCGTGGCAACGCCCACACAAACGGAAGTTTCAATCGGTCATATCTAAAGAGACATTAGAGCTATGAAGATGAGATATGCTTCATATTTTACTGATACAAAGAGAATCAGGTCTCGATGGAAAATGGGCGGTGCCACGCCCCTTTTGAAAAAATCGTTACCTAGGCTAAATAAATGGACCGATTGCAATGAAATTTTCACTGTGTTTCACTATCCATAGGGTGTCTATCATATCCTGCAAGAAAACATAATTAGATAATGGGGAGTGGCACCGCCCACACATACCAAACTTTAAATCGGTCATATCTCAAGATCCATTAAAGGTATGAAGATGAGATTTGCTACATATGTTAGTGATACAAAGAGGATTACGCCACGCTGGAAAAAGTGCGGTGCCACGCCCCTTTTGAAAAAATCGTTAACCGGGCGAAATAAATGGAATGATTATAATGAAATTTTCACTGAGATGCACCAGTGATGGTTGTAGATAGGATGATGAAATTTGGTTATTTCCCTTTTCGAATAAACGTCAGCTAAGAATTAATTTTTGGATATTCGTACTCTTAGGGGTAAACATGACCCGACCATTCGGCAAATGGTATAAATTAAAATTGATATGAGCTTGCTCACTATCAAACTGGATTGAAGTTTTTTTTGAAATCCGATATTTTTGGGTAAAAAAAATCGAAAAGACAATTTATATTGGCTTGGAATTAGAACGAAGCAAGGACGGTTTTCGAAATCCTTACCATTTAGGGGTAAACAAGGCCGAAAAGGCATAAAACGGGCACTAAACGGCTAAAGGTATAGTCGCAAAAATTTAAGTGCATATTTTATTGTGATATTCGAAATTTCTTTCTTTAGCTGTAAAAATACCGAAAAAAGATAAAACTGGTACTATCGCCCAGATCAAATGCATAAAGGTTAAGTTACGAAAAAGTATATAGAATTGCTCTTTAAGGGTAAGAGAGCCACCGGATGGGATTTTAAGAAATTCGAACATTTAGGGGTAAACAGGCCGAAGATGGATAATACTGGTATCATCACCCAGACCAAACGGCTAAAGCTATAATCGTATATGGGCGTGCATCCTATAGAATTAGAGAGAGTACCATTATATTTTAGTTGTGCGATACGAATGTATCTTTTAAATTTGTAATTTAGGGATATCAAGGGACTAACGCGGTACAATTACTGAGACCAATGGGATAAAGCAACATCACATAAATAGGTTGTTCGAAGTTCTTACGAAGCGTTTTCATTTTACCAGTATTGTTTGAATTCATAAGAAGATTCATTGTAAGTACGGGTGAAGCAACGCGAGCCGGGAAAGCTAGTCTATATATATAAAAGGCTTGGGTGACAGACTGATCACTCCCCAGCCCAAACGGCTAAAGCTAGAACCGTGAAATTTAGAATGTAGGTTTCTTTTATGACGTAGGCGCGCACTAAGAAGGGATTTTTTTGGAAATTCGGACTGCAAGTGGGTAAAATGGGCGTGGCACCGCCCCATACAACTGGAATTTGAAAATGGCTGTATCTTTTAAACCATTATAGGTACGATGTCGAGATTTGGTACGTATATAGGTCGTATAAGAAAAAATAATTTTTGTTTATAGAATGTGGGCGGTGCCACGCCCTTTATTGAAAAATTGTTATACTGGCTGAATGAATGGACCGATTGTAATGAAATTTTCTATGTGAGGTACTGTCCGCAAGGTCTCTAACATAGGCTACATGAAAACAAAATTAGACAAAGGGGCGGGGCACCGCCTACACAAACCGAAATTTCAATCGCTCATATCTAGAGTGTTCAAAAACCTCCTTTTTTTAGAAACGCGGTTTCCGAGTTATTCGAAAAATTGATTTTTTAGAAAAATCGGATTTCGAATACAGCATTTTAAAGAAAACCGGTTTAACCGGTTTTTTTCGGTTTTTTCCTAAAAAGTTAAAAATACTTAAAAAAAAATAATTTGGTTTAAAAAAATTCATTTTCGATCGTGCCAAATCCTACATTTAGTAAAACCAAAGCAGGACCAAGTTTTGGAGAAAAAACTGGAAGTCTAGCTACGCCCCATGTGGTACCTCCCATACCCAACAGGTACCACCCACTTTAGAAATCGATTAATATTATTAATAGATCCAACGCGATCGTGACCAAATTCTGTTTTTAGTATTGCTCTAACAGAATAAAAATTTGGAGAACCAATTTGGAAGCCTAGCCACGTACCAGCTGGAACCTCCGATACAAATGCACCATTCCGCCCACTTCAAAGATGGAGTAGTAATATCAATACACCCAACGTGATCGTGTCCAAATTCTGTATTTAGTAAAGCTAAATCAGGATAAAATTGTGAAGAGAAAAACGAAGTCTATCCACGCCCCTTCTGGTACCTCCCATACAAATGTACCACTTCGCCCTCTTTAGAAATCGAGTAATGATATCAGTGTACTAGAAAATTATATGTTTTACTGAGGGTAAGTGTATATGTAAGTCGGTAAGTCTTACTGGTTAAAATAGTATTTAAGAGAAAATATGAAATTTAAGTGTTCAATTTTGAGTCAATTCCTCTGTTTCGTTTTTATAAAGCTTGATACAGAAAACACGCGCTCACTTATTGTGGAAGTAGGATTTATTGGCAAAAGAGCGTTTAGAAGGGTGTTGAGCTTTTCTGTCCTTTTATTAAATCTATCGAAATAGTTGAAATCATCATATACGCTTGTGTCATTGCAATTTGTTTAAATCGTTGCAAAGACTACCATTAGGAGATTCCCCCATCTCACAATCTGAACTGTTAATAGACTCTGCCGTTGTTGGGGAAATTGCAGGATAAAGTCTTTTAAAAAGCTCATTAGCAAATTCCATCGTTTCCGTTTTTTTAGACTACTTTACACAGGATTAGCTTGTAGGATATTTTCCGGTCCTAATACATATAATTAGGGTATTCAATTTTTGTACACGATTTAAAAAAACCGAGTACCCGAAGGAAAAAACTCGGTTAAACCGGTTGTTCGAAAATGGCATTTTTGCAAAAACCGGCATACGGTTTTAAATAAAAAAAACCGGTTTACGGTTTTTCGGTTTCGGTTTTGAACACCCTACTCATATCGCAATAGCCAATAGAGATATAAAGATGAGATTTGCTACAAATGTTACTGATACAAAGAGGAATACGTCTGGCTGGAAAATGGGCGATGCCACGCCCCTTTTGAAAAAATCGTTTTCTGGGCAAAATAAATGGACCGATTACAATGAAATTTTCACTGTGTAGCATTGTCAGCGGCTACATAAAAAAACATTATTAGACAAAGGGGCGTGGCACCGCCTACACAAACCAAAATTTTAATCGATCACACACACAGGCCATTGAAGGTAAGAAGATAAAATTAGCATTTGGTACATGGCGGATAATGTATCTCTGGGAAATAAGCGGTGCCACGCCCCTTCTGTATAAACTGTTTGTCAGTCATATTAATATGTTAGTATGATTGTAATAACATTTTCATTATCTATATATTTCAAATTGCTTACTGGGTGTAAATAGGAAGATGAAATATTTGTTGTTCCCCTTTTCAAATAATAGTCAGCAAAGAATGGACTTTTGGATATTCGTACTTTTAGGGGTATCGCAGAAATTGATATGGACATGCTCGCTATCAAAGTGGATTGAAGGTTTTTGTGATATCCGATATTTCTGGGTAAAAAAATCGAAAAAGAGATACAAATTTTACTTTCGCTCAGACCAAACGGCTAATGCTATAATCATGATAATTTTTATGGTATTGCTGCCTATGGAATTAGAACGAAGTAAGGACGGTTTTCGAAATTCTTACCTTTTAGGAGTAAAAATTCAGAAAGTGATATACTGGTACTAAACGGCAAAAGGCATAGTCGCAAAAATTGAAGTATATATTTTAGTTGTGCGATGTGAAATAATTTATTGAAATTCGGGTACTATAGTCCAGACCAACTGCCATAAGTTAAAGTTACGAAAATGTAAATAGAATTGCTGCCTATAGAATTAGAGAGGCAACGGAAGATGTTGTAGAAATTCGAATATTTAGGCGTAAACGGGCAGAATGGGGATAAAACTGGTATCATCACCCAAATCAAAAGGCTAAATCTATAATCGTATTTGATGAGTCCATTTTAGATGTGCGTTACGAATGTATCTTTTGAAACTCGTACTTTTAGGTATAATAAGGTACTAAAGCGGTACAATCACTTAGACTAATGGGATAAAGCTACAATCACATAAATGGGGTGTTTGTTCGTCTTATGATGATTTTACCTGTATTGCTTAAATTCATAAGAAGATTCATTGTAAGTATGGGTGAAGCAACGCGAGCCGCGAAAGCTAGTTGTAGATAAATCCTAAAAATAACCAAAACCTTTGACACGCTCATTCTGGTATCTCCCATACAAAATGACCTATTTTTGTAAAAATAAAATTTCTAAAGTAACTGGAGGACATTTTAATGTGGACAGTTTAATACACTTATAATTACAGACAAACCCGCAAAAAACCATAACCTTTACCCCTTCCGATAGCTCCCATACAAATAACCTAATTGACCCTCATAGCATTTAACGTGCGAAAAAACCATTTTGATATAAATTTAATTTCTATTTAACTTATAAGGTTTTCTTCCATTTGAACTTTTATAATCGGCAGTTATTTTAGATCTCTTCTCAAATCCTTTAATAACATTTTACCGTGACATTATAGGATATTCAGTATGATCGCCGGTACTGTCATACCAGCGTACTTAAGTAGTTACTACTTCGCTAACCCCATTTGATGTTTTGTTGATTTATGGTGTCACTTCAAAAACTTACACATTATTTAAACATTAAGTAAACCAAGTAATATTTTTTTTTTTTCAAAAAACTTATGTCTTTTATTGAAATCACTATAAATAATGTTAAAAGTAAAATATGTTTTTTATTTTTCATAACACTAAATAAAAAATGCATTCAGGCATATACAGCACTTTTTTCCTACAGCTAATACTATACAGCTTATGTCTCTTAAAATACTACATAAATGGCACAAATATACACAGGAATCGGTTGCAAATACAAAACCGATATCGTTTTCTTATTTTTCTATTAGTTATTTGTTTCATTATAAATCGAAATACTTAAATATAATGACAATAAATATAATACACAATCAACAAATGGGCATAAATAAAATCTTTATATAGACATATATCAAAGAAATCTTAACAAATATAAAATAACAAGCAGCACAGTAAAAACAAACGAGTGATTTATAAATAAATAAATATTGATTGATAATAGTGCAATAAATAAATAATAAATAACAAGTAACAATATGTATATGAGACGATTTACAATATACACATAGGTGAAAACAGGCTTAAGTATAACATGAGATTTAATAAAGATATGTATGTGATATTACGACGACTACACATAGGAGGGAGGGATTGGGTGTTATGGGGAGAGAAAAAAAATAGGTGTGTGTTTGACTAGACAACCGATAGACAGACAAACGGGCAGACACTTGAAATGTGGCATTGTTGATGCAAAAAAAATGCATGTGAGCTAAATAACTAACAGGGTGAGTAATGCTTAAAGAAAAGTTGTCTTATTGTGAGTGTGTTTTAACGAGAGAAAAGTTTATGATGAAATTGAAGTAAAATAATAATATATAAAACTAACTAACGCGAGCCTACAAGGGTAATAGAATCACCCTATCCTAATTTTTGGCACTGTTTTGCAACATGAAAATTCTTTGGTTCCCTACACTAGACTATGTATGTTTTGGTACAACGCTGTATATATAAATAAAACGCGATGTACCAGTATTTGGTATTGATGACTAAGCTAAGCTAAACTTTGGTGTTACTAAACTGGTTTATTTGTGTGCACTAAACTAAATGAGAACTATAAGCTAAGCTAACTTTGGTGATCATAACTAGAAAGGCTAGGGGTCTTAGAGCTAAGCTAACTTTGGCAAATTGATAACGTGAATGAGATTTTACATTAAACTAAAGGAGAATTTTATTAACGCGATTAAGGGAATGTCGAAAAAGGGGTCTTAAAATATTGTATAAATGAATCAAGTTCTAAAACATAACTTGAATATCTATGAAGTCAACGAGGTAATGGACAAAATGTTCTTAAAATTATTTAATGTGGTTAAAGATAAAAATACTAAAAATTAAATTAAAGTTCTATGAAGTAAAACTTAATAAATTCTGTTGGAAAATGTCATTAATAAAAATGCACATATTAACTTTGAAATAAGAGAACTGATGAGGTCAAATTGTTTTGGAACTTCTTATTACTAGCCCGACAATATTTGTATATATATCTAAATATTAACTTATATATAAGTAATTAATTACAGACCTGAGATTTCTAAATTTTACTAATTTTGTTTTAAACTTACTCATTAACTATTACATTAACACTCAACAGTCTATGGGCTGAGCATTATTATTCCCCACAAAATTCGTGAGCATCATATTCCGTTGCAACAAGGCGGCCGTATCTAAGGCAACATTGCTCATTTTATAATCCTCCTCAGTTTCATTCTCACTGCTGTCTACACTGCCAGCATAGTAGATCCTCTGTGGAGCTGGATTCATATTTTCGTCATATGTGGGAGAATTTCCAGCACTACGAAATTGATTCTGCAAACCCTGCAAGTGTTGCTGCAACTGCTGATGGCTAAGGCCTGTAATGGCATCTGTGCTTAAGGGTGATTTTGCTGATGACGACTCGCCGGAATGTGGTGGTGATGATTGGCAGCCATTCTGTAAATGTTTACCCAGCAAAGACATGCGGGAGAACGATTTTGTGCACGAAGGGCAGGAGTATTTTTTAACATCCGAGTGAGTTTGCATGTGAGCTCGCAAATTCGAGCGGTCGGCAAAAGCTCGATTGCAGTGTTGGCAACTGAAGGGTTTCTCTCCGGTGTGGGTGCGTATATGACCCTGCAAAAGCCAGGGGCGGGAGAAAGCCTTACCGCAGATGGGGCATTTGCAGGGCAGAGTGTGGGTTCTGATGTGCATTTTGAGTGCACCCAGACTGACATAGGTCTTATCGCAATTCTTACAATTGAAAACTTTCTTCACCTGATTACCTTCGGCCGCGGGGCAATGAAATTGCTGATGCTTAGTTAAGCCCGAGAAGGTGGAATAGGATTTGCCACAGTCGTTGCAATGATAGCGGGGTACACCCACTGGTTTTTGCATAGACTGTGAGGAAGCCAAAGCTGAAGCTTGTATAAGAGCTGCCGCTTCAGTGGAATATTGAGTGGTAGCACCGCCCTCAGGATTGCCGCGTATAATTTTATATTCGGTGCTCTCATAGGCATGGCTCTGCTGATGTTTCACCAAACCGGCATAGGTGGAATAACATTTGTTGCACTGCTGGCACTGATAATACAAATCATTGGTGGCTTTTAGTTTTAAACTTGAGTTCTCGTTGTTGCCGATGTTGTTGTTGATAGGTTTCAAAACTTCCGAGGTATTGTTGTTATACGGTAAGGTGTTGTTATTAATTTGTTGGTCTGGTTTAATGTATTGCAAACCCAGCAGAGCTTTGGCCACATTATGAAGATTAACATTTTCACCCAAATTGGTTTTGGGACCAGCAGACCGGTAACTTAAATCATGAGCTTGGAAGTGATTCTCCTTAATTCTGCTATAAGGTTCACTGCCTTTCAAAGGTTTGGGGGAAGTTTCCCTTGAGAAACTTTGGGGCTGCAAACAGTCTTCGTATTCGGCAATACTCTTCATTAAATTATTATTGAAATTCTTCATGCCACTGGATGTTTCTTCCAACTCGTCGACATCTATGGGCTCAGGCTTTACATTAACACCATAAAAATTTTCAGCACTGGGTAGCGGTGGTGAAGGTTCAGCTGTAGGCAGCCTTTCACCTTCCTCACTTGCAGGCTTTGTTGTGTGGGGAAAAGGAAAGTCACCATAACCTAAACGAGCTAAACTGCGGGCGATTTCTTCCTTGGTGAAAACATCAGGAAAAGCGCGAGCTATTTCTCGGGTTTCTTCCCAGATGCGCAGCGCTAGGTCATCTTTGGATTGCGGACTATGTTTGTTTTGCAAATCCAGAGTAGAATCAGCAGCCGGTTGTTCTTGTTCGCGTTCAACTGTGGTAAAGGTGTTGGTAGTAATCGCAGAGGCTTTACTTAAATCCACAGGACCTTCATCTGTAAAAATAAAGGTAAAAGTATGGGTTGATTAGTAAAATCGTAAATAGACACTTAGATGCTAAAAAATGTGATCTTGCTTTAGTTTCCCTGTCATTCAAACTTACCATGATCTAAAGAATTTTCTGCATTATCCATTTCTGATTCCATTTTCATCATCATTATGGGCCTTTTCTTCAAAGGACATTTGCTGTAGTTTAATTTATCCATAATAAGTTAATGCAAGGTTTGCCAGGTAATTGCTGGTAAATTGCTAATGGAATAGTCCTAAATGATGTTTTTATTTTATATTTCTTAGTCACTAGATCACTTGATGTTGCAAATTGTTCAAAGAGCAATTTTTTTTCAAATATTTTTAAGTTTCTTTATTTATCCACAATTTTATTTAAAATACTTGAAAGTGTATTTTTGTTTCTTATTTCTTCTTCCGTACAATCACGTTAATGTTTCTCGTTTAATGTTCGTTAGACGAATGATGTAATTGCTGACGATCACTTTAATATTTATACACATTTCGTGTGTAGAGGATCAGTTAGTCCTTAATTGAAAACTGTATTCAACCCTCAACCTCCCCTTTTTCTGCAACGGGGGTAAGTATTTGTATGTGGATGTGTGTTTGTGTGCGTGTGGCAAAAGGTTTGTACTTCCGATTTTTCAAAGCATCTTTTGTTCCACTCGGCCTAGGGCATACGCGCTCACACACAGTCAGACCGAAGGTGATCTTCGTCGATTTCATCCACCGCCAACCAACCACCTCTCGTTTGTTTTACTACAATCACTGACAGCGCGACGCTGCAACGGCTGCAGTCACTGCAAACGCACACACACCAAAAAAAGCACCAGATGTTCTTACAGCCAAGAGGCAAGCTGCAGTGATCTGTGTGGCAACCATAGAGCTGGTAGCACGTGCCTCCAACCAAGCATGTGTGGAACGACGTTGACAATCATCGCCATCATCATCAACAGCTACTCGTAATGATCATCAGCAAACTCTCAGCAAAATGCAACAGAGATTTGTTTTGTCAAAAGAAGGCAACGAAAAAAAATTATAACGATTGCCTCTTAAGAAACAGTTCACAGTTTTGCCGATACGTTACACAAAGAGCACCACCACCTGGAGTCTATCAATGATCGCCTTTACTTCCAATACTCTGCTCTGCTCACAGTTATTTAAGTATATGGGTGGAGTTGTCTCTTTCATATTGTTCTTTGAACTATACGATCAGTTTGTATTTGCTATGACTCTCTGAAACTGTGTCTCGTGCTATGGCTTCTCTGTGTTTCTGTTTTAAATTAAAGGCGATCTTTCAGATACATTTAACTCTTACTGCAGGTTTCAGAGAACGTGCTATAATTATAGCAACATCTGCTCTTTTGTGTACGCAAAGAGTATCCAAAAAGGCAAAAAAAGCTCTTTTTGATATGTGGGGCTCTTACGTTTGGTGTTTCAATTTCATTTTGGTTAACTTTGAGATGTTTTAGCAAAGAGTATCTTTGAGATGGAAGTAAACAGAATTGTAAGAGTCGAAATAATTAAGCTTGACTTAAGAGAAGCGAACAATTTGGCTCAGTTATTCATATACAAAACATTAGTCGTTTAAGAGTGGTAAATAGATATTGATTATTGGCAGAATTTGTTCAGATATAAACATGATTGAGATTTATTTTTTAATAAAATACCTCAATCGCTCAAGAATGAAATTGGTAAATATACATCTTATTTAAGGAGAATTTCCCCAGATAATAGCTATGAAATATACAAAGTAACGATATGTGGTTTATAAATTAATACAGTATAATTACTTTATGTGCCGGTTAGCTAATGCTATAGCTCTGACTTCATACAAGAGGAAACCAACGCCTTCTTGTCCGGCTTGAAATGCTTAATTAGTCATTTTAAAAATTTGGTTTATACTGCAGAAAAAGGAGAATTTTTGTGATGTAATGGAGTCTCAAGAGCCTCATGAGGATTATGTTACGTCCAAAAACTACTACAAGCCTTTAAGCCAGAAATGTGCCTTTTCGCTGAAGGTGATTTGACGATAAACAACTTCGGTGTCATGTTGTTCTTGGTCTGTCTCGGCATCTTGTAATCGGCGGCAGATTTCTTCGTCGTCTTTGCGAAGTGTATGTCCCAAACATCTGAAGCGGCGTTGTTTTATTGCAATATCCACAGGCGTTTCGTTTATAGAGTACAATAAGTCCTGGTTAGATATAGTGTTGGGCCACCAAATTTTTAGCAGACAGCTGTTGACAAATGCCTGGATCTTACGTGACATCGCAGCCGTGAGCGCCAACGACTCACAAACGTAGAACAGAATTATATATACGTAGTTGCATGAAATTTAATTTTGGGACCAGACTATGTTCAGCGGGGGGAATGTTTACCGTAAACGTTTAGGTTTATATCGGAATCGCTGGTAGAGATGAATTACGTTAGGTTCGTGTTAATATGCAGGCCGACAGTTTGAGCATTTTGGCTAAGCAGATCCATACTGGTCCGTAGGTCAGACTTTTTGACGGAGAGGTGACTGTGAAGGTGCCACGGCAAACCTCTTTTTTCTGCTAGGGTTTTGTTTAGCACATCGTCAAGCACAATTATGAAGAGTAGTGGTGATATAAAGAAACCCTGTTTGACCCTTAGAGTTTGTTTGGATTGGTGGGGACGGCTGCTTGTTGTGTAGAACCCTGATTTTAAGTCCGTCGTATTGTGCTCTGATTATATTTATAAATTTTATTGGAACGTTACTAGTCTGTAGGGATCTTCATATGGATTCTCTGCATGCTGAAGTCAACAAAACAAACATGAAGATTTTTTGACTTGATCGAGAATTACACGGAGCGAGACGATATGATCCGTGCTAGAGCGATTGGTGCGGAAACCAGAATGCTGTCTGCGGAGAGTTGATTCCAGCTTGTCTTAACTTCTGTTGAATAGCAGTTTTGCTAAAATTTTGGAAAGAGCTTTGTAGCGAAATGCCCCTGTAGTTCAAGTTTCTTCGATGACGGCTTCGAATCCAAAGGCTTTTAAAGCCAATGCCATAGCATTGGCGATACATAATATATATTTGCTTAACAATGATTTAAAATATCTGTATGGAATACGTTTCTCAGTTTCTACTGGCAGGAATCTCTCCAAACATAGGAAGCAGAGACCCAGGAAAACTGTCACATTCGCTATTGTTAATTTGATTTTAACATTATCCGTTTATACAGTGTGGCAGCCAACAGAAAAACTGATGAAACTAGCTATGTTCTTTATAGTAGTGTGCACTAAAACCAGTTTTGCTATCTTAAAAAATATTAAGCATATAATAAAATTAAAACTAATTTACAATGGATCAAGCCATAAGAGTCAGAATTCAACGATTACGTTGGCTGGAATATATTGCCAGAATGAATGAAAATGCTCAGCGAGAAGGCGAACCTGAAGGACGGAGCAGAGCAGGCAGACTTAGACTTCGTTGGACAGACCAAGTAGTTGGCGATGTGCCACCATGGTTGAACTAACTGGAGAACGCAATCAAAAGACCCAAGGGTGCTGCATTCTTAACTACTTCTTAAAAAAAACTTAATTTCCCTTCACACCCCATGAATGAGATATGCGATAGCTTCTCGCGTTGTTGTGAATTAACACGAGAATGCTGTCTACCAAATCGAGAGGGCCGGTAATGAAAGAAAACTGTAGATGACTGGAGCCGGGAATCGAACCACGGTTCTCCCGCATGGTAGTCGCGTGTTCTAACTACTATGCCATGGACGGCCTCTGTACTACTTCAGGCCTCGACTTGCTGAACCACGTTCGTAAGTTGTAATGGGCCACTCACACACCAGAAGAAAAATAAATGCCTTTACTATATTTAAATTAAAATTACTTGTTTACTAACTCCTAACCTTATTATTGGGATGCAGAGGGAAAACTGAGTGTTTTTTATACCATCACCGTCTGTCTGTCTGGCTCTCTGGCTGGTGCGCACGATAACTTTCGAAAGACGCAACCAAATCTTTTGAAATTTTAAACGATTTACTATTTCTCCAAAACTACTAACGGTATTGCAAATGGGCTACATGGCCCGGCCCCTTCTGGAACCTCCCATACAAATACATCAGAAATCGAGTAATTATATCAATACACCCAACGGGATCGTACCCCAATTCTGTACTTAGTAAACCTATAAGAGGAGAAAGTTTTAGAAAAAAATTGGAAGTCCTGTCACGCCTCTTCTGGTACCTCCCATACAAATGTAACTGTCCGCCCACTTTAGAGATGGATTAATAATATCAATAAATCCAATGTGATCGTACCCAAATTCTTTATTTAGTAAATCTATGGCAGGGTACAGTTTTGGAGAAAAAATCTGGAAGTCTACACACGCCCCTTCTGGTACCTCCCATACAAATGTACCACTTCGCCTACTTTAGAGATGGAGTAATAATATCAATACACTCGATACGATCGTGCCCAAATTCTGTAGTTTTTTAAGTTATAACAGGATAAAGTTTTGAAGAAAAAATTGGAAGTCTAGCGATGCCCCTTATGGTACCTCCCACTCCGCCCACTTTGAAATCGAGTAATAATATCAATAAAATATATTTTTTTTGTTTTACTGAGGGTGAGGGTATATGTAAGTCCGGTTGCCCGACTGAAATTTTCTTACTGGTTTTTATAAAAGGTTATTTTGTCTCAGCCATTCTGGTCCATGGTCTGGCCCACGCAATTGGGTATTATGCGGATATCTAAAATATTGTTGTGTTACGAGAATTTGTATTCAGGCTTTGCACATTGTGTTTATTTTTCATATTTTTCTATTCAGAACTAACCCTAACACTTCCGGTGGCTTCCAAACACAAAATGAGCTATTTGTCAAATACAAAGACTTTATGATAAATTTTTTGAATTGTAAATATAAATCCGCACAGTCACAATACAAGAATATGACCTACTTTATTCGGACTTCAAACAATGAATGTACTAATTTTTGCATAATAGCAGGTGTTTGTTCGTATCGTCACAAATCCAACCGTCCATAATTTTACTACCATATTTGATATCTGATAAGACTAGCAAGCGGAAGTAAACGTATAATAAACCGATTCATAAACTAATAATATTTCATAGTACATAGATATATTCAAATAATCAAACAATAATAAACTAAGTCAATAAAACATGGAAAATACATTATTATAAAGAAAAAAATACTATAAATGAAAAATGGGATATAACTTCTATACATATTTCTGTGGTCATATGCTGTTATGACGCCTATGTTTGTTTTAAATTTTTTCAGAAGAGCATTTTATTGTTTAATATCCCCACTGAATATCAAGATATATTTAGGGTTTTACATTCTTAAAGATTCTTACATAATCGATTCTTACGTAAAATCAATTTTGTCTTAACTCGAGTTAGGCTGTAATGGATGATTAGGCTTGTTCATAGATTTAATATAAAAGATATTTGTTTCGATATGTTAAAGGTTTGCGAATATAGATCAAGTTGTGTTTTTATTTTTGATGAGAAAACATTTTTGTTTATTTTTTTTGCTTTCTTTATTTATCGGCACTAAATATATATTGCTTGGTACCATTTAAACTAGTAAAGTCTTATCGATGCCCTTTAAACCCTAGTAAATCAACAACTTTCGAGATATTACAGTACCACAAAGTCCTTAGATTATAAATCTAAGTTAAGTATCCATGCGATTCGCCTGTCGCCAGGTGACCTTTTTCCATACCTATAAAAGTTATCCAGTGGCACCATCCTTAACCAAACTCCAATGGATTTTTTTTCACAATATTGTCACACAGTTTCTTTATATCACAACAATTTTATATTTTGCACAAACCACTACAAAATACTAAATGACACCGCTTGCTGTGTTTCTGGCATTTTATTTTAAATGCAAGCAACATATAAATCTCAGCATGTTTCACAAAAATTTTGTCCTTTTCGTTGCAGGAATAGTAAAAAAATAAATTAATTTCCAAAGACCTTACTACGATTTCTGTCCCCAGAAGTGCAACGAATAATTTGATGGATTCACAAAATAAAACCAAAAAGTCCTGTATTATTTGTATAAAAGGTTTTATTCACAAAAAAATGTGTAATAAAAAACTGGCAAACAATAGAAATCACCAAACAAAATAACACATCGGTACTTTTCTTACAGGACATTTGCACACCACATCGCTATTTTAGGCGCCAACAGCTGTAAGAAAGAAAGAAGCATGAAAACAAATCATTTTGTAACGACTTTTTTCTCAATTCGTCTTTCTAAATCATGGTACGTGCTAAGAATTTGGCAGATGTACATACCACCAATATGAAATTCTAAAGATTTCTTTAAGGAAAAGTAACGATGCTTTCGTAGCAAGAACAATGTGATGGCAATGGCAGAGACAAGGGTTGCAATAACAACAGTGGCAGAGGCAGAATTTTTAATATGATTTTATAAGCGCAAATGGGGCCACCACCACCACCACCATCGTCGTCTTCATCATCTTAATGATCATCACGATCACCACACCACCAAGGGGGATGAATTAAACACATTCCAAGGCATTCATATAATGGATAAAAGATTAGAGGTGCATTATTGTTTTGGTTTCACAGCCAGGTAGTTGAATCACCCTCCAACCCAGGCAGATTGTCTGATTGTGGCACAGGACAATTGGAATTCCAGAGTGCATGTGTTTGCAAGGTAATGATGGCAAATGCCCAACATACAAGAACAGCACATGCGCAGCCTAGGATGATTCGTACCTCACTTTTTGGGGTGGTGGTTACAGCAAAACTAGCAGGCAAAACACCATGAGGTGAGTTGGCGCAGCTGCCTACAAAGCCAGAACAGTATTTGGTTAGGATTCAATAATGTTCCAATTTCATGCTAAATACCGATACAATTTTAAATATCAACTACGAAAGCTGTTGAATGCTGTCAAGCGAGAGTGCGTCAATTGCAAGGTATCACGGAAGAAGGACAATAATAAAGGAAGTCCGTATCCACTCAATTTTTCAGAGCATAATGATTATTGCAAATATTGCAAGAGATGTTGTTGATGTGTTATGGATAAGACTGTAGTACCTTATTTGTGTGGGGATGTTATTGTAGGTACATTTTCGTTTCTCTTATTGCAAATTTTAACGGTTGATGTTGTTTATTTGTGTTGTTTTGAAGGTTTGAAAAAAGGATATGCCTCACGTGCTATTGTAGGTACCACAAAATATTTAAAGTGCAGCTGCATGCAATGCATTCAATTGCATTCAATCAAAAACAAAACAAAATCTACCTTAAAGAGTATTAACAATATTAATAATCAAGATTTGTCATCAAGTGACTTTGTCGGCTTTACTTTAGATGAAACCAAATGAAATGAATTTTATGGTTTATTACAATGCAACTATAGGCGTTAGCCAAAAAACGAGAACGTATATAGGACCGGTCGTGGCATGACGGTTAGAATACTCGACTATCGTGCGGGAGACCAGCGTTTTATTCCTATCTCAGTCATCCACATTTCTTTCATCGGCGGCCCCCTTGATGTTATCTATATCAAGTTAGCAATAGTGTTTAACCAAATGACTTGTCCAGTAAAAGCTTCTCAAACAGCTAAAGTTAGGATGCGTCTATAAACCGTAGGTGCCGATGTGTGAGTCTTCAAATAGGAACGCTACATAGGCTGTAAAGAAAAATGAAGAAAGTAAGTTATCCCTACTAGTCGTGGCATGAAGGTTAGAACACGTGACCACCATACGGGATATCCGTAGTTCGATTCCCGTCTCCGGCTATTTACATTTGCGTTTCATTGCGGGCCCCCTCGATGTTGTCGACAGCAACTTCGCAGTCTAGTATCGAGTCAATAGACATATCTAGCAAAAGATTCTCAAACAGTGAAGTTCACATTCATCGATAAAAAAGTAGGTGCCGTTTGTTGTGAATCTACAAATAGAAAGCGTGTTAATAACAACAACGCGAGAAGCTATCCCATACCTCATACATGGATGAAAGGGGAAATTAAGTAAGTTAAGTTAAGTTATCCATATCATAAAACTGGTATAGTTGCCCTGATGATGCTTTCCGTTTATAACTTTAAAGATCAGATCAGATCAGATCAGAAAATGTGTATATTACTATGAAAGAAAACAAACAGGATCAACTTTACTACGGTGTTAGAGAACAAGTTAACCTGGTGTTCCACCTATATAAATGATAAGTCTACACTAGGCTCCACTGTTGAGTTATTGACTAATGTCTTAAATGTATGTTAGCCATACTAGTAGAATATTGAGATTGCAAGAAAACCCAAGGAATGTAGGAAACTATTCAAACGCATCAATTAACAAGCTAAATTAGGAAAGCCAAAAGGCAGTCATGGAAAAAATTTTTCGGTAGTAAGGAGAACTCTTCGGAAACTGGTCGGTTACTAAAGATTTTATTCTCAAATCTAACATCGTATATGGACCACCAACAGTCGCGACACCCTAAAGGCACTGATGGAAGCACACCTCACCGGGTGTTAGGAAAGTGATTACCTTTCTATAAGAAAACTCAGACAACACCGATAACTATACATTGAATTTAGTGGTGCTATCAAAATTTTCACGCTTTTAAATATCTTTGACCCCAAAGAGAGATCTACAGAAGAACATAGACGTATTAATGCCCTGGCTTTCAGATCCTGTCTGCAGATGACTAGGTCGCAGAAGTTGCCTTTAGTTCTAAGTCAAAAATGTGCAAAATTTAATGTCGATCAGTTAACGCCAGTTCTGTGGTTTTCACAAATAACCGCTTATCTCCTTAATCATGTTTTTTCAGGAGAGCAATAACTAAATACACAATCGTAGGGCGTTAATTGATCGACATGAAATTTTTCACATTTTTTATTTAGGAAGAAAGGCAACTTTTTTGACCTAGACGTTTTTTTTATCCGAGCAAGGCCAAGGCTCCAGTCGTCTTAAAAAAAAGAAACAATTTTCTTTCATTGTCGGCTCCCCTCGAATGTTGTCGACAGCAACTTTGCAGTATTAGTGTCTAGTCAATCGGCATGTCTAGTAAGAGGTTCTCAAACAGTGACGTTCGCATTCGTCGATATACAAGTAGGTGCCGTTAGTTGTGAATCTAAAAATAGAAAGCGTATTAATTCACAACAACGCGAGAAGCTATCCCATACCTCACTCATGTGGTGTAAAGGGATATTAAGTAAGTAAGTAAGACCAAGGATTTTAGACCGAATAGCCTATCTTCTTTCCTACATAAAACTTTGAAGCGAATAATTGATGTTTATATCAAATCATCACTCAAATTGGAAGCTCTATATAAGGTTTAGCACGCCTACACGAAGGGTAAATCCACGGAAACTGCTTTACATTTGATAATCAGTCTTATAGAAAAATAACTGATCTACAATAAATACACCCATCCCGCCTTCCTGGACATTGAGGGAACTTTCAACAATATCAAACCTGAAGCTGTAATTAACTTAATGAAACAATTGGAGATTACTATAGCCGTCATCTCACTAGTTAATAAACTCCTATTTTTGGTGCATTGGATCTAGTCCGGACAAATATTTCTAAGATGGCTGTTCGTGGTACTACACAAGGATGAGTACTCTCTCCACTACTCCCAGCATGTAGTATACGGTTATAGAATATTTGTAAGCATTTATGTTATTATACTAAGCCATATTTAAAAATTGGTATCTGAACACTCAGTTCAGGACCAGAAAAGCGGCATTGGCTCTATACTGCTGCAATTTTTAAAATGACCATATTCTGTATTGAAGGATTTCTCGTTGAAAAACTTCGCAGATTCCGTAATAAATGAAATTCCGATGGTGCCAGACGAGGACTCCAAGGTGAAAGTGTCATCACTACCCATCCAAGCTCCAATAACTTTTTCCGAATCTGCACAGATGTGCAAGGCCAGCGGTAACGTAATGTAAAACCACGCCTTTGGGATTTACCAATTGAGGTCGTGTTTCATTCAGTGCCAGGTATATACTGACAATTTGTCAATATGCTCTAAGCACATGAAACCCCATATTTCAGCTCCGTACGTTTGAACAGCTCTGCATACCTCCAAGAATATGCGGCTAAGTTTCTTGATTGCACATGTTTTTTTGAAACTTAATTTAGGAGTAAATGTCACGCCAAGGTAACAATATTCAGTGACAATATATTTTGTTTATTGAAGGTCCATTTCTCGTAGCCGGATATTCAACCACCCTACCTGAATATCATAATTTAAGACTTCGACAGGGGAATGGGGAATTTTCTAATGTGAGTCTTTTGTTTCTAATTCATTTGGAAATAACCAGAAGCTCTCCTGGAGGTTCCCAAACAGCTCACAACGTCCGAGAGATTACGTATTTCTCGGGCAATTGGCCTCAACTAGGGAATTAGCAAAATCATGTAAACTGATTATATGGTTTTGTTATTAAACCAGGAGAAGGCTGGTGGCAATCATGATAATAGGCACACCTCAAACTACTCCAACTTAAGCACTGTTCTCGTTCTTGTACTGGTGACTCCCAGACATTCCGACACAGAAGGTAACAGCGAACACCGCACCACCTAGTTGCAGCCAATGTACGCATACATTTAAGCAGTGCTACACTCGTAATCAAACGCAAAGGAAGCTAGACATCACAAGGCTGCATACTATCGAGATAGCCAATGCCTACTCCAACCAACTCTTTCAATTACTCCAAACAAACCCCCCTAGTTATAAAAAACCACGCTCAGACAAGCCCTGGTTCGACGATGAATGTCGCGAAATGTCTGAGGAAATGGATGCTGCATACAAGGCAAAACTGCAGCCAAAGACGACGCGTGAGGTGACGGAGCGTTTTAATGAGAAAGGAGGGAAATAATGTTCAGACGGAAAAAGCGTCTGCGGAAGAAAAGAGAGAGCCAGGAATTTGAAAACTACAGGGATAGACGTAGGCCCGAAAGTTTCACCAGAAGGTTAAAAGCAAAGGTTTTGGAACAGGGATATCTTCCTGTAAGTACAGAGACGGAAATCTGGTCACGGACACTCAGAGTGTGCTGCAAATATGGAGGGACAACTCTACTCGTTCCCGAAGGCAGCACAAGTGACGAAATCACACCAATCATAGACGACGGAGAAGATGTCCACCACCGTGCCAAAACGAGATCAGCACGGCGATCGCAAGGCTTAAAAATAATAAAGCTGATGGAGCCGATGGACTACCGTCAGAGCTTTTTAAAGCCGGCGGCGATGAGTTGGTAACATGCATGCACCAGCTCATAAATACGATTTGGCTCAAGGAATGCATGCCCGATGATTGGAATCTGAGTGTCCTATGTTCCTGGCTTAAGAAAGGGGATCCAAGTGTGTGTACCAACTATCGCGGGATTAGCCCTTCACCCATCGCATACAAGGTCCTGTCCAGTGTGTTATGTGAAAGACAAGCCCATTCTGGCCAACCTGATTGGACCTTATCAGTGTGGCTTTAGACCTGGTAAATCCACGACCGATCACATATTAGCACTATGACAAATCCTGGAGAAGACCCAAGAAATGTAGATCGACAGATGGTTGGTTTATCGGCTACAAAGCTGCATTCGACAGTCCGATACGACAGAAACTTTTAGATGCTATGGCTGAGTTTGGTATCCCCGCGAAGCTAATACGACTTTGCGGAGTGACAATGACTGACACAGTCTTTAGTGAAAATTGGCACAAATCTGACAGAGCCGATGATATAGATATCATTGGACGTGGATTAAGGAAAGTTACTGCGGCTTTTTTGGGCATTAAAGAGTAAAGAGCAGTCGACAGAAGTGGGTCTGGTGATAAATGAAGACAAAACCAAGTTATTTGTTTCAACGAACAAAGTGTCGACTCGTCTGGAACGCTGCTTTAACGATGACAACTATAACTTTGAAGTGGTAGATGTTTTTGTCTACCTTGGCTCCGCTATAAACAAAAATAAAAATATCAGCCTGGAAATCAAAAGACGAGTATTGATCCCAAACCGCTGCTACTATGCGCTAAGCAAGTGATTTAATGACAAAAAGTTCTCTCGAAGAACAAAGATCAAGGAAGGCGGAAGGAAATTTGCCCCAACACCAACTTGATCATTAGGGTAATAACTTTTTTTGGACAACATTTTCCCCAGGGCTTTTCTAATGGCAAATATTGTATTAATGATAAAAAAAACTATTTCAGTTCAATTTGCTAAAAAAAACCTTACGCACCGACAGCGATTTCTAAAATGCCTTTAATATATGTTTTTTTAATAACAATTTTTTTTTAAATATGGTTTATACATATGTAAGTATGTAAACACAAATAAAAATAAATGATTTAAAGTAGGTATTGTAAGATATAAACTTTAGGTTCAAAATACGCAATATTTTACAAAGCGGATATATATCTTGTACTATTTTTATTTGATAAAATTTTTTGTTTAAACTTTGTTTGATTCAAAACTTTAACGCGTTTGGTGCGTAACCTTTTTTAACGATAGCGAAAAACTAAAAACGCAGTTCTTAATATTTTTCCATGCCCTACACGATTTTGTCTGGGGAGATTTGATATTTGCAAAAAATGCAAAAAGTTATTACCCTAGTGATCATGCTTGTCGTATTGAAATAAGGCAAAAAGCAGTGGTGATAGAAAACAACCCTTTTTAACAGCTGAATGTCGAATTCATCAGAAACTTCATTCCCACTCCATGCCGAAAAAGTCTTTTCATATATCTTTGCAATGAATTTTAGACTTTATTGTGCACGGCGAGAGATTTCGTCAAAAGTTTTTGTTTTTGTTTCTATTAAAGTTTAGCTGCACTATAGATGACACATTATATATTTTGTCTGCAGTCGAATAATTTTTCTGGAAACCAGCTTGAAATTCATTTAGTTTTTAATGTTTTTCTACACCTATCATAACCGTAGACAAAGTATTCATAAACGCAGTACCGCTATAGTTGCTGGGTTGTGTTTTATGGCTCTATGAAAAATGCCCCAAATGCAAAATGCCCCAAAAATAAAACGAAAAATTACCCAAAAAAATTTCCATACAAAATTGGGGAATTTTTCATACGAAAAATCCCCCATAAATTTTGGGGAACTTTTCATTTATTTTAGGTAAATTTTCGTTTTTTAATTTTGGGTCATTTTTCATATGCAAAATGACCCAAATTTGCAGGTATGAAAAATACCCCAATTTTTTTCCATATAATAAAAAACAAAAAAAGGATAGTGCAGATGATAATGAAATGGGCGTGCCCCCCACCGCATTCGTCTTTTAATAAAGCTAAAGAGAGAGTATAGAAACTGATAACGACGTATGCGGCGGGGGGCGTGCCCCCACCGCATTCGTCTTTTAAAAATGCTAGATTTGTTTATAAGAATATTTTTTTGGGGTATTTTTCATAAATTTTGTGGGGTATTTTTCATAATTTTTGGAGAAAATTTCGTTCTTGAGTTTTGGGTCATTTTTCATATTTTTTCCCCCAATTTTATTTTGGGGCATTTTGCATTTGGGGCATTTTTCATAGAGCCGTGTTTTATCACCTTTTTTCCAGATTGGGTATATTTGGAAAATAATCTTTTATTTTAAATTCGTCATATAGATGATTAAATGACTTTACAATTGCTTGCAAAAGTTTATCCTGCGCAATCAGTGATATATGTACGCATTTCTAAATTCCTTTAGTATACATAATTCCCCTTATTTAACCAGTGGTTTCTTTGCCATGTTATCTGATATGTCTCCAAGAGCCAAAACGTTGGCAGCGGTATAAATTCGATTATTTTTAACAAAAATAAGTCAACTCTTGTACGAGTATAGATCATAATTTGAGTTTACTTTTGTTAGTATTTCCCTGTACATATGTGATAGTCTACAAGAGCGCATTGAAATTTATATAGTCCCCAATATATCAAAATGCTCCGCGACGCACTAAAAAAGGTTTTATTCTTCCTTAAAGTCACATTTGTATACACGTAGTCTTACAACATTTCGCATAAAACATATCTATCGACACATTAACATAATTTTTACTATAGCCTACTTTGATATCTTGTCTAATCTGTGAATCCGCATATATCTGTCGCTAGTGAGTTGTGCTCGTATGTTACATTTTATAGATTTTTAATTACCGTTAAGTTATGTAAAGTTCTTCTTGATCGATAACTAAATAACCCACCACAAGCGTATCACATTACCCATGACTTCGTGTAACCAACTCAGCACATGCATGGAAACCTTTGGAAGATTCGCGTTAGCTTCTTGGCGATCACAATGTCATCCATGCCATGGTTCGTTCCATCTTTCTGTTGTGTTGTTCTCGGCGGTGGTGGTGGTGGCGTCGGCATTTCTTAACTGCTCATCAATGAGCGTAGTACTCTATTGTTGTTGCTCCAATGACTCCTTTTTAGTTAGTTGTGTGCTTAGTGACCTGATAAGTGTTTGTTGTTGTAATGCGCTTAGATGGTGGCATGGTTGGCTGACTGGTTGGTTGGTTGTTTGCTTTGTTGGGCGCATGCGCATCTTTCTACCTATGTTTGGATGCGCATGCGCCCCGTATTTATTGGCAGCAGCTGTTTGATCAAAAATTGTTGGTTGTTTGTCTTTTACGGTTGTTTTGCATTCTTGTGCATCATTTCTTTTCGTTTGGCGTTTAACTCGTGTCCGTTGGTTGTTGCCTGTTGGTATGTGTCGGAGTGAATTCATCCGTCCGTAAACGTATGAATGTGCGGCATTTGATATCAGGCGCCAATATTTCTAAGATCTTTTGTGTTGTGATTTTGTTCCGTTTTTCTCGGAGTTTCTTTTGTTGTGCCTATTTTCTTGTGTCATTGTGCTTGTGCAGATTTTTTTCTTAAGAGTTTTTAACTCGTGTCATTTATTTAGTCTTTAGTTACAAGATCATCAACAGCAGCTGCTGTTTGGCTTGTTTCTCTCTTGTTGTATGTTTAAGGTTGCTAATTAATTTCCATTTTAATGTAAATGTAAGCAAAAAACACAATATGATATGTGTGAAAACGAGAAAAGAGATTGACCTACAAACGAGAGTTATCAAGGATGCCGTATCACTATCAAAGTGTTTACACGAAATTTTTACTGAATAAAAAATTATTATTCAATTCGTCATTATAAAAATAAATTTGTCAATATTTCTCGATGTGGACAAATGAAACTTTTAAATTTCTATGGACAAAAATTATAAATACGTCAAACAATGTATAGGGTGTTTTTTTAGAAGTATATAACTTCCGATAGGGATAACTGTAAAACTAAGTGTTATACTAATGTGATTTTGACTATTTTTCAGTATACAGTAGCAAATTCCCATGTAAAGAATTGAACTGGAAGAACGTTTACAAATATTAGCCAAATTATATTTTTATCCTGGCTTAACGGGTATGTAAACAAACAGAATTGCCGTTTTTTGATGCCATGAGACTCCATTACATCCTGAAAAAATCACTGTTTGACGCAGGTTACATACCGAAAGCGTCATCGGTCCATATGTCTGTAATTCCGAAACTTGTGCCAACAGCAGGGCGAACGCTACTGGCAAATGATTCGTGATTACTTTATTCAGCTATAAAGCGCGTGGGACCATCGCTTTGTAGAGCGAAAAGTTTGGTTACCGTAATATCGCTTGAAATAGACCTGTGAATTGATCACTTCGTTCGTATGATTTGACACCTATGCTCTGACAAACCAGCAACGATTGATAACACAATGGAACAAGGTATTTGTTGTTTAAGAACTGAATATTGTTGTAAAGGTAATTTGGGACGCTGAATCCAAATCTGCACTTGGTATCAGCTCGACTTTTCGCGATATACCGTTATGTCCAAAACTAAGGTACTTCCACTACAAATATTTAAATGGCTCTATAAAAAATGCCCCAAATGCAAAATGCCCCAAAAAAAAAACGAAAAATGACCCAAAAAAATTTCCATACAAAATTGGGGAATTTTTCATATGAAAATTCCCCCATAAATTTTGGGGGACTTTTCATTTATTTTAGGTAAAATTTCGTTTTTAATTTTTGGTCATTTTTCATATGCAAAATGACCCAAATTTGCAGGTATGAAAAATACCCCAATTTTTTTCCATATAAAAAAAATAAAAAAGCATGGTGAATATGATAAAGAAATGGGGTGGGCGGACGCCCCCCCCCCTCACTTTATTTTTCGACTTATGAAATATGACAGAGATAGTTACGATACTGACTTCAACGTATGCGGCGGGGAAGGCGTGCCCCCACCGCATTCGTCTTTTAATAATGCTCAAGAGAGTGTAGCGAAACTAACAATGACGTGCCCCCACCGCATTCGTCTTTTAATAACGCAAGATTTGTTTAGAAGAATATTTTTTTGGGGTATTTTTCATAAATTTTGTGGGGTATTTTTCATAATTTTTGGGGAAAATTTCGTTCTTGAGTTTGGGGTCATTTTTCATTTTTTACGGCGGGGGCGTGCCCTTACCGCATTCGTCTTTTAATAATGCTAAAGAGAGAGTAGTGAAACTAATAACGACGTATGCGGAGGAGGGCGGGCCCCCCACCGCATTCGTCTTTTAATAACGCAAGATTTGTTTAGAAGAATATTTTTTTGGGGTATTTTTCATAAATTTTGTGGGGTATTTTTCATAATTTTTGGGGAAAATTTCGTTCTTAAGTTTGGGGTCATTTTTCATTTTTTTCGCCCAATTTTATTTTGGGTAATTTTTCGTTGTTTTTTTTGGGCATTTTGCATTTGGGGCATTTTTAATGGAGCCAAAAAAAACTGAAACTCGTCAACAAAATTATCTTTAATCCGTGCCTACATTGTTTTTAATTTCGCCTTGTAGTTTCAGAGATATCGTTGTAGTTTTGAAAAAAAAACAACAATTTTATAAAAAAAAATTTTTTTTTGTTTTTTAAAAATTCATAAAAAAAAATAATGCAACAAAAACCACAGTGTTGGTCTTAAAACATTTAGTTTAATATAGTTTCAATCAAATGAGCTTTATTTCATTGAAATCTGTGCACAACTTTTGATTTTGTCAACAATTTTCTGAGATAACTAAATTTACAAAAATCGCGATTTCCATACAGAAATAACATTTATTAATATGTTTGTGAAAGTGTAACGCATTAAAGGGGACGAGTTAGACCCCAAGATTCTTAAGACCAAATTCGTTTTAGGACTTTTTAAGATGATTGAGCTATGTCCGTCTGTCTGGCTGGCTGGATGGCTGGTCAGCAGGATAACTCGAATAAACCTTAACGGATCGTTATGAAAAATAACCAGTATTAATATTTTTCGAAACGAACTTATGGGATTGTAAATGGGAGAAATAGCCCCACCCTTTCTGGTATCTCCCATACAAAATTACCTATTTTTGGATAATTAATATATCTTCCATACAGACTACCGGAGGATATTTAAATTTGGTCAGTTTATTTATCTTGAAAAAGTAGACAAACCCTAAGAAACCCGAAACCGTTGCCATACCCTTCTGGTACCTCCCATACAAATGACCTAATTGACCCTCATAGTTTTACATGCCTTCATAACTTTTTTGTAAGTAAACTGAATTTACTCAAATTTTGAGTAGGATGTTCGCTTATGAAATTAGGACTCAAAAATGAATATGGACTATATCAGATTACGCCTTCTGGTACCTCCCGTACAAAATTACCTATTTTTGGAAAATTTATATATCTCCCATAACTTCCAAAAGAACTCTTGGCGGGTAATGAAAACTGGTCGAGGAGGCAAAACCCCAGAAAACCTAACTATTTGATACACCCCTTCTGGTACCTCCCATACAAATGACCGAACTCACCCCAATAGTCGTACATACATATCTTTTTTGTAAGTACACTGAATTCAGTCAAACTATGCGTAAGTTTTACGGTTATGAAAATATGAATCAGGAATGAATTTGCACTATATTGGATCACCCCTTCTGGTACCTCCCATACAAAACATAAAAAGGCGAAAAATCTGTTATCACCGAACTTAGCATAACTCATTCAAATTTTCAATCGATTATTATGTACATACATGTTTTAGAAAGCTCCCAGTAGGAAGTATCATCATACATGACTTTGTCGTCAGCGCTGTCCTCAAGACAAAATGTGAAAAATTTAACTTGTCGTCGAAAAACTCTGTTGGCGAAAAGCTGACCGACAAAATACTAATGTTGTCGTGCATCAAACAAAAAATTCAATGTAACGTAACAATAACGACATAAAACTGAAGAGAGGAAAGTAGAAGTAAAAATGTTCAGTTTGTTAGAAACAACAGTGCGTGACGGTTCATGTATCGCACGTTTTCAATAAAAATATCTAAATTTTTTATTTTAAATTATTAAGCACTGGTAACGACAATTTACCGATATTGTCGGTCATTAGGTCGTGCATGATTGTGTGGGCGACATGTCGCTTATTTAAGCATCAACGTCAATTTGACCGACATTGTCGCTCATCAGGTCGTGTATAACAAAGCGGACACTTGTATGAAAATTTCGTCGACGATTTGTATGGAGGGTCCCCTACGTGACATCAACGATTTACTATGGTCATGCACCTATCCTTGAGGATGTCTTGCAGACACTTCCTACTGGGCTACTTTAATATGATATTCAATAAAGCTAATAAAAAGAACAATTTTCCCCCAACCGATTAACTTTCGGTGTGAAGAAAATTAAAATGCGTAATTTATTTTTTTTTTTTTGAATAAAAAAGCTCAATTTTTTTTGTGATTTAAAAAAAAAACACAATTTTAAAAACCGGCTTATGAAAAAAAAATTATGATTTTTTGAACTAAAATTTTTTGTAAAAAAGTCGAAAATACGATTAGTACCTGTAACTTAAAAATTCGAGCTGATGGAGAAACATGGAGATTAGATTTAAAATCAGCGACCTCAAATTAGTAAAAAACTGTTATAGAATTCCAAACAACACTCAAAAAGTTCCATTTTGTTCCCTTGTGTAATTAAGAAACCAATATTCGACGCACTATTGACGAAATATCGGGTAATGGGACAAAATTGGACCAACAGGATGACATTCATAAGGAGCAGTCGCTGATGTCATATGTCTGAAACTATATATGAAACTAGCATTAAATGCCATGAAATTTGTGAGACTCATAAACATAGCTAGCATATCAACATAACTTTAAAAATGTGACAGTAACATTTTCTGCTTAAACCTAATTTTTGTTTTTTTCCTTTGTACAAATTTTGTTTAATCTAGATAATTTCAAAATCATACAAATGGTCATCAAACCCGAAAACACTGACAAAATAACTTGTTATTAATGTTTGCATTTAATAAACATACCCAATAAAGAGTTTGAGAAAAATAAAATACACGAAACAGAACTTACCTTGAACTTGATAAAAATCATCGAAAGTTCGCCGCCTGTAAAAAAAGGATGTTTATATTAAAAAATGTATATCAAACATCAAATATGCGAAATATCAACACAATAAATGATAAGAGTTATAAGTCGAAACATACAATTTCATAACATTACCAATCAAATTCGGCAGACAAATGGTGGGGAGGGTATATACGAGGGTTCTACTATAATTACGGGGTAATCGTATGCTAAAGTTATTGAAAACAGTATTAACTTTAATTGCAGATCTTCTCCTGAGAGTATTCCTGTTTATAGTCTTACTTAAGACCATGTAACATCATTTAGGTTAAATTAAAACATGGCAGCAAAGAGCTCTTTCACCAGTTCAATTGCAGAAGACTTTTCGAGCTGGAACATTTTTATCCCTTCATACAACATGTCGCAGACAGCGCATTTGGCATATTTGAACGCACTTGACTACGTCAATATAGTTATACAGCTCATACAGCTAAAGGTTCATATGACCACGTGTGGTCAACGATAATGGATCCAAATGTGTTTTTATCTTTAAAACTCTGAGAATAGATTGATCCTTTTATATCAGGATTCTGCATTGTAGAAAACAGATAGGATCAGTGTCTGTTAGAGTTCGATCTTTGTTCGTCGAGAGACAGCTTTGTCATTAAATCGCTTGCTTAGCGCATAGTAGCAGCTGTATGCGATCAATACTCGTTTCTTGATTTCCAGGCTGACATTATTAATTTTGTATATGGCGAGTACTTTCTTTGTTGGTTGAAACAAATAACTTGGTTTGTCCTCATTTACCCACTTCTGCCGACTGCTTCTCAATGCTTGAAAAAGCCGCAGTAACATCTCGCAGTCCTCGACCAATGACATCTATATCATCGGCATACTCGAGCAGAATGTGACTTTTGTTAAAAATGGTACGAGGCGTGTTTACTTCAGCCGCATGATCATCTCCATTATGATTTTAAAGAGATCGCATGACAGACAATCGCCTTGTCTAAAGCCCCACTTGGTAGATTTTTGTAATCGATAAACAGATGGTAGGTGTCGATCCTGGGTCTTCTTCATGATTTGTTGTAATGGGAATATCTGGATTTACCAGGCCTGAAGCAACACTGATAATATTCAATCAGGTTCGCTAGGATGGTCTTTAGTCTTTCACGTAACATACTAGAAAGCGATGGGTGAAAGACTGATCCCGCAATAGTTTCTACTAACACTTGGATAGCCTTTCTCAATCACAGGACATAAAATGCTTAGGTTCCAATAATCGATCATGCATTCCTGTAGCCAAATCCTGTTTATCACCTGCTCTTTGCGCCGGTCGTAAATAGCTGTGCAAGCAGCCCATCGGCTGCCACAGCTTTTTTGTTTTTAAGCCTTACAATTGCCGTGGTTCGGTTCGGACTTAAACTGTTACTTAAACTGTCTTCGGAAACCAGCAGTATGAAAATGTTCTCTCCATATTTGCAGCACGCTCAGCATGTACGTGACCAGATTTCCATCTGTTTTCTTACAGACGGGTATTCTTTTTCTAAAACCTTAGTTTTTTCTCTTTTGGTACAACTTTCGGGCTTCACCTCTATCCCTGTACTTTTCGATATGAGGGTTGCTATTCATATTTGGGGTCCTGGCAAGTTTGATAGTATTTAGTACAAACATACATCTTAAGAGATTGTGTCTTTTTGTCTTTAGTGGAACGTAGGTCGGTCATTTCTATATGGTACACAACCACTATAAGGAAAAACTGTGTGCAGCTTTGCGATGTCTAGCTTCGTTAGCGTTTGGTGACAATAGTTTTTAGCTCAGCTTAATCGATGTAACTAGGTGTGATCCAAACAAAAGTTTGCACCGCGCATCACACGCACGTCCATAACGCTTGAGACATGCCTCTAATCGATTACCACGTGATTTATTTGGTTACTTGTCTTTCCATCAGGGGATATTCAGGTTACCTTGTGAATATCTCTTTGCGGAAATCTAGTTCCACTTACTACCATGTTTTTGCCGACGCGAGGCTAAGCAGTCTGAATCCGTTATCGGAGGTGTTGAGTTTTCCGGCTTCTGAACCGAGAGCATCCTCCCTTGCTATTTTAGCATAAAAATCTCCCAGAACAATTTTAATGTCATGGCCAGAAGCTCATACATGTACAAAAATCTGCGTGATGTAAAAATGTTCGCCTTGATGCGAATGGTGGCAATTCTGTCCCTTAGAAGTTTAAACCGTGAGACCAGATGTGGTGGTCTTTTGTCGGCTATGAATCCACATCCAAATTCCTGTTTTTCTGCAATGACAGCTGCAAAAGATGGCAAAGTATTTTGTCGTTTGCATCCCTATCCCGCCCATAGCAATTCTTATATGGCGGTGATGTCAGCCTTGTATTTGTCGAGGATATCTACCAATTGGATAGAGCCACCTTCTCTGTAGAGAGTTCGTACATTCTATAAGCATATCTATAATTCATAGTCCTTATAAAGTTTGCGGGGGTGTCAAAATTTTGGATGGGTATTTTATTTTCTCTTCTTTGTGTTTTCAGAACACATATTCATATAAGGCCACCACGTCCGATCGTAGATTCTTGAGACTGTCATGGCCTCTACTATTCCTACTTCCTTCGTCGTTAGCTTCTTAACGTACGCCTGCAAACGCATGTAGAACTTACAAAAACCTTAAGTTTTAGACATATGATGTGCTAAGTCTGCTGAAGTGGCTTGAAGGTTTTAAAGATTACATCTGCTATCTTTCACCTGCGATTCGTACTGTGGGGTTACAGCCTTCCCCAAAACGCTAAAAATTAAACTTAATTTCAGATAAGTTTGTTTAATCATTTCCGGAGACTTACTATTTTATTATAATGTAAGAAGGAGAATCCTTGAGGACATAAATATATTTTTATTTTACTCTTAAGTTGTGAAGGAGTATTGGGCCGCAAATTACTACATATAGAAAAATATGAACAAATAAGCACTTGTTTTACATTGAGACTCAAATATGTTAAGCTTGACAATTTTAGCTTTAGGAAACTGTAACAAATATTCACATTAAAGCCACCACCTCTACTACTTTCAACCCACTTATAGAATCCTCCTCGTAAAAGATTTCCACGTATAAAATGACTCATTAATTAAACACCAGCTCATAAAATTTAAGATATTAACAAATCAACGCCAAATGAAATATATGTGCAAATGTTTAATATGGTATTAAAGTTTTAATAACCCCAACGATATATCAATTTTATGTTGAATACTGATACTGATACGATATCAACCAACAAATACTAAAGTCATACCAACGGTATGAAAAACTAAGAGTAAAAAAAATTAACATAAACTGATGTTAATCTCCTTTTCTCATGAAAACCCCATAAACCAAAAAAATAAAATAAAAACGTTGGTAAGAAACTATAAATTCTGTTTATAACATGATTCATAAATCGTAACAAAATACTAGAACCCAAAATCAAATAATTTTGGCAAAAAAGGTTAATAATTGTATTGTTGCTTAGTGTTACAGCAACGTTAGCAACAGTAACAGCAGTCGCCATCTCGCTGTAGCAACTTGCTTTAAGACTCTACCGGGGGGGCGAGACAACACCGTATGGGGTCTAAGGCAACCATCAGAGCCATCAACCAAGCAAGCACAAAGGTTACGAAGGCTTCAAAGGTTCCCAGAAGATTAATATCTCATTTTCACAAAACAGTCAGCAAAGCGAACCTCTAAACTTAAGCCAACAGTAAACCATAAACAAACAAATGTTTAGATTTAGTTTTTGTTTTAACAAATTTGTAAGAAGAAACAAATTTACATATTTATTAATTAGTGATCGATATTAAATGCTTTCCGTTACGGCCACACACACCGTCGAGAAAGAAGACCCCAGCTGGCGACGACTAATTTAATATATTGTCACTGTTTCTTTAATGAAATGACTGTGATTCACATTGTTATGCTTAGGCTCCCATTCACATTTGAAACGATATTTAAAGCAGTCACATTCATCCATAGAAGTCACACGCTACTGCCATTTAATACAGCGATGACAACGCCGATAGCGCTAAGCGCCGCCGACAATGCTATCGATGCCTTGAGAGATGATAAAACAAATTAACTTCAAAATTATATCCGAATTTATAAAACATAATAGCCATTAAACACTACTACTGTTTGTATAATTTAATATTTTCATTTGACATATTAGTGGAAAACCTATGGCGAAGCGAGCAGCGAGCGTTTCATGGGAGTTTTTTTTCTCTCTATAATTTATGCAAAGGAGGGTTAAGTGGCCGAAGACAGTTCCCGAGGTGACCTTTTATGATGTGATGAAAATATTTCCTGGAAAAATAGATAGGATTATTATCTGTTGTAGAATTGTAAAATATAATGAAAGACGATTTACTGTAGTTCATATTGGGTGAAACTGTGTTTGTGTGTGAGGAGGCAGAAAGCGATATATTCTTTTAATTGTCGCCAGAAAGACATTTTGGTAAGGCTTTGTATAATATATTAGATTTTGTTACGGAGATAATTGTACTTGCATGTGTGATTATAAATGTGTTTCCAATCACGACCATTCATATTTATCAAAACCATGTGGTCAAACCGGGGTTTGATAAACATTCAGTAGGCGAGGATTAAGTTTGAGACGTCTTAACAAGTCCTTACACGAAATTTAATACGTCATTGACATTTTGTTCGAAGATAGTTATTTTAATCGAAGGAAAACAAACTGGCTCACCATTACGAAGGTATTGAAGAGCAAGTTACCCCCAAGTTTCGTCTCATGGATGATGAGTTTAACTGGATTTCACTTTTGAGTTATAGACTAATGCCTTAGCTGATGCAAAAGAGAAATCCTGCGGCAGAAGTGATAGGAAGGCCAAGGCTTAGCCATCCTAATAGAATGTAGAGATTGTAAAAAAACGCAAGAAATTCAGAAAACTATTTGACAAGTTAACTGGATCGCATAAAAGCCTTCAATTAACAGTTTCAAGAACATGATTAGGAAGCCAAGGGCCGTCATGGAGAATATTCTGCAGTAGTTTGAGAAAATCTTCGGATACAAAACGGCTACGAAAGCTTTTATCCTTATGAATGCACGAAGGGTAAATACGCGGAAACTGCTTAACATTCGAAATCATTCTTATCTTATCTGGGAATAAACCCCAACTAAACTAATCCAACTAACGCAACATTGAGGCGACTACGCTAGCAGCGAAAACCACAAAGCGTTTAGACGCCACGAGAGCACGGAGGCACGGGGACTATGAACATTCCAAAATTCTGGACTGCATTTATGTAATGTAAAACACGTATTACACTGTACCAGATCCTAATTTCGGGCCGGCCGTGGCATGTTGGTTAGAACACAGGACGACTATACGGGGGATACATGGTTCGATTGCTGTCCCCAGACATTTACATTTTCTTATTTCGCGGCCACCTCGTTGTTTGCGACAGCAACTTATTGTCGAGTCAATCGGCACGTCTAGTAAAAGCTTTTCAAACTGTTGACGTTCGCAATGGTCTATAAACAAGTAAGTGCCGTATGATATGAGTCTAAAAATAGAAAGCAAGTTAATTGACAACAACGCGAGAAGCTGTTCCATACCTCAATCCTGGGGTGTAAAGGAATGAGGTTTTTCTGAGAAATAACCGGACAGAACCTACCATGGTAATAATGATAAACCCCTATACTTTTCACGGAAGGATCGAAAATCAGGAAATGTTCAAAAATGAAGTAGCGAGACATTCGTCGGTTACCCTCACATGGGTTCTAGGACATGGGGACATATATGGTAACCAAAGAGCCGAGGCATTGACAAAGGTCACCACCATCGTGAATTCGGGCGAAGTGTACGGTCACATTGGTGTTACTTTTACTAGGGGGAACAGCTAATTAAGAGAACATTGAAGAAAGAAGTGGCACAGCGATCAAACAGACCATGAATAAACAGAGGACACGATTTGCGCTGAACCTGTCTAGAGCCCATCTGAGCAAAATAATAGCTGTAAAAACCTGTCACCGGCGGAATCTAACCCGGGATCTCCCGCATGGTAGGCGCGTTTTCCAACCACTATGCCACGGACGGTCCCAGTTTTGGATAACAACCCGGCTTAAATCTGGCAAAAAATTAGTAAAATTTCGTTAAACTCGGACCATATTTACGCCAATACTCTAAACGAACAGTTGAATTATATAAGAGTTCAAAGAAAAAGTGAGTAAGTTTGAGTAAACTTCTTAAAGAACAAGAAGGCAGCTAGGAGGGATTTTTTGAAATTTGTACATTTTTCAGCAATCTCCTTATAGAGTTAGAGAGCCAAACGTAGTGATTTTTTTAACTTATTTTATAGGGTAATTGTGAAATATGAAGGGATTTGTTGAGATTCGTACTCCTTGGGACAAAGAAGGGAAAAGTGTTATCATCGCTCAGACCAAACACCTATAGGTACAATCACCCAGTACAATCAATCGCCTTAAAAATATTGTTCTAGAATATATGCCTATCAATAAGTAAGTAGTCATCAACTCGTGGACATGGTATCGCTGATCCATTTTAGCAACTCAAAACGTTCGAATTTGTCTCTATATATAATATGAAAGCGCATTTGAAAGATACACAAAATATCAAAAGACGGAAAACGATAGTGATGGTCAAAAATGTAAATGTTTGGAACACTAAAAAACTTATGGTTCTTGTGGATTTTAACCTATCAAACATTTTGATATTGACTCAATAAATAAGCGTAATGAAATCCCGGTCGCATACCCGGGATTCCGGGACGAAAAACTGGCCGGGATTCCCGTGAATTCTCGGGACAAAAATACTACTGTCAAACAAATAACATCGCAATTCAAAATAAAACTCTACTAATTGTTAATATTGACCAACGCGGGCAAACAAACCCTCCCCTAGCAACGTTGAAAGTAATTGACAATCGAAACATTAAACCACTTTAAATTTGATTAAACATTGCCAAGAACAATCAATAAGTATCTTGTAGCGGCCTGGCGTTGAAGCCGGTACAAGTGACGTGAGCGTGAGAACCGTGGACACCGTAAATGAAACGAATTCAATTCACTGATGTTAGCCGGCAGGCTCTTCGCATCTCCCTTCTTTCGCCTAGTGGAATCTTAACACCCCATCACCACCAGCGTTACAACGCAAGCATTGACAGCAATCGCATCACTGGGTGGTAGACATGACCATAAAAATATTACCCACGGTCGATGGTGTGGAGGGTCTATGCGAGTCTATTCGTTTTGTATCGTATTGCAACGCATCTCCTTGCCTTGACTTGGTGCTCGGGCGGCTGATGCGGGTTTGGTTTCCGGTTCTCAATATTTCGCGGCTATTTGCCAAAGTCTCTCACCAGCGCTCAATATTCTACGAACGGCGTCATCATCGACGCTCCTCTTCAACTACAACATCATCAGCCGGTGGCGGAGTGACAGAAGCATATTGTTTTCACTTTTATTGATTTAAGGGATGATCCTTTCAAAAAGCGTATTTATATTTGTTTTTTTTTTCATTTTTGATGTGTGGTTGCTTTGGCCAAGCAGTGAACATGTATTTGTTTATTGAATCACGTGACAAGTTGAATTTCATTTGTACGATTAAGTACAACAGGGAAGGGAAGGGTCCAGTCATTCGTAATGCCACTCCAACTCAATACCATGTGCAATGTTGTTGCTGTGTGTCGGAATATCCCACGGGACTCAATTTATGCGTTTTTATTATTTGTATTACATGAATGTTTTTGATTGTACACTTCAATGTCTGCCGTATATTACCAAAAGTTGATAGAGATGGTGTACGATTGCAGGTTTCATTTTGATTAAGTCGAACCACTACTGGTTGTCCACAGTTCTGGGTAATGGTGGTGGTTTCACTTTTAGTAATATTTTTCATCATTATATTATGTTTTCTTCATGCCAGACTCCAGCCCTGTGATTCCAATCAAATGACAATTTATATAGTATGTGAAAGTCCTTTATTAACGACCGTAATGTTTGCAATCAGTGTTTGGTCTTGGTGTTTGCTGATTTCATTTGTTATGGTCCTTGAGGTATTGTAATATGAGATAAGTTGAGGGTTCATAAAAGGAAATTTAATATTTCTCGCCGGAGAGAGGGATATGAGCTTCACTAAAGACTAATTGGTAAAATGCATCAATTATGGCGATAGTAGTATTTGTCGGTAAATAGATCTAGTGTTAATTGCAGAATTACTGTCATGAAATTGCAATTAAGGTTGTTGTAGGGTTATACTAAATCGTAGATTCGTTTGAGGTTGCTAGTGTTGGATACATCAAAGCATTTGTCAAGAAATCAAAATTTACAAAATATTAAATGTTCATTTATTCAACATTTTATATAACCAATTGCTCGTTGAGCCATTTAGTCATGAATCTATTTAATTAAAAAGGAATTGTTGTTCGTTGGTTAGCCCATCACTTGAGATCGTATGTACCGATTAGACTATGTTTTAAATGTTCGTTATACTCCGAATAAGGTATTCAGGAAAATAAATTTTGTCCACGCCCATTTCAACACACACTTTTTCCAATATATCTAAAATTCCTATATATATTTCTCTCTACAACGAACTATGTGGAAATTATCATTATAGCCTCACTCTACTGTTAGGAGGATATATATCATTTGATACAACCCATATGTATAACACATAGAAGGAGTCACTTTAGACCCCGGGTTTCTTTTAACCAAATCCGATTCATGACTTTCTAAGTCGTTTGAGCCATGTCCGTCTGTCTGCTGTCTTTCTGGCTGTCTGGCTGGTACGCACGATAACTTTCGAAAGACGAAACCAAATGTTTTGAAACTTTGCACAAGTTAATATTTTCTCAAAACGACTTACGGTATTGAAAATGGGCTACATGGTCACGCCCCTTCTGGTACCTCCCATACAAATGTACCATTCCACCACTTTAGAAATCGAGTAGTAATATTAATACACCTAACGCTATCATTTCCAAATTCTACATTCAGTAAAACTATAACAGAATAAAGTTTTGGAGAAAAAACTGAGCCACGCCCATTTTGGTACCTCCCATACAAATGTACCATTCCGCCCCTTCAGAAATCGAGTAATAATATCAATACACCAAACGCGATCGTGCCCCAATCCTATATTAAGTAGCAGGAAAAAGTTTTGGAATAAAAACTGTTAGTCTAGCCTCGCCCCATCTGATACCCCCATACCCAACTAGTTCCGCCCACTTTAGAAATCGATTAATATTATTAAAAGATCCAATGCGATCGTGACCACATTCTGTATTTAGAAACGGTCGAGTAGGATAAAGTTATGGAGAACAAATTGGAAGTCTAGCCACGCCCCTTCTGGTACCTCCCATACAAACGTTCCATTCTGCCCACTTTAGAGATGGAGTAATAATATCAATACACCCTACGTGATCGTGTCCAAATTCTGTATTTAGTAAAGCTAAATCAGGATAAAATTTTGGGAAAAAACTTTAAGTCTAGCCACGCCTCTTCTGGCACCTCCCAAACAAATGTACCACTCCGTCCACTTTAGAAATCGAGTAAAAATATCAATATACTAGAAAATTTTATGTATTACTGAGGGTGAGGGTATATGTAAATTGGTTTTCCCGACTGAAACTTTCTTAATGGTCATTTTTAAATTTTTGATCCAAGGGTCGGAGTGAGCTTGGCAATTTTTTTTAGAGCTAGAGAGATAGCATTTTATACACAGATAGTTCGCGGCACTGGCATAGTGGTTAGAACACGCAACTACCATGCGGGAGATCGCATGTTCAAACCTGGCTCCAGTCATCTTAAAAGAAAAAAAATAAATAAAATTTTCTTTCATTGTCGGCTGCCCTCGAATGTTGTTGACAGCAACTTCGCAGTATTAAGCGTCGATTCAATCGTCGTGTCTAGTAAGAGCTTCTCAAACAGTGACGTTCGCATTCGTCGATAAACAAGTAGGTGCCGTTAGTTGTGAATCTAAAAATAGAAAGCGTGTTAATTCACAACAACGCGAGAAGCTATCCCATACCTCATTCATGGGCTGCGAAGGGAAATTAAGTTTTTTTAATTAAGTTCGCGGCACTTCAGATTCAAATTTGGGCGAAGAGGGCGTGGTCAAACTGTATTTAAGTCCAAGACATATTAAATTTGATATCCCGATAGTATTCTGCAACACAATTATGAATATGCAAACGAAATTTAAAATTTCGATCAGTGGGCGTGGTCAAACTGTATTTTAGCACTAGAGAGATACAATTTGATATCCTGATAGTACTCTGCAACACAATCATGAATATGCAGACATAATTTTATTTCCCAGACGTATTTTAAATATGGAGTCAGCACTTATAACCGAGGGGCAATTGCGTGATATATGTATTATTAAAATAATTGTTTAAGATTCGTCAACTATACAATAGCAAAGTATAGCCGGGCCCAATAATTTAAAATAAATTGAAATTGAATCATCCTTTAAGTGCAAATAAGATTAGTTAGAATTATGTAAATCATTCAATAACAAATTATGTGCTTGCTAAACTTTCGAATGTAATGGTGTATCTGAAAATTATGGATTGTTTGTTTTTTTAAATCTCTAAACAGGAATAAACGAACTGGAAGTTGTTTAAGGAAAAAATACCCGATTCCACAAACTGCAGGGCATGTTATCTCAATAAATCGCAGGATGATTAAACAACATCCTGTGAGCACTCCCTGGATATGCTACTAGATACTTATTTCCCTGGTATCTACTGAAATGAGACTTCCGCAGACAGCTTTGCGTGAAGGAAGAGAAAATCTTTATTCTCAAATCGGGAAAACCCTCCCATTCGGGAGACTAGCCCAACTAGCTTGTCATAGTTTCAATTAAAACCGATGGAGAAACACATTGTCCATTACCTTAGGACAAGCATAGACTGGAAGCTGATGTCAAACAGGCAGCATGCTTACTGCAAGGGTCGGATTCACTGAAGGTTCACTTGCCGTCAAAGAGCATACTATGGTAGCCATTCTAGATATAGAAGGGGCGTTCAATAACGTAAAGTGGCCATGACTCTAGTAAGAATTAGGATACTTGCCAATTTACGGTCGTTTAGATTTACATTGACTTGAGGAGGTTCCTAGAAGAGGTTGAATGCAAGGCTGTCGCATATGCAGACGATGCGACAGCAGTAATCAGGGTAAAGTTTCTGAATATGCTCAACTACATCCTTCAAAGATCCTTTCTCGCTATGGCGAACTAAGTGGACGAAAAAGGTCTATGAATAAATTCAAACAAAATCGGAATGGTTCTGTACACAAGGAGTTAGAAGACCTCATCCGTGGAACCTGCCTCCTTAGGGAGCACTGAAATTAATTTCATGGACTGCTCAAAAAAAATCGGTGCTATATTACACAAGAAGCTGAATTTCAATCTTAATACCCTATGTACTGCAGTAGTAAGGCAAATAATGCTATATGGAGTTATCGCATGGAAGAAGAAGGGTCTTTAAAAGTCCACATACTGCACGATATTAGAGAAATATTGGACAAGAATCTGAAATTCAAAATTAATATCCTAGACAGGCCGAACAAGGTCACAGTCACACTACATGTGTGCAAAGTTGCAATAGGGATGCAATGGGGCTTAAACCATCGTATTGTTCACTATACTACAGCAGTCCGGACGATAATGCAATAAGGACTTATCGTCTATTAGAAGGCACTTCGGAAGTCCACATACTGTAGGACTATAGAGATGTTAAAGGCACTTCGGTCTAGTCTAGTCTGTACATCCCTCGTGCGCTCCGCACGGCCCTTTCCGATGCACTATGTTAAATGTAATCTTGCATTTGCTATCACTGGGTATAATAAGTATACAGACTGCCACAGCTATCGCTATAGTCGAACAGTGGTTATTGTCATGGTGTAATCCTAAACGTGATGCCCGACACAGCAGTCATCGTTGACAACAGTCTAGCTGAACCATTGTTTAATAAAATGTACCATATACTTATACCAGGTGGAGATACGTGAAAATGCTAAATTCCTGGTACACGACTGTATGTCGACTTCCATACTGACGGCTCAAAATGAAACAATCAAGTAAGACCTAGAAATTAATAAAGCACTGTTTTGGTTACCGAGCTGAAGTTTTGACCATTAAATAAGGGACAGAATGGCTGAAATATAACGTTGTCACCACATCGGAAACTAACATAACATACATATTCTTCTACTATCAAGATGCCGTCAAATCTTTGGATTCTGTATTTCTGATCTAAACATCAGTCCTGGATAGCCACAAATATTTCAATGATATGGCTGGACATTTAAAAATCCACCTTATGTGGCTGACGGGCCACAGGGACATGCCAGGAAACAACAGAGCATACGAGCTATCAAGACTTGGGACAACCTTACAGATTCCAGCCGAACTGGAATCCATTGGTATGCCTATTGTCATGAAAGTTTTTCTGCGTGATAGAGCATATTTAGAAGCAAGCGGTAGGTAGGCGTCTGTCTGAGGTTGTATTCAATTCAAACAGGTAATGCCTCGACTCGACCCGACTTTTGGTAACATATGAGACCGAAGGAACACTCGGGGATCAACACTGGGTTTTTATTGCTTTCTGAATCTACATGACCTTGTCGATATTTATAATGCTCGACTCAGAATGTCTTTGAGCCTTCGGGTGAAACTAGGGACATGACCGTCGCTAGTATTCATGGTATCACAATAGACTACTATTCTTCAGATAGCCCCACTAAATTAACCTAATCTAACCTACCGAAAAATATGTAAGTAGGTAAGTAGTATGATTTTTTGATTTCAATAAAAAGTAATTTTATTCGTTATTTAGCTATTATAGTTTACAAATTAAAAACCGTTGAACTTGTTTTACAAACAAATCTCAAAAATATTACAAAGGATATCGTGGCATATTACAACGCCTAAGTTAACGTATTTATTTACACACGTAAATCTGTAAAACCACGACCACATATCACCAGCTTCTCATAGCGGACTTAGTTTTTTTATTTTAGAATTTTTTTCTTCGCCATTCTTAAATGCTGTCACTGTGATGGCATGTTTTCAAACATTAAAGTTTTCAGATTTTATATAAAACTCACTAAAAGTTCATCACGTTTATTTACATCGCTATATATCATTGCAAGTATATATAAAATTGATTGATAGCCTCAAATGAAAGCCTTCGGAGTGACAAAATATTACGGCAGAAAAGCCATAAATATCTCTGTAGTCACAAGTGTAATCCCCGGAATAGATTTAATGAAATCTTTATCCAAACATTTAATTTATCTAATAGTACTACAAAAGTTCTAGGCGCTCACAGTCCTTAAGCGAGTCACACATGCACCGCCGCATCATAAACAAATTAAAATTCCATTGAAATAATAGATTGAGATTTCAGTAAAACACCAAAAAAGTGCCAAGATTTTTCAACGCTCACCTAAAAAACTAATCACAAAATGGCCATAAAAGTAATTTACAACACCATCGCTCAAGCTCGCACATTGTGTTCTTGGGGGAGTAGTGGAGATACCATTAGTTGACACCACTAAAAACAACCACCGGGCACGCATAAAGTACTAAAGAATCTTAAAAAATCATACAATATATTAAAGGAATCAGATGGAGCAAAACGAAAAGAAAAACGGAAGAAAATCTCAAATCTCCATTGCAAGACCTGTGTGTTAATGCGCTGCGTAGCTAATAGCAGACAGTGGCATTGCATTGCATTGATGCAGTGATGTTGTTGCACAGTTTTTAAATGCAACATGGACGGTGTAAGTAAGATTAATAGCTAAACAGCGGGAATTCAATTAATCTTATAGTTGTGATAACCCAGTGAACAGTGGGGGCGAGAGAGAGATTGGCGGATTGGGTGATTTTATAATGTTAGTTAATTTTTGAAAATGCGGTAAGAACATGTCGAATATGAATTTCATGTGATGGTAGTTTAGGAAACATTTTAGTCCGTAGCCAAATTATTAAGCGGCGATCAATTGAGCCATAGGTCAATGCGAACCAACTAATGGTATATAATCTTTTTAAATTGGATTGTAGTATTCACACATTTTTTTTTCGGTTACATCTGAACGTTAGAAAATACTAATTTTTGACCATAAAATTATGTCTTAAAAGATACCAATTACCTCGGCAAGATGTCTTTGACCCTGCCTTGAGCAGGGGCACGTGATCAGTGGATGCCTCAAAACTTCTTCTCTGTAGCACCTCATGATCTTTGAAAAACTCAATAGTCTAGGTTATAAGATCTAATGCTGCAATGACTCTTAGAAGGTCCAGTAAAACCGTGAGCTCTCAATGCTCACTAATAAGCTCAACGAATAAATAACCTGTAAATAACCACCTCACGCAGGTGTCAATGTCTTCTACTACATGTCTCTGTTTGGTGCCAATAGCATCGGTTAATGTCGTTGACCTTGATAGTTTAAATGACCTATGTCAGACCCTCGAAAGGCGGCAACGTCTTCTGGTATAAGCCAATGACTTCCAGTAAAAGTCAGTGATCCCACTGAACCCTACTAGAACTCATTGAGCCTTATGTCAATGACCTCGGTAAGATGTCGATGACCTATGGATGGTGTAAACGACCTAAAGCAGAGATCAAATACCTTTGAAAGGTGGTATTGACCCCTACCAGATATCATTGAGCCTTATGCCAAAATCTTCGGTAAGGCGCCTATAACCTATTGATGGTGTAAATAACCTCTAGCTGGCATGAAAGACTTTCGAAATTGGCAGTGACCTCTGGCATGAATCAATTTTTTCTATCAAAAGTCAGAGATTGAATTAAATCCAATCAGAGCTCATTGAGCCTCATATAGGTGTAAACGACCTATAGCGGCGTTCCACCTCTTCAAATTGTGACAAAAACCTCTGGTATAAGTCAATGACATCTACTAAGAGTCAGTGATTCCATTGACCCGTACAACAACTCATTGAACCTTAGGTCAATGACATCGGTAAGGTGCCAGTAATCTCTGGATATTGTAAACAACCTATATCAGGAATCAAAGACCTTCGAAACGTGGCAACGATCTATGGTATAAGTCAATAACTCTAGTACAAGTCAGTGATTCCATTGATCCCTACCAGAGCTCATTGAGCCTTATGTTAATGACCTCGGTAAGATGCCGATGACCTCTGTATGGCGTAAGAGACCTATAGCAGGGATCAAAGACCTTTAGAAGGTGGCAACGGCCTCGGGTATAAGTCAATAACTTTAACAAGATCAATGACGTGTGATAGGTGTTTGTGATCTTCGGAGACGTCCATGACTTCTTGAAGGATCGTAACAACATAATTCTCTATACGTCCAGTAATGGTCGCTGGTCTTATAAACGATCAATAAATATCCTTTGGTTTGGGTAAATTATCCTGTGAAAGCATGAAAGATCTCTAAAACCTGTAATAAAACAATGACTCCTAGTTCATTCAATAACCCCTAAAGTGTGGGGTAATTATCAAATTTACACATTTTGAGTGAAATATTTGCATAGGGAAGCAGAAGATGGGATAGGCCGTGGTATAGTGGTTAGAACACGCAACTTCAATGCGGGAGATCAGTGGATCGTTTCCCGGCTCTAGTCATTTACATTTTTCTTTCATTGCCGGCCCTCTCGATTTTATCGACATCAACTTCGCGGTATAAGTGTCGAGACAATCGGCATGTCTAGTACAAAACTTCTCAAACAGTGACGTTCGCATTCGTCGATAAACAAGTAGGTGCCGTCTGTTGTGAACCTAAAATAGAAAGCGTGTTAATTCAAAACATCGCGAGAAGCATCCCTCATTCCTCATTCATGGGGTGTAAAGGGAAATTAAGTAAGTAATAGCTGACGTTCGGATTCGTCGTTAAACTATTGATCCGTTTTGTAAGTCCAACAATAGACGCGTATTAATACTCAAATGCCAGAAGTTCTCTCATATGTAAGTCATAGGTTGTAAACGAAAGCATATTGCTTTTAATTTTACGCACATTGCTTTTAATTTTACAGAACTACTTGCGAGTTTTCATATTTTATAAAGAAACTTCCTCTCTAAATGTACGCTGGGTTCAACTGGCAATCCCCTGTCAGAATAGCAAAAGTAATCATGTGCTAGGGGAGAAACTACAGAAATCATTGGGTGTCGTTGTCGTCATCGTCATCACCTTCTTATGAAAAAAAAAGAAAAAAAACTCTTACACACGTGATACAGAAGTTGTTCATGCAACAACTCACTGCTGCCATCCGTGGCAGTGACAATGGCAGTTGTGACAATGATGCCACTTTATACATTCAACATGATCAAAGAGCCACCTTTAGGCAAATTAGTTGTGTTATGAAGGGGAGCAGCAGTTGATCCCCTCCCGAGCAGCAAATAATAAGTGATACCTGCTGTTGTAAATAACCGATGGCGTCTAATTTTAGAACGACCAAAACAGTTCGAGCTGAGACGAAGGCATACACCCACTGAAAAACAAACCAAAATAAACAAATAACAAGGAAGAAATGCACCACTATCAGCTAGCTCCATCATCATCTGTTCAGGTCTTCGGCCGGAAGGGAGATCGAAGATGAAACAATCAACACTTTACGTACAGAGAGCAAGATAGGCAGACATTTAGACAGACATATAGATATAGGAAACATTTAAATCGATGTTATTACGTCTTGAGACAACATCAACATCAGAGAAAATCTGTAACATTTAACATTGAACGTGACAAAATTGAAAAACATCTTTAACAACAATGTTTCCTTCACTCAACAAGAATTAAATGTTAACAATAGATGTGAAACAAACTCTTTCGTTGTTTTCTCCACACAATCACTATAAATGGCCCAATTTCCAAAGATACCCCAATGCCGCCGCCGCCACCACGATCAAACCAAAGTACAAACGCTCATCACTTGACATAGCATTTGCTATATTAAAATTTATGATTTTTCAATAGATTTCCATTTCAACCTTAATTGCTGAAAATTTCTTGGGGACAATTTAAAAATATTACCGAAGGAAAAATATTTGAAATAGTTTTGAGTGAGAGAGACCACTTCAAAATCCATTTATAGTCGCACATATGTCACACGACCCTGCCTGTGACACTCTGCAAGATCACCTGCTTTAATGTTAAGTTATGGTCGTTGGTATTTTGAACGCGTGTCATTTTGCTGGAAAAGTTTTTACTTTTCAAATTTCTCGTTTCAATTCGAGCGAAAATATTGAGAAAAATTGTTTTCGGAAAATATGGAATTATGAATTTTTCGTTGTAGCTATTTGAAGAATTTGTAGAAGCTCTAGTTACGCTTGAATGATTTTGTAATTAACATATTTGGTGTGATCGTATTGGAAAATTACTCACTAATTGCTATCATATAAGAGAAATTGTGTACAATTATGAAGTATAAAAGAAAACAAAGATATTTATTTTTAACATTTTAAAGTTATGGTTTGTCTTTAAAAGTTGAGGCACTAAATGTATGAAACAACTTTGCTGAAGAAAGCTTACCGGCACAAATAAACAGCTAGAAGTTAGTTACTGCCAAAACAAAAAATGTTCCTTTTGACTTTCGAAACTTATAATCTCTTTGGATCACACTGTATATTATTATCCTTTTAGGCATTTTATACCATAACTGTCTATATAACTGGGTGACATTGGGATGCAACGTGAAACTTGGATCTCAAGCCGAATCACAACGCTGTTTCGCGATATTTCACGAACTGAGGCAGATAGTGAGCAAAGAACCCTGATGATTGGGCTACCCAGCCGTCTACTGGTTATAAAAACACGAAGAAGAAAAAGTAATAAACGGAACCTACCAAAAGTTGACGACCCCTGAAAACATCATAAGTACCTTCATTTAGAAAATTCCACTATACGACTACAGATATCCTGAAAAATACAAGGCTGACCTCACCGCCATTCAGGAGAGGAGATAATCGTGACTTAATACTGCGACATCTACTATAGCTGCCATGCGGCAAAGCACGAATTTGAATGTTAAAATTTAATTAAAATCATATATCGAGGTGCAATCTTGTTAGTGATCAAATAGCCACAATCCGTATTAAGGCGAAATATTTCTACATCACGTTGATTTGTGCTTGCCCAAAGGAAGATGAAGACGATGAGATTACTTTCTACGAGTGCCAAGAAGAATCATACAATCGTTACCCTGGTCACGACACTAGAATAGTCCTGGGAGAATTTAATGTAGAAATAGGAATGAAAGATGTTCTTGGTCCATCGGTCGGTAAATTTAGTCTACGAACTAACATGTCTGACAACGGATTTAGGCTGGTTAGCTTCACAGCGGCAATGAACGTGGTAGTTAATGGAATCAAATTTCAGCATAAAGATATCCACAAGGCAACTTAGCATTCCCATGATCAAAACACCTAAAATCAAATTGATCACATGATAACCGGTGGCAGGTATGCATCTAGTGTCATAAACTTGCATGTTATCCGTGGTGCTAACATTGGCACGGATCATTACCAATCGCAAAGATAGCAAAGATCGCAAAGCTGCAAACCCCAGGGATATCCACTACCTATTCCAGCTAGCTTTCCCAACTAATAAGACACAGCGCCTCTACATCTGATGTTCCTGATACACACTGGTAGCATACTGCGCATTCCATTGCAACCGAAGGATATAGTAAGACAGGCTGCTATTTAGGCGAAAAACGTCAGGGATGAAGGTGAAACCTTTTAGCAGAAGGTAAAAGTAAAAGATTACGGTACTGGGCTCCCGTCCTGCAGAACAAGGATAGATGTTTACAGTGACGCAGCGAGTGCAGCATATATGCACTTCCATCCATTGCTGGTTCCGGAAGGTAGCGCACGTAAAGGTTTCACGCCAGTTGTTGACGACGTCTTGATTGCCCGCCAGGGACTTCCGACAGAGCTCTTTATGTCCGGCGGCGATGAGCTGTTAACATCGAGCATGCCCCAGCTACTACACACTGTTTGTATTAACGAGTGCTTACCCGATGATTGGAATTTTAGCGTATTATTTCCTGTGCTGAAAAAATGAGATCCAAGTGTGAGCCTTATGACTTGTGGATTAGCCTCTTACTCATCGCATACAAGGTCTTTATTTTTATGTCAAAGACTAACCCCAGTTTAATTCAACAGGATCGGGCCTTATAAGTGCGGGTTTAGAACTGGTAAATCAACAACTGAACAGATATTCTCACCGCGGCAAATTTAATTTTTTTGTCGACACATAGCTGCCTTCTACAGCCCAATACGTCAGAAATTTTTTCGAAGCCCTGGCTGAGTTTGATATTCCCGCAAAGCTGATACGCTTTGTGGAATGACACTGACCATGACGAAGTATTTACTAAAAATTGGCAAGGACCTTACTGGACCACTAAATACCAGACTACGCTTGGGGCCAACCGTATTATTATGGTTAGATCACTCGACTATCATGTGAAATATTCAGAGATTGGATTCCTGTTTTAATCATCAAAATTTTTTCATCGTCGGCCTACTCGATGTTGTCGACTGCAAATACGCAGTATAGTGTTTTATTTTTAAAAGGCTTGATATAAGGCGACAGACAGCCTTTCTTGTGTCCTCTTCAAATCGAATGATGAAGATGATAATGAAAAAAGCTGCAGTAAACACGAGTGGCTCGATATTCATAAAGAGCCATATGTTACTTGCTTACGCTGGTGATATAGACATAATTCGCCGAAAACGCTAAAATGTGGGTGCAGCCTTCTCAGTTATACAGAAGGAATCTTCTAAAATGTATCGAACGCTGAACAATCACAAAACGAAGTTATAACTTTAACGAACAAATAATGTACTCATGTCGACTCTGCGTGAACATTGATAACTACAAAACAAATAAGGTAAATTTTGAAACTTCCGAAGGATTCCACATACTCATACATGTTATTAGCGATCCAGCTATACCAGGCATTGGTTGCACCTGTCTTGATGTGTGCATAGAATCCTGATCAATGACAAAACGGATGAGTCAGTTCTGGTAGTAGTCGAGAGGAAAATACTCCTTAAAATATATGGGCCAATCATCGTTAATAGGGTGTATCGACGTCGCACAGTGGTCGATTTGGGTCGAAAAGGCGCATATGGGGTATTGGTGACCCCCAAAAAGCTTTGGCGGTATCTTGACTTATCAAAACCCATGGAAAAACCTTGAAGGATCCTTGACCAAGGTTGGACGTCAATACGGCGACATTATCTAATAATGTGTATGGCCAATTCCACAGCAAAAATGTCTATTCAGATTAAAGGTTCGGAGAATTTTTTCATGCACTTTTTCGTATATTTGGCGAACTTTGAGCCAAAATTTCAGTTTTTTTAAATTTTTGAGGAATTTTTTGTTCTTTGAAAAGTCGTCAAATTGAATAAGGTCATTTTGAACAATCAGAAAATGTTACGGGAAATTCTATAAAAATTGATTTATATTATTTGCATGATCCTGAATACTTTTGTAAGGGTATTTGCAAAGAATGTAAACCCCATGTTACTGAAATGGAAACGCAATCCTTTTGAAAAGCGCCTCAATCTGAAGAAATTAGCTGTTTTCTTTGTGAAACATTATTTTACTTCCGAAATTAAGAATATTCATATGTACACTATGTTGAGAAATTCTAAATCATTTTAGGAATTTCTGAATAGTCATCCAAGGTGGAGGTTAGAGAAATCCCCCCAGAAAAATTCTCCGAATTCATCCTCCACAATATTCATCATTTCCTCATTCCCATCTCCAACCTCATGTGTAGCCTGTTTGACTAAATTCTGTAGATCATCAGGTAGATCTTGGTTCGTAGATTTCCTTTCTGTCGCTCTCAAACTACAAATGTATGGATCGGAAGTGATGAGGAATCGCTGCCGTATATCTTCCAAATTTTGTTTTCTAGACATCTGCCTCGCGTAGTTCGTCCGAAAATTCTTAAAATCTTTGTTCCTGTAAACATGTAAAAAATATGAGTAATGGAAGAACTTGGAAAAATATTTAACGGTAGTGGTGCTTTACTTAGTGGTAAAATCACTGAAGTAATGATTCCAAGTTCTTAATTACTAAAAACATTATTGACTCCAACGTTTACTTATATAAGTCTATGAGTCTGAGGCCCCCCGTTATTACAACAACCCGCTGTGTGTTGTATGTGTAACCCTGTGTTCAGCTCGAAAATCTTCGATATCTTCATTACTTGCAACTTGTTGCAACCAGAAGAAGTGTATAACCAAAGGATCTACCTTTAAGGTGAAATTGGTTTCAGAGTGTTCCGAGATGTTTCAAAATAGTGACACATGTTTGAAAATTGTCAAACGGGATTTTTCAGTCTTTGACAAATATTTTCGGGGATTTTCGGGCTGCAAAATAATAATCGACCCTCTAAAAAGTGGAATTATCTTTGAGGAATGTTTAAAGAAGTAGAAAAACATTCTAGACGATCGAAAGTGACCAGTGACGTATTGCATTTCACCCTTTTCGGGTTAGTGTTGTTTACCGAATTTATGCCGGAAAAAAGCTTCCCTAAAATATTCAACCGCAAATCATGAGTTAGCATTTAGCTTTGGGGTTTGGTTTCGATCTACCTTAGACTATCAAGGAAATGTAGACATAGTTAGTAAAAGGTTTCTGGAACTTTCAAAAATGACCCTCATGCGCGCTATTTGAAGGAAATCGACCACAGTGCGTCGTACCAATTGAGCTGTATACCAAGATTGGCGTGGTCCAACGCATGTGGGTGTAGCAGTTGTGTTTGCTATGTTATATTGTACGCATGTATAACCAGTACAGATATTTCAGTCAGGTGAACTGACCGATACATACCTTCACTCATTAAGTGTATTGATATTATTACTCGATTTCTTAAGTGGTTGGGAGGTGATTACTCGATTTCTAAAGTGGGCGGAGAATTATATTTGTGTGGGAGGTGCCAAAAAGGGACGTGACTATATTTATAGATTTGTCTCCAAAACTTTATTCCGTTATAGTTTTAAGAAATTTTGAATTTGGGTACGATCACGATGGGTTTATTGATATTATTAATCGATTTGAAAAGTGGGCGGAATGGTACATTTGTATGGAAGGTACCAGAAAGGGGAGTGGCCATGTAGCACATATGCGTTCCAGTATGGAGTTTGGTGAAAATATTAGCCAACGCCAAGTGTCAAAACAGTTGGTTAAATCTCACGAATTTTATCGTGCGTCCTAGCCGGACAGACAGACAGACGGACATGGATCAAACGACTTAATAAGTCATGATTTTAAATGAATTTTGTTAAAAAAAAACCTTGGTTATAAAGTAACTTCTTCTATGTGTTGCACTTTTGGGTTGTATCAAATGATATACCATTATAACCGTAGGATGATGGTATGAAAATGTTTCAGCTCGAAAAGTCTTCGGCACTAAACACGACGGACTTCACTTAAGAGGGCGACCAAAATGTCATATGTGAAATGTCACCGAAAAGCTCTTAAACCTGGTGCAACAAATTGGAGAAGAAGCGCAGAAGAGCGCATATCATACATTCCTACGTGCGGTAAGGCAATGCCAACTAAGTAAGTAAGTAAAAGGGTGTCTCTTCATAGATCTTTGTTTGTTAAATGTTATGGTAGTTAAAATTTTAATATGTCGAAGATTGGCATCTAAAATACTAGTGGCGACTAAAAAATTAACAAAAATGTCTTTCTTTTATAAGACTCATTCTTGCCACTTTCTGATTAGCCTTAAATGTCGAAAACATTCCACATTCTTTCTGCACTACATTAATCATAGGATATTCATGACCATCCATTGTCGAATTGTCATAAAATGTGTTGTTGTTATTATATACTTCACATAAATCATTTATCAAATCTTTAAGAAATATCTAACACATCATCGGATAACACACTACTACGCACACACACGTACACGTACACTTACATTCAAATTCTGTTCCAAATCAACCCCATTTAACACGTTTCCTATGAATCTTCGTTCCGTTCTACCCTAAGCGTTACAATTATTTCTTGAGAGATATTCAGAGATAATAAAGGTTTTGCACCTTAAATCTCCGCCACAAAATTGCTTCTTTACAAATCATCCAGGTGTTACTTCTAGTAAATATGGGTAAACATCCCCCGTGCTATAGTGGCACACACCACCGCCACTAGCTCTCATTCATTCATTGTGCAATTTTTTGGCGTATCTGCTGTAGGAATTTGAAAGGAAAATTATTTTAAGACGTAACGTCTTTTATTGGCTTGAATTGTTTTGTATTTAAGGTATGTTATTTTGACTCATTAAGGTAATATTGTTGTATTGCCAAAGGCTGCAATGTCTAAGCAATTTGGCATTTTTGAAGTGCCTTTATAGGACAAATTGACTTGTGCTGTAAAAATGTGTCTTCACAGATTGCTAGCTGGTATGGGTTTGTATATTATGCAATATGTTTTTGTATGTAATTGGAATGGTAATTAAGTACAGTACTACGTTAAAATGTAAAAGTACTTAAGACATAGTTTCAAACTGAGAAGCTGATGTTCGGAACATGCCGATAGACTCTATTACTTGGAAGTTAATGTCTACGGGGTCGAAAGGGCCGTCGATTAAAAAAATGTTGTTCACTTTGACCGGCATCTACATATATGTATTTCCTGTAGTCACCGCAAGTATGTAATTTGTGTAGCAAATCATTTTCGTCATTTTTTAAAAAAGTTTCTAAATTTTTAACGTTAGCACTGGAAAAAATTTATTACTTAGGATTTTGGTGATATGCGATATTTTGTATCCTAAAATAATACTCGGTCGTCAACATTTTGGGGGGTCCATTTTATTTTTTTCTTACTTCTTTTCAATGCAATAGTTTAAACGTCGGTGGCGGGTTGCAAGCCCAGCGCACCACGTCGCAGTTTTCTCCTCCTGCCCGGATTTTATTACAGCCGCCCATTCTGGGTCAGACCCTGACCAGGGTACCGCTCACTCTGAGCAGATGTGCCTGGGTTTTAGGTTTCGCCCTTCCCAGTAAGTTATGCTCTGACGGGTGTCAAAGACACGCTTATAGGCGTCACCACATGGAGCTGATTAGGAGCATGCATCAGCTCATGGAGAACATCTGGCAAGAGGGGAGCATGCCCGGGGATTGGAGTCTCAGTCTATTATGTCCCTTATACAAGAAAGGAGATCGTAGTGAATGTAAGAACTACCGTGGATTAAGCCTATTACCAATTGCGTACAAGGTCCTTTCAAGCATATTATGTGAACGTCTAAAGCCAATTGTAGAAAAACTTATTCGACCATATCAGTGCGGCTTTAGACCTGGCAAAACTACGACGGATCAAATATTCACCTACCACCTCTTTGTCGACTACAAAGCTGCCTTCGACTCTCCGATAAGGAATAGGCTTTATGAGGCCATGTCTGAGTTTGGTATTCCTGCAAAGCTGATTCGACTTTGCAAATATACCTTAGACAACACCAAATCCTCGGTTAAGATTGGTAAGGATCAGTCTGAACCATTCAACACGGAAAGAGGTCTCAGGCACCGCGATAGCCTGTCCTGTACACTATTTAATATAGTTATGGAGAAGGTGATGAGAAAGGCTGATGTCAACATGTCTGGCATCATATTCCACAAGAGCCACTAGCCTATGTCGATGATATAGACAGCAGTGGCCGAAATCTGCGGGATGTTACTGCAGTTTTCTCATAACTAGAAAAGGAGTCAGCAAAAATGATTTCGACGAACAAAGAGTCCTCTCGATGGGGACGCACCGTGAACGTTGACAATTATTGTTTTGAGGTAGTCGATGAGTTTACCTACCTCGGATCTTCCGTCAATAAGTAAAATAATGTCAGCCAAGAAATTAAACGGAGAATAGTGCTAGCCAATAGATGTTTCTACTGACCTCGGCAGCACTTTAGTAACATCACCTTATCTGCCGAATCATGGGTGTTTACGACAACGGACGTACAAAACCTTGGAGTATTCGAGAGAAAAGTACGCCGAAAAATATATAGACCTATCTGTGTCGAAGGCGAGCTTCGCCATCGGATGAACCATGATCTGTATGAGCTTTACCACGACATCGACGTAGTTAAAAGAGTCAGAATCCAACGACTTCGATGGCTGGGACATGTAAATGTATGGATGTAAATGCTCCAGCGAGAAAGGTGTTTGAAGGCGATGTGCCATCATCTGGTAGGACTAACTGGAGAACACACGCAGAAGACCGAAGCGTGTGGAATTCTTTATTACTTCAGGCCTCAAATTAATGAACTACGTTTCGTAAATTGTAATTGGCCACTTAAGTAAGTAAGAAAGTAAAATAATACTCGGACTAAAATGTATAGTACAATTTTTTTTAAATATCCAAAAAATTTTCGTCTTTGATGGAAATAATTTGTCTCTATTTGCATTGAATGAAATATGGGTGAGATTATTACATTTAGTGCTTTTTGTTTTAAAACTCACTGAATGAGACCTCCCTACATTTCCAAGTTTTTTAAAAAGTCGCCGTTTTCATACGTTTTTACTAGATATATTTGGTTGCTTAACTTTCAAAATTATTGTACAGATAAATGCAGTTTAATCACATTTTAATATAAAATTTCCTAGTATAAAAGTCAATATATACCAGTTTGGTAACGCGGCGTAAATGAATAATATTCAGATTTGGTTCATTTTTGTACATTCATCTTAATCACCGCGACATTCTAGAACAATCCAGGATAACCAAGTGCTAAGTAAAATGTTTCTGTCACCAAAACCCCTTTGCTACTCATCTTAAGGAATTTCACTTATCGCAATATTGTGAAATAAATGATTGTGCTTCAAATTATTTAAATCAACTCAAACAAGTTTTATTTCAACATACGCAATATTTAAATTTAACCGTCAAATGGAATATTTGTTGGCTTCATTTAGACGACACACCTTGCGAAAATTGTTGTTTCACCAATGTCAATGACAACGCCATGAGCGGGAAGTACAGAACTCTCGGTTTTTTTTCCTTTGGTGTTCCAACCCCCCGCTCAATAACAAAAAACTGGTTAAATACGACGGCTGGTATACTATGGCATACCTGCGCTTTAACATGTAGCAAAAGATGAAATCTCAGTGCCACCGAAATTCCAAAGTGCGCACCGGTTTACGCAAAATAATGTGAGAAAGTTTTGCCTCCTGCCGATCGTATAGTTTAATAATGTCCAACTCACCCTTATTTTAACCGGCTGCTGGAAAACTTCAACCTGGCACCAGCCAACCAAACAACCAACCAACCAACACCCCTCTCTCAATCTCCCATGCGGAATGTGCGGAAATGGCATAAATCACATACGGGTCCTCCGGTGCCACAATATGTTGCGCATCATCATTAGCAACAGGATTTAACCACCAGCAATGGGAACAAGGATATAGCATAACAACACAATAAAAGCAACAACGTGTACTTTGTTGTTTTACACTTTCCCACCAAAAGCGAGTGCGTATGTCTCTCCCTTCGATGTTGAGTGCAGGCCACCAAACCACCCCTCGTGCATTGGTGTATGCGTCCTGCTGCTTGACGCTTTGATTTTCTATTGTTGTCATCGGTAGTCGATGATGTTGTTGTTGTTGTTTCCAATCCTGTTTAATGTCCGTTTCAGATCAAATATCACCATCGCTCAGCCATCACACAAAGTTAAAGGGCCGCATAAAGTTCGGCTATTATCCTTTACCAGGCAGCTGCGCAGTTTATAAATTTCAAACGGGCGCTACTGGCTTTTGTGTGTGTTCTCTTCGTCCTGGGAAAATATCTTTGCTCGACTGTTGATTCACATTTCGTAGTACATGGACTGTCTTTAAATGGTTTTATGATTTATTATGTGATTTTGTTTTTATTACATTTTACTTGACGAGTTTCCATTTCAAATGAGCAATTAGTGAAAGTGGATACTAAATTGTTGTTTCATTTAGTTGAAGTTTAAAGTTGAAGTTTAAATTGATTTTCCTCAGTAGCTGTGCAGAATTTATGAAATAGGTTTTATTTGTTAATCTGTGTTTCACAAAGTTGTGAAACTTGAAGGTTGATCCAAAATTTTATCAAATATAAATACTTATTTTCTACTAAAGGTTGTCTCAATAAGAACGCAATTTTTAAATCTGGCAACATTCGAAGTGTCATTGTTTGACATTTGAACAATTGTTATTGTTTGCTAGTAGAAGGTACGAGGTTAGTAAAAATGGAGCGCTACACGAATGGACAACGTCACAATAATTTGGGGTCACAATAATGCTCCAAAAGAGTCAACTGTAAAGAGATTAATGGATAAATTTGTCGAAACTGGGTCTATTAGTGATGCAAAGACAACAATGCGCCATCGACTAGGTCAATCGACCGAAAGCGGCTTCTCTAAAATTAGGGAAAAACAAAAGCCATTTGAGACCTGGTTTTTATCTACCAGGAAAACTCTGAATTTTATAGTCATATTGATCACATATGGGCCAAAGTGAACAGAGTTTTTGCTACATATCTCAAAGTAATCAGATGTAGAGCAAGACTGTTGATTTACAAACAGAGCATAAGCCCCATGCGCATGCGTATCCTGTCTGTTTAATTAGTTTTCTTACAAAATACGATAAGACAACTTCTTTCGTGGTGGCACCTGGACAACGTTGTTCGTGATCTATTTTTTTATTATGAATAGCGGCAGATAGTGAACGACGAACCCTGAAATAAGGCCCCAAAATAAAAATGAAATAAAGCCCCAAAAATGGGGTTTTATTTCGTTATGAAACAAAGCCCCAATATCAAGAATGAAATAAGACCCCAACTAAATGCAAAAACACCCCAATTCATAAATGAAATAATGCCCTATTTTTGGAGCAAGCCTTTCAAGTAATAAAAAGGCTAGGTACTTTTTATTGACTTTGAAAAATTATAGAGAGAGAGTTGGGAGACTGAGTGAAAGTTGCTAGATTGACAACGACGTATGCGGCGGGGGGCGTGCCCCCCACTTTTAATAATGTCATAGAGTGAGAGTTGCAAGGCTGACTTCGGCGGGGCGTGCCCCCCTCTGACGCAGAGGATCGAAGCGCTTATAAAATTTATAATTCAATAGGTTTGCAAAGAAGTGCCAGTTAAGTAAGTATGTAAGTGAGATACGATGATGGGATTTTTGAAGCTCTCTCTATGTTGTTTGAAAAAATGGATAAATATACAAAAACTAAAATTAAAATTATACTTTTAGCGTAAACCTAATGAAAAAAGTACGTTGGAAATAAGTGTGTGACTACGAAACGCGCATTTAAAGTCACCTCTAATATCACTTTTCCCCAAAAATTTCGCAAACTGAACCCAAGCCCAAACCAAAATATATTTTGAGCTGTGACCTTCACAAAAATTTTGGCAAATAATGGCTCTTGCCGACAAATCTGCCTGAACAGTATCTTGGGTGAATGATTCTTCAATTTAATTTCATTAGCACTCCAATACCTTAAATTTTGTCTGCTTAGGTGGTAGCGGAGGTGGAAGTGTGCCTCATTCGAAATGCCTCATAAATGTAAATTCTTTTAAAGAAAGCGGTATAAAGAGAATTTCTATACATTCGAGATCACTTGAAGTTTTATATCAACGGGATCGCGGTTCATTCATAATTGAACTTGTCTGCTACAACTTCTGCACCCATTTTTTAATCAATTGAATTGAAGGGTCCCCGATTCTATCCCGTATGTTTAAATGATACCAAGGTTAAGAATCGTTGTTTCGGTAGTACTCGCGTACGCATAATCCCCACTACCAATTCCAATGTAAACACAGTTTTGGTTCATCATGTACAATCCATTGCACTATAGGTCAAATGATTAATTTTGCCATGCGAAATCCAAATTTTAGAGAAAAGCTTTTGAATTTTGTTTTGATGCCATTACGTTTAAAATACTCCAAACCATTAGGATCTGAATTTTTTTTTTGTTAAAAAAATTAATTTAGGCTGGCAACACTATGCCAAAGTCACTTTATTGTAAGGTGTTTTTAACTCGCTCGCGCAGTTGTCTTCTTTTAAATTGCTAATTGCGGACATTAGGGAAAAATTAATAGAAAGTAAAACAGTAAAATAATTAAGTATTAATGTTTTCATTCAAACAACGGACAAATATTTGTGTTTTGCAAGGAGAAAATCTTGCTTTTTAACATAACCTAAAAAATGTTTCGTTTCTTAAAAGTAAGCAGACTTTTAAAGCTTCGGCAAAATTTGGCAATGTAAGATTAAAAAGAAAGGAATAAACTAAAGCCTTGAGAGTTAATTTCTTTTCATTTCAACCTGCGGAAAAGTGCTCGTTGCGAATAATAGCGTTTTTTCTAGGCAACCACGCTATTGGAAAAAAAATTCTCTTTTTGAGTTTGGCAGAAGGAAAACTCTAAAGAAGAGAAGTACGACGCGATTGTAAAGTGCGTGTTGAAAAAAATTGATGATGCTAAATTTTGGATGAGGAACACTTAATAATGTGCCGCACAAAAGTTATACTAATATGTTTATCGTGCCTGTTTAAAATAAAGTTTGAAATAGCTAAAATTTTCCAAAAACTATGGTTCTGTTACATTCAAAGGACTTAATCGAATAAACAGTTCTACAAGTTGGTTCCTTCGGGAAATTGCTGCAGAATCACATCATAATGTCTAAAAAGTAGGCAGATTGCATAATGCTCGAAAAAACAGCCGCAGGTATAATCTTGCCGATGTTTTTAATACAGCTGAGGAATCATCCGATCCACTTACTTATATTAATGAAGAATTCACAAAAGTGCAATCAGCATCGAAAACTCACAATTTTCACTTAAAGCAATAAAACTGTTAAGCTTCGAAATCACGATCGGGACTTTGATGTAGACAGTGAAATAAAAAAAATATGCTTTTATCTGAAGAATCTGCAAGCATTTTTCAGAATTTTTGATTAGATAGCGAATTGAACCAAAAATATTGCTTAAAATCTACGATATATAAAGTTAATTTTTTTTAACTAATTTATTTTCTTTAATTTCAGACCTCAGAAGGGTTAATGGTCGTTAATGGGTAAAATTCTATTTTTATACCATCACCCTTAGGGATGAGGGTATATATCATTTGATACAAAAAAAAAAGTGTAACGCATTAAAGGAGACGAGTTAGACCCCAAGTATCTTAAGACCAAATTCGTTTCAGGACTTTTTAAGACGATTGAGCTATGTCCGTCTGTCTGGCTGGCTGGCTGGATGGCTGGTCAGCAGGATAATTTGAGTAAACCTTAACGGATCGGTATGAAAATTTACCAGTATTAATATTCTTCAAAACGAACTTATGGGATTGAAAATGGGCACATTAGCCCCACCCCTTTTGGTACCTCCCATACAAAATAACCTATTTTTGGACAATTTATATTTCTTTCATAACTTCCAAACGGACGATCGTAGGATATTTAAATTTGGTCAGCTTATTTATCTTGCAAAAGTAGACAAGCACTAAGAAAACCGAAACCTTTGCCATACCCCTTCTGGTACCTCCCATACAAATAACCTAATTGACCCTCATAGCTTTACATACATATCTTTTTTATAAACTGAATTCACTCAAATTTTGCAAATGATGTTCGCATATGAAAACTGGACTTAGCAATGAATATGAACTAAATCGGTTCACGCCTTCTGGTACCTCCCATACAAAATGACCTATTTTTGCTAATTTAATATTTCTCCCATAGCTTCCAAAAGGACACTTGGAGGATAATGAAAATTGGTCGATTAATTTATGTTATTATAGGAGGCAAAAACCCAGAAAACCTAACTATTTGACACACCCCTTCTGGTACCTCCAATACAAATGACCGAACTCACCCCCATAGTCTTACGAACATAACTTTTTTCTAAGTACACTGAATTCAGTCAAATTATGAGTAATTTGTACGCTTATGAAAATATGAATCAGGAGTGAATATGGACTATATCGGGTCACCCCTTTTTGTACCTCCCATACAAAATTACCTATTTTTCGAAAATTATTAATTCTTCCATAACTTCCAAACGGACATTTGAGGGGTAATGAAAATTAGTCGGTTAATTTATATTGTGATGGGAGGCGAAACCTCAGAAAACCTAACTATTTGACACACCCCTTCTGGTACCTCCTATACAAAGGACCGAACTCACCCCCATAGTCTTACATACATATTTTTTTTTGTAAGTGCACTGAATTCAATCAAATTATTCGTAAGTTGTACGTATGAAAATTTGAGTCAGGAATGAATAAGGACTGCATCGGTTCACCCCTTTTGGTACCCCCTATCAAAATTAAATTTTTTTGAAAAATTAATATTTCTCACATAAATTCCAAACCGGCACCTATACCCCCTACGCAAATAAGTAAAGTTTTGGACGATTTTGCACCACAAGCAGGGGAAAATTATACATAAGTAATTTTATTTTAATTAAAAATCTATTCATTTCAATAACTCAAGACTTCAACAATATCTTATATTGGGTGATGATATTTACCTGACTGAAATATCTGTACTGGTTCTGAATATATGTATATCCCATTTTATTTCGATCATTACTTTGCTGCCGACAGTTTTTATTTAGTATCTATTAATTTAAGTGATTTTCTTAATTCCTCTCAACATTATCATAGATCTAAATATTTGCGGACTTTTGGTCGCCCTTTTTGCTTAAAACACATGGTATGTGGGAGACCAACGCTGTTGTTATCAGTTATTATTTGTCGAGAACATATACAATTGCAGAATATATGTAGGATTTCGCAAGTGACCAGTGCATCGAGGCTGTGTAGTTTAAGTTTCCTTACATATTCCCACCATTTTTTCTATACTTGTGTTGCGTCTTCTTGTATTCATAATTAACATAACTTGTTTGACCAAGTTTCCTTAATTAATTTCACAAACAAATATCCTTCTCAGGTGTTCAAATTGTCTCTGACCAAAGACAACTTCGTTTTATTACAACGCTATCAACTGCGACTTGGATTCATTAGCATGCAAAGTAGTGTGAGAAAATTTTATGAAACAGAAAACTGGACAAGTCCTTGTAAGCGTAGCATACAAATTCGATGTCACTGTCTGCGCTTCATTGAAACAATAAAACAGATGGGACCGGCTAAAAAAACAACGATTAATTTGCATAATTGCAAATATATTTCATATGTGGATGTCTGATTGCTTTGACAAATGCGACAATAATACAAAATCACTATCAAAATTAGCTGTATTAGTAAACATCCGTTTGCACTTTAATATAAAGTGAATTCCTACTGAACATGACCAAGTGTTTCTGCCTCACTCAATGAGTGCATAATTTACATAAATTTATAAAATTTGACAAAAAACGCGGACAAGCTATGAAATGTTGGTAACTATTGCAGTGACCCCTCCGTTGCAAAGTATTGTGGTGTTCAACATTTAATTGCACTAAGACTTTTTATGCCAATGAGATGTTTTGGAGGGGATCTTTTATATGGGATGGGGTTACTATTTTGTAGGGTAATTTTTAGCTTAAGAGATGTTGGAAAAAATACAATTCCGTGTCACAAGCACGTTTGTCTTTACGTCCTTATGAGGATGAAGAAATATCTTCTTGGCATAATGGATTCTTTACCTATAGATTTTGTTGAGCGTAGGACTCATGACAGATTAAACAAAATTTATATAAGTTGTGGTAACGAGTCCAAGGGGTAAATTTATAATCATAATCCTCAAAAATAATTTAGCGTTCCTTAATTAAACGATACAATTCCGTGATCAACTCAATCTGACCACCTCAGTTTCTCACAAAACAATACCAAAATTATTGAACATGTTTGTTACCCTCCAAGACAACAACATATTCATTCATTTGTACAATTCATTGGAATTAGTCATCGATTGATCAGATCATTTACAGATCACCGACAAAAAAAAAAGTAACAATAACTATTGCTCTAAAACATGATATTATTGGGGGCAAATACGAAATACGTGAGTCCTAAAACATAACATTAACACTTGTTGTAACAAAACCTAACAACTGCAACACCATACCGAGGGGCTACAGCAACAGCAGAGACTGGAAACAAACAACTGCAACAGCGGCACGTAACTATATTAAACTTCACTATACTTTTCGGGTGGTTTATTTTATTTGGAGGCGTAACACTAACATTAACAACTTTGGCGAGAGAGAAACAATAACGATAAAAATATGTAACATAACTATATAATAATATAACAAAAGATAATAACGATAATAGAAAACCAAGAGGGCAAGTAAGATAGCTGTAGGGTTTTGAAGTACCATGTGGACATGGTCGTATCAATAAATCCATTGGTTGGAAATAGTTATATGTAACGGATTAATATATCCAATTTTCAATAGGAAAGACAGCAAGAAACAGTAAATTTTCTTAAAATATTATTAAATTCATTCTCTAAAGTGTATTTTGGCACAGAAGCAATAAAAAACGCAATGGCAGTTAGTATAAAATTTAACTTTTTCCAAAAATAGTTAAAAACTCCCTGATCAATCAATAATTCTATATACAAGAATGGTACATTCTGAAAAATGGGAAACGATTTAACAACTTTACGAGAAGATTCCTATTTAGTACCAAAACAATGTCCGTGTATATCATGATCTAGCATTGCCAAAATTTCACCCAACAAAAAACAAAATGTACTGCAAAAGACACACATAGCCAAAATAAAAAAAAACACAAACAATTTTCGTTTGACAAATCGGAGGTCATTTATCTGCTCCACCACCAGGTGCCATATACTAAATACTTTACGAATTTGTTGTTAAATTATTGAAAATATAATTCACAATACGCTATCGATTCGTCGTGAAACCAAAACCGTATCGGACAAAACTCATTGTGGGCGCTGATAAATGTAAATTAAGTTATAAAATTGGGAATGGTTTGCAGAAGTTACTGCCGTAGCTGCTGCTGTGGCTGCTGGTAGCCTTAAGGATTTTCAATAAAATGAAGCTACTTTTTCAGTAGTCATTCGTATACAATTTTGGTTGCAACAATTTTTGTACATTTGCTTTTTTTTATCAATTTTTATTGTTTTACAATATGGGTAGAAAAAAAAAACAACAATGAAAACATTGAAATACTTTTCTATTTTGCATATTCCCATATCGAAATCAGTAATCTTCAGATGCAAATGTAGTGCTTAGGCGGCGGCTGCACTGTGCAGACTGCCAGGAACAGTAGTGAATTTTACATTTGTGAATTATTTAAAAATCATCTTTCACTTGTTGATGAACCCAGTGAAATTTTTGGTAACTGATATTATCAAACAAAAAAACTATTTTAACGAAAAGGTAGAAAATAGTAAAAAACTTGTGGAAACATTTGTGCTGCAATTATATCTACCATAGAAGAGAAAAATCTGATATTAATTATCATGTAATTGAATTCATTATCATTACTCGAGATAATGGAAATTTAATTAGATGATTTTGTCATAACTACTAGTTGCAACAAAATCACATTGTGAAAATATTATTTGAGGAAGACCATGATAAACCTTTTTAACTTCTATTATTACATTGTCGTGTGGTAAATTAAATAATACCGGTTAACAAAATGTAAACTTCGTCATAGCACATGAACTTTTTCAGAATTTTTTTCTATATGCAGGATGGACCAAAAGTACTTTTATAATAGAATTGGTAGCTGCATCGAGCAACTACAGAGGTATGGTGTGGAGAGGCCGCGAGATGCAATAACAAACAATAGGAAATCATTGGCATTGCATCATTCAGCGAAGCATAATGTGCATTCGGCCTAGGAATTATATTCATCGACTACGGCGCAATTAAAATTGTTAGAGTACTTCACCTGTTTTACCAACATATTACTCTCAGATACTTAAATTAACTTAATATCCCTTTACTCCCCATGAACAAGGTATGGTATAGCTTCTCGCTTTGTTGTGAATTAACACACTTTCTATTTTTAGATCCACAACCAACGGCACCTTCTTGTTTATCGACGAATGCGAACGCCACTATTTAAGAAGCTTTTTACTAGACATGCCGATTGACTCGACACATATAATGCGAAGTTGCTGTCGACAACATCGAGGGGGCCGGCAATGAAAGAAAAAAGAAGATGACTGGAGCTAAGAGTCGAACCTGGGATCTCCCGCATGGTAGTCGCTTGTTCAAAACACTACGACAATTACTTGCCACCTCGCAGCCTAGACTTATCCCCAATGAACTTTTTCTTTGAGGATACCTCAGAAGCAACGTTTTTAACAACAACCCAATGTCTCTTGAATAATTATAGGAACGAGTTTGCAAAGAGCCATGTAGCCCATTTGCAATCTCGTACATAGTTTTTGCGAAATATTAACTCATGCAAAGTTTCAAAACATTTGATTGTGTCTTTCGAAAGTTATCGTGCATTCCAGCCGGACAGACGGACATGGCTCAAAGAACTTAAAAATGCATGAATCGAATTTGGTTCAAGGAAACCTAGGGTCTAAAGTGACTCCTTCTATGTGTTCCACGTTTGGGTCGTATCAAATGATATATATTATATATATTAGGGTATTGAAACAAGAACCTTCCCAAATGTTGACGACCCCCTTAATTGCTATAAGGACTATGATTTAAGGATTTGTAACTGGAATGTCCGAACTTTCTATAGACATGGTGCAACTATACAACTGTCGTGTGCCCTCGCAAAATAAAAAGCTGACATCACTGCCGCACAGGAAATGCGATGGACGGGACAAGGATGCACGCGACGAAAGAACTGTGACATCTTTTACAGCTGTCATGCAGAAAGATACAAATTTGGATGTGGACTCATAGTCGACAAGCGATTTCGACATCATGTCTCGTGGTTTAACCCTGGAAGTGAATCGCATAGCCACTATTCGCATCAAGGCGAAACATATTAAAGAAGCATTGTATGAGCGCATTGAGGAAATATTTTACCACTGAGCTGTCCATGACACTAAAACAGTTCTGTGAGATGTTAGTGCTAAAATAGGTATAGCAGTCGGAAAATTCAGTCTACACAACAACACATCCGATAACGGATTCAGACTGGTAAGCTTCTCGTCGACAAGAAACATGGTAGAAAGTGGAAGAAATTTAGTGACAAAACCCCTTTCTCGACGAACAAAGATCCAACTCTTCTAGAAGCTGATCATACCTGTCTTGGTCTACAGCGCTGAATCCTGTGTAATGACGCAGGCGGATCAATCTATTCTGGGAGTCTTCGCGAAAAAAATACATCGCAAAATATTTGGACCCATCATCGTTAACGGCGAGTTCCGCCGTCTAACGAGCCTTGAGCTGTATAACGACATTTTTTTTGATGAATCAGGAGAAAAAGCTCGGTGTGACAAACTATCAACGGAGCGCAAAATACCGAAACGGTTAGAATTATTTTCTACATCAGGTACTGATGGATGAATTTCAATAGCTGCTGCCAAATGAAGAGAAGAACCTGGTGCATCTTCGCCTCTTAGTTTAGTATAAAAATTTCTCAGAGCATATTGTCTTCCATATTCTTATCTTTGTAATAATTTGATTAATTAAGGAGAGTGGCTTATCATGCCACCGCGCCCGATGCTAGAGTCTTGGGGTTGCCATCGCCACTAAGATAGCTGTTGAGTTGAGCTTCAGTAACTTCTTATACAACATAAGATGCATCGGTCGTAGAATGCCACTTAGGCTACTCAACATTGCTCATTCTCATGTTTGCTACCACTAAACGGATGTCCGTTGCCAATGTCCAGGGAATACGTGATCTATTGGCCGTTGTGAGCTGCTTGGAAACCTAAGCAAAGAGTTCCTAGTTATTCCCAAGTGAATAACGATCGGAAACTCAAACTAGAATAACCTTCTTTCCTTAATTTTATCTTTCTAGGACTGTGTGTCTGGTAAAATTGGTAGGGAAGTGTTCATTATGAGCTTCTACAACTGAGAGAGCTTGGCTGGGAAGCTTGGATCCACCATATAGCCCGGACCATGTACCTTGGGATTATCATTTTATTTCGATCTCCGAAGGACTATCTTAATGATTTAAATTTAAATTCCGTAGAGGCTTGCAATATGCAATTTCGCTTCAAAACCCCAGGAGTTCTACACTGATTGAATAATGTCTTTATCCCAGAAATGTCAAAAGGCTATCGATCAAAACGTAACACATTTGGTTAAATATAGCTCGTTCCAAATATAGGAAAAAGTTGTTTCATTCTTGTATTATTTGTATAAATTGTGTCAATAATACCCTTTAGTTAATGCCACTCAAAATAGTAAGCTAGGTTGTCTCTGATTAAAACCAATACAGCACAATATCAGACACAAAAAGTATTTATTTCTTCATTTCTTATCGCACAGCCAAAAAAACCTCAAGGTATAGACATTCATTGTGTATTAAAAGCAACATGCGGCACAAATGCAACTTGTTGCATTTACCCAACAACATATGTTTGTGTCACTGCTGAGGCTCTGTGGCAAGTACTTCTCGTAGTTGTTAACTAGCTTACTTTTTTCTCGCGCACTTTGTAGCTAAAAGGCTTTCATTCATTTGTTATCGAAAGAAATTGTTTAAATAAATGTTCAGCGAGCGTATGAACGAATGTGTTGGGTTCGCAGATCATAATGTGGCGGTGTTCCTTTTCTCTGCCGAGAAGTGTTTGTGTAACAAATATTAATATTATGGCTTTTAGCAATATTTATGCACCGTTTTTAGTCGAGCTGGAGTTTTGTTCATTTCGTTTTACAGATTTGCGATAATTTTTCATTGCATCGTTTGGTGGCTGAAAAATGTATCGACGTTGTTGTGGTTGTGGTGGTGGTGGCCATGTTGAACGCGGCGTTGACATTATAATTGTTAATATTTGTCAATATCATTGTATTTCCCTAGGATTCTGCAGGTGTTTTGCCTAATTTTAACAATTGCATATGAAAACTTTATTAGCAGTTTGTATGCAAATTTATTTATATCGATCTTTGATTAGATTTTGGGGGTCTTTACATTTTATGGGTAGGATATAAAGTGGCGTTGTATAGGTATGGAAAGTTATAGGGAAAATAATTCGCGTGCTCTAGTTATGGTATTCTTAACAAAATAAGATATGTATATGATAATAAAAAAAATAGGTACAATACAAAATTCCTCAACACATATCCTATTAATATTATAAATGTGAATGTCTGTCTGTTTGTTTATTTGTTTGTTTGTTTGTTTGTATGTTTGTTGCTCAATCACGCCTAAACGGCTGAACCGATTTCAATAAAATTTGGAAGACAGTTAGTGTACTATATGGAAATTACTATAGGCTATATATTTTGTAAGTTTTTACCCTATGGGCGGAGTGGGCGTGGCAAAACTTTTTTAGAGCTAGAGAGATAAAATTTGATACCCAGATAGTACTCGACAACACGAATATGAATATGCAGACGAAATTTAAATTTTTGACCCAATGGGCGGAGTGGGCGTGGCAAAAAAATTTTTAGAGCTAGATATATAAAATTTGATACCCAGATAGTACTCAACAACGCGAATATGAAGATTCAGACGAAATTTTATTTTTGGATCCGATGGGCATAGTGGGCGTGGCAAAACATATTTTTAGAGCTAGAGAGATAAAATTTGATACACAGATAGTGCTTGGCAACATGAATATGAATATCCAGACAGAATTTTAATTTTGGGTCAATAGGCGGAGGGGGTGTGTAAAAACTGTATTTTAACCCTAGAGAAATCAAATTTGGTACATAGATAGTACTCGGCTACACGAATATGAATATGCTGACGAAATTTAAATTGTGTATCAGTTGGCGGAGAGGGCGTGACCAAACGGTATTTTGGCCCCACAGAAATAAAATTCGGTATACAAATAGTACTCGACAATACGAATATGAATATACAGACGGAATTTAAATATTCGATCAGTGAGCGAGTGGGCGAAGGGGGCGTGGCAAAACAGTATTTTAGTCCTCGAGAGATAAAATTTAATACACAGATAGCATTCGACAACACGAATATAAATATGCAAACAAATTTTGAGTCAGTAGGAGAAGTGGACGTGGCAAAAATGTATTTAAGCCCTAGAAAGATAAAATTTAGCACCCAGATAGTACACTACAACACGAATATGAATATGTAGACGATATTTTAATTTTCCATTATTGGGGGAAGGGGGCGTGGCAAAACTAAACAAACGAAATTAATATTTTGACATCTAGAGACACCTAGATAGTACACGACAACACGAATATGAATATGTAGATGGCATTTTGAACCAGTGGGCGGAGGGAGCGTGACAAAACTGTTTTAGCCCTAGAGCGATAATATTTGATATACAGATAATAAAAATTTATTTAGTGTACTAAAAGTACATTTATTGTACCAAAAAGTACAATTTAGTGTATCAAAAAGTGCTTTTATTGTACAAAAAAGTACAATTATTGTTAAAAAAAACATTTAAGGTAGATTTTATTGTATTGAAAGATACTTTTATTGTGCACAAAAAGAACAATTAATTGTATCACAGAGTACCTTAATTGTAACAAAAAATACTTTAAATTAACTAATAATAACTATTATTGCGTCAAAAAGTTTTTTAATTGTGTCAAAAATGATGTTTACTGTATCAAAAAGTACTTTTATTTACGTCAAAAAGTACTGTTATTGAAGCAAAGAGCAAGAATTGAAGAATTGTGTCAGTCAACTTTATGGATTATTTACACTGCGTCAATTTATTTTGTCAAAAAAGTCGTCAGAAAAAGTTTGTCGAAAAAATTTAAAGGGAAATACTGACAATGATGTCAGTACTTTAAATGAGCCATGAATATATACATGTTTTTAGGGCTATATAAGGTAATATTTGTATACAGATAGTAATTGGTGATATAGATATGACGTATGTTTTAATATCGGTTAGGGGGACGTTGTTAGTTTGATCAGTGTTGCGGCCTTTCACATTCAACTAAATATTTAAAATTATAAAAATATCTATAGAATTAAAATTTTCATTAAAAAAACAAAACATTAAAAATCATTTATATAGTTACTTATATTGTATCCAATTCTAAATAGTCCTATATGTATTTTCCACACTGTTAATGATCATTGAAGTATAATCAACTAGTTAAAAGAAATGACAAAATCACTCAATGCTTAGCGAAAACTGGTTTTGTTGAATTACTGCATTGAAGCATTGTTGTTGTTCTTTTATATATTTCCAATGACATTGTTTAACCTACAAAGCACAATTGAAAAACATTGCATTGAGTCTAGCTTAGCATAAGAAAAGAAATGAAGTAAAAATTTAGTGTTACATCGATCAGCACACCATTAACAAGCAAGACTTTATCTTATTTTTTAAAGTTCTTTGGGTGTTTTACTGCGGTGTAGTTACTCCGCTGAGAAAAAAGCTTCCCGGCGAAAACATTGGCGCCCGAGCAGGGACTTGAAGAAAGTCTCAAATAAAATTAAATAATTTGTCGCTGTGGGCCGGAGTTGTCAAAGCGAGCTCTTGACGTTGTTGCTGCTGACGATAAGCTGTGAGGTGTTTTTTGATGCTGGGCTTTGGTGTTCATCATCTATGATCAAGGATTCTGCAACTACTTTGTAAGAGTGGTGCTGTACGTATTGGCTGTCCTATCACTAGTTTGATCTAATTTCCATCTGGCTGTGCGATTTATATTCACAAGTGAGTTTACCCCGCCGTTTAAGCTGTTGCAAGGGGTTGTAATTAAGGTGAAGTGTTAAGGTCGCAGGTATTTTATCAAATTGTAAGTGGCAAGATACACAGTCCAAATTAATACGTAAATATGGGAAAAGGCGTTAAGCGAGATCAAGATCTTTCTAAATCGCGAGATAGTTTGATAAATTCTTTGACGCGTAACAAAACATATGTATTCAAGAATTATGCTTCCTTGACTGTGTCCGAATTAGAAACTCGTCTGAGTTTGATAGAGTCGGTCTTTTCTCAACTTTGTGCAATTCAAACATCAATTGAACAAGAGTCAGCGGACGAAAACGAATTTGATAAACGCCAGCAATTTGAAGATATTTATTGTGAAATAAAGTCAAAAATTTTATCTGTAATTCAGAAGAACCAAAGACATTCAAGTACACATGAGCCCGCGGCATTAAACCAAACTTTAAATGGATCCGGTGTTTTTACCAGACCGTCATCAAATTTACCAAAATTAAAATTACCTGCATTTTCGGGAAAATATACAGAATGGACCAATTGGTTCAATACGTTCAAATCAATAGTAGATTCAGATAGCGAGTTGGATGATTTGTCTAAGTTTGTGCATCTCAGATCTTGTTTGGGACCTGTACCATTAGGAACAATTGAATTTCTAGAGCTTACTGGTGCTAACTATAAAAAGGCAATGAGTTTGTTAAGGAAACGATTTGAAAATAAATCAGTAATATTTCAATCACATGTAAAAGAATTATTCGATTTAGAACGGGTTTCTCACCCTTCCTCTGAGTCACTGCGACGCTTAATAGATGTAATTAATTCCCACTTGCATTCTCTCGAAAGCTTAGGTTCAGTTGAAGAGTTAAAGAATGTACTGGTATTTTACTTAGCTCGATTAAAGCTAGACGATGAGACAATAGCGAAATGGCATGAGCATGCTAAAGTAGATAACTTACCATCATGGAGCTGTTTAGAAACATTCCTTACAAATAGATGTTTATCTTTGGAAAGTTGTGAAGTAAATATGGAGAAAGTTGATGATACTGGTAATATGCGGAACCACAATAAGCGTGTCGGACGTAAATCTAAAGCTAAAGTCTTATCCGTTGCAGTAAACCCTATTGAAAACATGTGTCCTTGTTGTAGCAAAGCACATAAATTTATTCAATGTCCCTCATTTTTGAACCTTTCACCACATCAAAAATATTTTGAGGCAAAGAAATATTCAATTTGCATTTTGTGTTTAAACAACAATCATTCACTTAGAGATTGTAAGGCCGGAAAGTGTGAGAAATGCGGTAAACCTCATCACTCCATGCTTCATAGGGAAAATACGAAAAATGTAAACTCTAGAACAGTTGATACACAAAAGGAAGATGAAAGAGGTGTTAATGAAAATGCGGCTTTATATAGCTCAATAATTTCTGTTTCTACAATGAATTTTTTGGCTACTGCGTTGATATTTGTAAAAGATGTTTCTGGAAAGTTTCATGAAATAAGATGCATTTTAGATTCTGGTAGTCAATTAAACTTTATAACTGCTAGTCTTGCTGACAGATTAAGGCTCCCTTGCAAAAGGTCGTTGGTAAAAGTAAGCGGTATAGGAAATTCCAATGCTGACATTGATGGAAAGGTAAACACATTAATAAAGTCAAGGTTATCTGATTTTTGCTGCAGCTTGGAGTTATATATCCTGCCAGAAATCACCAATTATTCTGGAAATGGTTCAATTAATATTGAAAGTTGGAATTTACCGAAAAATCTTAAATTAGCCGATCCATATTTTAACCAATGCAGCAGAGTAGACATGCTGCTTGGTGTTGGTCTCTTTTTTAAATTATTAGCGGTGGGTCAAATAAGGCTGGCTGATAATCTTCCTGTTCTACAAAAAACCCTATTAGGTTGGTTAGTAGTTGGAGAATGTAGTAATCAGGCTTTGAATTCGCTAGTTGTATCTGAAAATTCAGATAGTGATGAAGATAACACGCTCAAAAAATTAGTCGAATTGTTTTGGAAATGCGAAAATAGTTACGAAGAGAGTGTCACTTCCTTATCTCCATCTGAGCAGATGTGCGAAAATTTCTTCGTTTCTACAGTTGCACGCGCGGCGAACGGAAGGTTTATTGTGCGACTACCTTTTCGCAATGGGTACTGCTCACTAGGGAAATCTTACAACATTGCCCTGAAACGTTTCTTAAACTTAGAACGTAAATTAGATCGAAATCCTGAATTAAAAAATGATTATACAAAATTTATTGAAGAGTATGCACTATTGGGTCATTTGGAAGTTTTAGCTGAAGACTTTGATTTAAAGTTGGTAAAATATTTTATACCACATCATCCCGTTATTCGTTTAGAGAGCACAACCACGAAATGGCGAGTAGTGTTTGACGCTTCATCTAAAACTGACAATGGACTGTCTTTAAATGACCAGATGTTTGTTGGTGCTCGTCTCCAAGCCGATCTTTTTGATATCTTAGTTCGTTTTCGATCGTACAAATATGCCTTAACGGCGGATATTGCTAAGATGTTCAGACAAATTAAAGTTCATGAAGACGATTGCATGTATCAATGTATATTGTGGCGTCCTCAAAAGACTGAGGCCATCAAAGTTTTGAAATTAAAAACGGTTACCTATGGTACAAGCTCTGCACCATTTTTATCCGTTCGCTGCTTAAAATATTTGGCAGAGATGTATAGTGAAACACATACCTTGGGAAGCAACGCGATTTTAAATAACTTTTATATGGATGATATGTTAGCTGGAGCTAATTCTATGGAAGAGCTTATTCGTCTAAGAGAGGAAGTATTAAATATTCTTAGCTGCGGCAAATTTGAACTCCATAAATGGAGATCAAACTGTACAGACCTTAACTCTACTCATGAAACTCTTGCTATAAAAACTGAAGATTGTGCTAAAACCTTAGGTATTATGTGGGATTCTAAGAAGGATGTGTTCTATTTTTCTTATACTGATATACCGAATTCAAAATGCTCAAAACGAGTTGTGCTTTCAGATATTGCAAAACTTTATGACCCTTTGGGGCTAATAAATCCCGTTATAGTCTTGGGTAAAATTTTCCTACAACATTTATGGCTTTTGAAATTGGATTGGGATGAATCATTGCCTCATGAATTGACTACCCAATGGAAACGGTTTAAAAAAGAGTTATTTTTATTGAAAGACATGGAGTTTCCAAGGTCATTTTGGTCTGTAGACCAAATAATGTCTATAGAATTGCATGGTTTCTCTGATGCGTCAGTTAGAGCATACGGCGCAGTTGTGTACATACGAACAAGGGATATGAAGGGAAAGTTTAGTATGCAGTTAATGGCTGCCAAATCTCGCGTATACTGTACTAATTTCCCAAAAATGCAAAGAGTATTTGGTCTTATTTATCGATGGCGTAGGATCATAAAATGTAAAGAAAAGCGTAAGATGAACTCATATTTAACTGTACCAGAATTGCAGGGTGGTTTGAGTTACATTGTCTTTAATATACAAAACGTATTATTTTTTCACGAAAAACAAAACCTAATACTAAATAAAAATGCAAAATCCGTCTCTATTCAAAAATTAAATCCGTTTTTGGATAATGCTGATATACCTTTGCTAAGAGTGGGTGGACGTTTAACAAAATCAGCGCTTCCATTTGAAGTGAAACATCCCATTCTTTTGCCAGGAAATCATGAAGCTGTGACTGCATTGGTAGACTACATTCATAAACTTAATTTACACGCAGGAGCTGTAGCTTTATCAGCCTTTGTTCGCCAACGGTTTTGGGTTATTAATATGAGAAAGATAGCACGCAAAGTTGTTCGAAAATGTATACGTTGCTTCAAATATAAACCAAAACCTCTTGTTCAATTGATGGGTGACTTGCCTTCATATAGGGTTAGAGGAAATGCTCGTCCTTTCGAGCACTCAGGGGTGGATTTTGCCGGTCCCATAACGGTTCATTATAAAATTAGAGGTAAACGTCCATATAAGGTGTATCTTGCCATTTTTGTTTGCTTCCTAACTAAAGCTTGCCACATAGAAGTGGTGTCTGACCTGAGCACCGAAGCTTTTATTGCAGCACTGAAGCGCTTCTTTGCACGGAGGGGTTTTTGCTCCAACTTGTATTGCGATAATGCCACAAACTTTGTTGGAGCGGATCGGAAGTTGAACAAGTCCACGATCACTATGTTCACAGAAACAGGCAAAGATGCAATTAACCATGAATGTGCGAATCGAGGCATCCAGTTTCATTTTATTCCACCTCGATCACCACATTTTGGAGGCTTGTGGGAAAGTGCTGTGAAAATTGCCAAGTATCTTCTGGTGCGGCACAGCAACTCAGCTTCATTAACTTACGAAGAACTAAACACTGCAGTTACACAAATTGAAGCAGTTATGAACTCAAGGCCACTTTGCCCACTGTCATCCGACGCAAATGATCTTGAGGCATTAACTCCGGGGCATTTTTTAATTGGAAGGCCACTGAACTCATTCCCGGAGCCAATAGATGAGGAGGAATTAAACATCTCGCACTTCAACCGATGGAAACGAATTCAGGCAGTACAAGTAATGTTTTGGAGAAGGTGGTCCAGAGAATACCTAACGCTAATGCAGGAAAGAATGAAATGGCAGAAGGAAGTTAAAAATCTAGATAATGGGACTTTAGTCCTTATATCCGAGGACAATATGCCACCATCAACCTGGCTGTTGGGACGCGTAATCGAGACCCATTACGGTGACGATGGATTAATTAGAGTCGCCACCATCCAGACAAAATCAGGGAAATTGAAAAGAAGTATCCACCGTTTGTGTCCACTGCCCATGGACTAGGCCGCTGTCATATGAAATGGTTGGAAGAAGCTTCCAAGGCGGGACTATGTTGCGGCCTTTCACATTCAACTAAATATTTAAAATTATAAAAATATCTATAGAATTAAAATTTTCATTAAAAAAACAAAACATTAAAAATCATTTATATAGTTACTTATATTGTATCCAATTCTAAATAGTCCTATATGTATTTTCCACACTGTTAATGATCATTGAAGTATAATCAACTAGTTAAAAGAAATGACAAAATCACTCAATGCTTAGCGAAAACTGGTTTTGTTGAATTACTGCATTGAAGCATTGTTGTTGTTCTTTTATATATTTCCAATGACATTGTTTAACCTACAAAGCACAATTGAAAAACATTGCATTGAGTCTAGCTTAGCATAAGAAAAGAAATGAAGTAAAAATTTAGTGTTACATCGATCAGCACACCATTAACAAGCAAGACTTTATCTTATTTTTTAAAGTTCTTTGGGTGTTTTACTGCGGTGTAGTTACTCCGCTGAGAAAAAAGCTTCCCGGCGAAAACAATCAGGTTAAGGAGTAACTTGGGATAACGAATAGTTTACAGAGCGTACAAGAACGACGCTTAAGCTCAGCCCTTTAAGTAGGCATTCCAAACATATTATAGGTATTCGACAATTATGCAATAGCGAAGCATTGCCGGGTCCACTAGTTATGCATAAATTCGGAGTTGGCGGATTTTTGTAGTTGAACTCTGCGAGAACAAATTTCAACCAAATATATTTCAGAGTCAACTAAGTCGGAAGCGAAGTATTCAAACCCTTACAAAGACTGACCACTCGATGTTGAAGACAGCAAGTTTCCAGAAAACAACCCAATGTCTTTAACCTAATAGGATATGACTATTTTATCTGAAATTGTATATAATGCGACTAAAGTCAATTTCTAAATAAAATAATATCCCCAAAACTTGCTTTAAACAACAGCAGTTACTTAAACTACCTAAAACGAACAAATAAAATTCGCCAACAAAATACAGGAAACCAAATAAACTATAGTGAACTTAAACCAAATATTTTAACAATTTTCTCTAACTATCAAATTAAACGACATTTAGCAAACATTAACTTTCAACTATTAATGTTAAAATTACCCTATGTTTGTGTTACCCTCCTCCTCAACCAACATTACTCTCATTACCCCCAAAAACATATCAACAATGAAATGAAATTATAAAATTTTTCATGTTATAAAAATAAACATAAAAATCTATGGAAATTTTTACTAAACAAACAAAACAAAACATTCTCCAGCAAACTATAAATGACCAATTGGAAAAACACTGCGACATAACCAAACCCAACAATCAAAAGCTATATAAAAACGAATTTGAAAATTTGACAAAAAGTTTATTGTGCATTGAAATAGTTAAATATAACATAAAGTCATGTAATTATCATCAATGGATATCGTATAAAGTACAGGACCTCAGTGGCAACAACAATTGACCATAAAAATGGAGTAACCACAAACAGAGAGAGAGAAAAGAAAACGATAACAAAGGCACAACAAATGTGCAACTTTCATTACGAGTGTCCCCTTAGTACAACTACTGGTAGGAAATTGCTATTAAAACCTTTAACATTAACATTTTGATATGAATTTAATTTCTATCCAGATGTTAGTACTGTAGTTGTTGTTGTTGTTGTCGGTGTGTGTTTTGGCCAATATTGTTTTTAAGTTTTTCTGTTTGTTTGCGGCCATAAAACTAAACTGTTTAGCTAAGTTCGCTTTTCTTTGGTTGGCGAAATGTTTGACAAGTGGATAACAGTAGTTAAGTTAAAGTCAGCGACATAAACGTGTCACAGTGGGAGGAAATGGTCGGATCAGTGGGTGTGATATAAAACTTGAAACTTTAACCCTCCGTTATACACATGGGACCTTTTTCGATTTTAATTGTAATTTATATACATTAATAATTTAGGTAAAGTCTTGAAACTTCTGGTACCCTCCTAAAATTTCATTGCCTATCGATGTATGAAATAATCGAGGAAAAAATTAATAAATTAATTAATAAAAAAGTTAATATTGATGTACACATCACATTCGTAACATACAAAATAGCATAAAAAAATATTTTTACTTGAGCAGGTAGTTTAGTGTAAGCTTAAAACAATAAAAATAGAAAATATACCTTTAAGGTATCAGTAAACGGTGACGCTTATGAAATAATTTCAACAAAATAACATATTTTCCTAACTAATACATTGCAAATACATAGTGGGTCTGGTCAAACCCATGTGTTACGAATGTGACTATCGAAACATGTGTATGACGGAGGGTTAAATGACGGTATCTCCTGAACTATAAGAGGTATAGAGATGATAATTGGTAAGTGTTGTCGGTGCAGTATGAATTACAGCTAGGGTGGAAGTAGTAATAATTGCTTGATCGTCCTGACTACATATTTATGTGTCTGATATGTTGTTTTTTAATTTAATATTTTATTTCTGTCCTTAAAACATTTAACAGGTTATTAGAAATTCATGTCCGAAGTAATCTTCCACAGAATTTACTATCAAAACCTTAGCAAGCCTACACTGAAGGTCAACAATCGAGAACAACCTCGAGAAAGAGGACAACACTCTGAGGACTTTTCTAAACATCGAGGAATTACATTATCTGGGGTTAAATAAAAGTTCAGAGTCCCACCTAATTCGGATATTTTTGGTAGAAAGAACCGTCAGAGCTGAATGGGGAGGAGTCACAGTAGCTGGGAATGTTAACAGAGGGACACCTCCGAAAGAAATTCAGTATTCAACTCTAGGGCCAATGTAGTAATTTGCGTATTACAGGTGGCTGAATGTCATGTCATCATTTGTGCAGTTTGAAACCTCAAGTAATCAGCATTCGGACAACACGCCTATTTAATATATTATCAAACTGGACTGCATACAGCGGCAATCGCTTAACCCACTTCAAACTGACCTAATCTCCTTTACTCGGAAATATAAATTTCCAAAATTTGAAGTATGTGCTGTCAATACAACAATTGTTAGACCACCACTTTTCTATGGTATCGTAGTTTTAAGGAACCTCCACCCTTTCACATGAAATACTTACTGAACTGCTTGACAAAAATTCAAAGATCAGCACTTATAAGTGTGGGGCAATGAACGATATGATATGCAAATTACTACACCAGATCTGGTAAATTCTCATAAAAACGGACTGTATCCCGTACCTATTACCAGTAACTTATTTAAGGAATTTTATTCTCAATAAGAATGCCTGGAAAAAGTCACTGAATAGGGATACCAGTAGTATACGATTATTCACGGATGGATTAAAGTTAGACAAGAGAGTAGGCTATGGCATCCATTTCTCGGACCTCAATATAAACATGTCCTTAGGAGAAGCTGTCAGACCATTGCAGTAATTTGCAGGCATAAAGCACTGCTTTACTTAAGGTTGCTGAACTACTGAAAAATAATGTCACCCCCTCCGAAGAATCTGTATCTACACAGACAGCCAAGCTGAAAGCCATATTTGCTAAACTCTGCGAAATCCCGGTCAATTGCTTAATGAGCACATATTCTTCCGGCAAAATAAAATGTTGGTATGCCGATCTCTACCAACCGTCTGCACATTACGCATGGTCCTCTATTATATGCAATGATTAATGATAACTCCAACTTGTAAATAAGTTAATTGTCTATGGCCGCAAATGAAAAAAAATAGGACCAAGCAACTTCTTACTAGTGCAGAATATCAACCGAGAGGTAGAATATCGGCATCTTGATGGAACGACGCCCTTAGATTCGACCGTAAAATCTACACTCTCGGTAGATGCTGCATGGAGGAGAATGAAGAAACAACGAAATATTATCTCGTTTTGATTGCCCACCATTGGCTGGACTACGAATGCGCAGCAGGACATACATGTAGGACTGATCAGCAAATTCATCGAAAAGGCAAATTTATTATATAGCTTGTCAGTATTTGCTTTACGGAAAATTTCAGGTATCACCATGAACTTCATTAACCTAAGTGTTCTAGATAGTGTGTGCTGTCGTGCTACCTTTCGAATCTAATATAATAACTTAATATTTTGTTGTATTGAAAATAAATTTTAATAACAGTGCTTGACTTAGATATTCGGTATTCATACTGATTTTAATTCAATGATAATTCCTTATATTTTAATACAATTTAACTTGTACATTATCTTAAACAACTCCATCAATTTCCTGCCACTGTGCTACCGAAAGGAGTTTCAGTCTCGCCTTCAAACCGCCTATGTAAGGCAACTGAGCATTATGCAATCTTGTGAAGAAATTTAAAACGTTTTCAAATTATAAATTTTCTAACCTTTTGCATCTTTAGGTTGGCGTTTTCAAATATGTAACTGTTGTGGCTGCCGTTATGGTATTGATATAGGATCCCCTGAAGTGCTTAAGACGGTTTAATACGCAGCGTATCAATGCAGTTGCATCGACCGACATTCGCTTTGTATTAATTGAATTTAAATTTTAAGGTGACTAAGACACACTGTCATCGATGGCATTCAGGGGTGTTCAATGTTTGCTATATTAGTAGAGACAATCCAAATCTTTTTGAATTTTATCATCATTCAAAAATTTAGATCATGTCTCGGTGTCGAGATCAAGAGTTTGTCTTTAGGGTTGTAATACTAAAGATAATTAAGTTGACAAAGCCGTTCAGTAACGCACGGAGCAGTTATGGTAAAAATTTGTCAAATACTATTATAGGAAAACAATCCCATTCACAATAATATATAATTGATAGTTGAGGAATACTATGGAAAACGAATTATCAACCTTGTGATCACACTTCTTCACAATCACAATATTATAACATACTTTAAAAAAAAAACTTAATTAACCTTTACACCCCATGAATGAGGTATGGGAAAGCTTCTCGCGTTGTTGTGAATTAACACGCTTTCTCATTTTAGATTCACATCTAACGGCACCTACTTGTTTATCGACGAATGCGAACGTCACTGTTTGAGAAGCTTTTTACTAGACATGCCAATAAACTCGACACTTGATACTGCGAAGTTGCTGTCGACAACATCGAGGGGGCCAGCAATGAAAGAAAAATGTAGATGACTGTAGGCGGGAACCGAACCCGGGATCTCCCACATGGTAGTCGCGTGTTCTAACCACTATGCCACGGCTGGTCCCATTATAAGATACAAAAAACTTAATTACTCTTTGCACTCCATTAATGAGGTATGGGAGAGCTTCTCCGGTAAGTTGGAGAACACTTTACCTTAGAATCTGTAAGAAAGTTTAACCATAACTCATTGCGCAAAAACTTCTTCCCCATAATTTAAGCTTAGTACCCCAAATTTCTCACTAAAGTATACCGCCACAGTCATACACTTTACTCTACTATCTTTGTTGTTTACTTTTCAGTTTGCAATTCGGAGACAGGAGACTTATTCGCCCCTCATTTTCCAAACTAAGCGGATAGGTAACATTCACTACACCAGAAATACTCCAGTGACCAACAACCTGAGTTTTTGCCAAAGGCTTCAAGTTAGAAAGAAACTATAACGACAGCACAAAAAATTGTTAGAAAAAAAAGCAACCAACAACCGAACAGACAGCAGAAAAACGGCGGCCAATTCAAATTTGTTGTTCGGCAAACATTAACATTATGGAAGTTAAAAGTTTATGAGGCTGCTGTTGCCGAAAAAAACTCCTTTTTCCTCCAAAATATTAAGCAGGTTTAAACGAACATATGAGTGTGTCTACATTTGGCTAAATAGCTTTCAGCTGTGGACCAAACTGTTGTTGCAACTTTTGCAGCTACGATGCGGGTGTGGAAACTCTTGCTTTGATCGTCGTTTTGGCCAGTTTGGGTATACAGTCGGTTTTTTTTGTTTTTGTTTTTTTCACAGTTCATATATAGGAATTATTGGTTTTAGAGTGAAGTTAAACACTTAAATATAAACAGAAAAACACCCTCGTGTGGCCTAAAAATTGTACGCAGCGACCTGTTTTAATTTAGTTTGTGGGCATCTAGCGTCTAGGCAAAAACTATGAACTTAAAATGTAAAGTGTGCCCCAAAAAGGATGATGGATGGCCATTCCATGATGCCGTTTCATTTAAATTAATTACTGCAAAAAGTTTAAGACTAGTGAGAATGATAAAATGGGGCGAATTGGAAGTAAGTTAAGAAAAGTTTTAGGACAATTTATGCAAAAAGAATACATAATCTAGTGCTTCTTAATAACTGTCCAAATAACCATATAATACTGTAAAGAAGACGGGCATTTTTAAGCCACGTCCATGCCTTTTTGGGCCCTAATTTTGGATATCGCACATAATTAATTTGTGTAAGAAATGTTCGCAAGATAACTTCTAAGAAGAAGACTTCTGGCCGAGAAAGCTGGACCAATCGATAAATTGTTGAAACTATAGGTTTATTTCGAAATAATCTTTGTGTCTGAATAATTGATCCGGACTTTCAAAATAAAATTGAACAACTTTGGATAGCAATATGAGGCCCTTTTTCGGATGAATTCGGAAATTTGTATGAGAGGTGTTACAAGGCGTTTGGAAAATGTTTCGTTTTTCTGCAGTTTTCCCTGGAATTAAGAAAAGTAATCAATCTGACCAAATGTGAATATTTTGCAGTTTTCCATTTGGAAGTTATGGAATAAATATTATTTCCCCTAAAATAGATCAAATTGCATGAGTGGTGCCAAAAGGTGTGTTGCTATTCTTCCTATTTAAAGTCCCATAATTACATTTCGGATAATATTTATATTTACTGGTAAATCATATCTACTAGCACAATCAGTAATGGTTCAGATTACCAGCAAAACAATCAGTCAGACGGACATTATTCTTTATATATTTGGGGTCCAAACAATGGCTCTTCAGACGTGACCGATTGAAATTTCGGTTTGTGTGGGCGGTGCCACGCCCCATTGTCTAACTATGTTTTCATGTAGCCTATGATAGTGGCCCTATGGACAGTATCAAATAAAGAAAATATAATTGCAATCGGTCCATTTACTTGGCCCATATAACGATTTTCTACAATGGGGCGTGGCATTGTCCACTTTCCACTAACAAAGTTTTTTTTTTTTATACGACCGATATACATACCAAATTTCAACATCGTACCTATAATGGTTTAAAAGATACAGCCATTTAAAAATTCGAGTTGTATGGGGCGGTGCCACGCCCAGTTTAACCCCTTGGAGTCCGAATTTCCAAAAATCCCTATGTCATAAAAAAAATCTACATTCCAAATTTCAAGTTTGTAGCTTTAGCCGTTTGGACTGGGGAGTAATCAGTCAGTCACCCAAGCCTTTTATATATACACATAGTCCTTTGGGTGAGGGTATAAAGAAAAAATTCAACCAGATAAAAGGGAATGTACGTGGATAAGCAGGAGTTGATCCCAGGTCACCCGCATGATAGTCGCATGCCACGGATAGTCCTGGCACTATGCATTAACCAGTTCACATAACTACATGTTTTGTTTAAAGGAATGCATGCCTAATGATTGAAATCAGAATGGAATTAGAATCAATGTGCAGAAACTATCAGTATTTTGCCAATGTCAGTGTGTTATGTGATAGGCTAAAACCCATCTTAAAGGACATGATTTGACCTTATGGGTGTGGAATTAAGGACTGATTAGATATTTACACTGTGACAAATCCTAGGGAAGATAAAATGCATTTGCTTATCGACTATTAAACTTAATTTCACAGTCCGCTACGCAAAAATATAAGCATTTTTATGACCAATGGCCAATGATATCCATTATTTGGATGCCATTATATGGATGTCATTGGCCGATGACTACGTGGTGTTACTGCGGCCTTTTCAAGCATTGAGAAGCAGTCAACAAAAATCGACCTGGTGATAGATATGTGTTTCAACGAGCAAAGAGTGTAACTCTTTTGGGACGCTGTGTGAACATTGACAACTATAACTGAAGTGGTACATAATTTTGCCTTGGCTCCACCGTAAATAAAAATAATAATGTCAGCTTTGAAATCAAGAGTTCACAAACCTCTGCTACTATACGCTAAGCAAGCGATTTAATGACGAAGACCAATCTCGACACCAAACACTGTTTCTATCTGTCTTGCTATCGCAGAATCCTGGGTATCGACACAAACGGATCAAAAAATGCATTCCAAAACATTTGAACACCATATTCGTTAACGGCGAGTACCGTCGTCGAATGAACCATAAGGTGAATGAGTGGTACAACTGCATCGCATAGTCAAGCTCGTTCCAATAGACTGAATGATCTGGCTTGGAGATGTGTACGAATGTTCCAGCTCGAAGTCTTCGGAAATAAATTCGATGGGCGGCGCAGGAGGGTGTGGCCAAAACTTTATTGTATGGAGGAGGTGAAGCTGTTATCTAAACTTTGTGTGACGAACAATCTGCGGAGCACAACAGACCGTAGCGGTAGTATTACTTTTCTACGTGCGGCTACAGGTAGAAGAAGAATTACTGAAGAGTGGCATTTCTAGTAAATAGTTATAAATAACTATTATTCGTTTCGTGACTGATATTCTCGATCACATTAAATGTCTAATACATAAAAATTGCATGTCACGGTGTTTCTTACCACAATACTCCAAAACGGTTTGACCGATTTGAATACCCTTTAACAGGTGCACGAACGGAGTGAAGGGTATATTATTTTCGTTTCTTCATTTGTAACGCCCAGAATGAGGAGTGGTAGGTATGGCAATATTAATAAATGATCAGCATCGAAATCCAAGTCGATTTAAAGATGACCGTTTGTCTGTCTCTACCCGCGATTAAGAGATATCGAGCTGAAATTTTAAATGCAAACTTCTATACTAAAAGCGGAGGCTAGTTCTAAGATGAGAACTGTCCCTTTTTGGGGTCTGTCTTCGTTATTACAGCTGTAGTTTAAGAGCAAATAAGCTGAAATTTGGTATGCAAGCTTCCCTACTCTAAGCAGAGGTTGAGTTCTAAGATGAGCCCGATCGGTCAAAAACTATTCCCACCTGTTATACAAACTTTCTCTTTTGGAGATGAAATTTGGGATGCAAGCTTCTATTCTCTAAGCGGAAGTTAAAAACTACCCCACCTCAGATTCAAATTGCTCTTTTTGGGGGTTTATGTCTATCTGTACCCGCAATTACGCAATGTACCCTCCTCTAAGCGGAGGGTAAGTTCTTAGATGAGCAAGATCGGACAATAACTACCTACACCTCCTATAAAAACGCCACCTTTTGGGAGGTGTCCGTCTGTGTATCCCCACTATTACAGTCGTAGTTTAAGAGAAATCGAGATTTAATTTAACATGCAAGGTTCTATCCCACAAACCGAGGTTAAGTTTGAAGATGAGCAAGATCAGACAAAAACTACTCCCAACTCCCATACAAACTCCCTCTTTTTTGGGATGTCCGTCTGTCTGTCCCCGCGGTTACAGCAGTAGTTTAAGAGCTGTCGAGCTGAAATATTCTCAGCTCATATAAACAATTCAGGCTTAGTATTTGACATCTCAGTAAAATATTATTAACAAAAAATGTATGTGGCAGGCTTAAAGTAAAGTCCTACTCCCACCATCTCCCCTTTTTGCATTACAAAGTTTAGTAAAATAAAGTTGTAGTGTAAACAACAAGTTTTATCACCATTTTTACAAAAGGTGTAGGGTATCTGAGCTTAGGCATAGCCGAAGATAATTACCTTATTAGTTTTGAAAAATTTTATGTATATTTATTGGGTATAAGAAAGGGTTTTAAAGTATATTTAAGGCACTATGTGGTGCTGGGTGGACTTGTATAGCAATTTTGAATGGATGGGGTAATTTAACTGATATTCGGAATGTATGTTGATTTGGTCATGAGAAAATTTGATGTACAAATGAAACCAGAAGGTGGCTCAGGGGTGGATTTATATCGAAACTTTGAACCTATGGATTAACCTAACAGAAATTTATACTTATAGGCCGATTTTACTCAAATTCAAAAAGTATGATAGTTTGAACTTTACCAAATGTTGTACGTATGTTTGAAAACAGTAGGTGGCGTTTGGATTATGATATACCCAATTTCTATAATATTATAATTTCCAATTGATTACATTGCTCATAAACATTTTTTAACATACATACAATTTTTTTTAGAAAATAATTTAAATTATCAGCTAAAACCTAAATATTGTGAATTTAATGGACGTTTTTATAAAACCTAAGTTAAATTACATAAATACAGCTTCAATTTTCAAGTATTTTACAAGTTACATGCGAATAACCGAAATGTATAGTCGTACATAATCCAAATCGGATAATTATTATACCCCCACCCTACGGGTAGGAGGGTATATATCATTTGATGCGACCCAAAAGTGTAACACATAGAAGGAGTCACTTCAGACCATATGTTTCATTGAACCAAATTCGATTCATCACTTTTTAAGTTATTTGAGCCATGTCTGTATGTCTATATGTCCGGCTGGTACGCACGATAACTTTCGAAAGACGCAACCAATTGTTTGAAACTTAGCATGGGTTAATATTTCCTCAAAACTATTTACGGTATTGCAAATGGGCTACATGGCTATGCCCCTTCTGGTATCTCACATACAAATACATCATTCCGCCCTCTTTAGAAATTTATTAATATTATTAATACACCCTGCTATAGCAGGATAAAGTTTTGGAGAAAGAATGTGGAAGTCTAGCCACGCCCCTTCCACTTTAGAAATCGAGTAATAATATCATTACACCCAACGCGATCGTGCCCAAACGCTGTATTTTGTTAAGCTATTACAGGATATAGTTTTGGAGAATAAATTGGAAGTCTAGCCAAGCAACTTCTGGTACCTCCCACACAAATGTACCATTCCGCCCACTTTAGAAATCTATTAATATTATTAATACACCCAACGCGATCGTGCCGAAATTCTGTATTTAGTAAACATAAAGCAGGATAAAGTTTTAGAGAAAAACTGAGGAGTCTAGCGACGCCCGTTCTGGTACCTATCATACAAATGTTCCATTTCGCTCACTTGAGTAATTGAGATGGAGTAATTATATCAATACACTCAACGAGATCGTACTCTTATTCTGTATTTAGTAAAGCTATATAAGAATAACATATTGGAGAAATAAACTGGGAGTATAGCCACGCCCCTTCTGTTAACTCCAATACCAATGTACTACTCCGCCCACTTTAGAAATCAAATAATAACATCAATATACTAGAAAATTTTATGTTTTACGAAAAAAAGCAGTAAGAAAGTTTCAGTTGGGAAACGCGACTTACATATACCCTCCCATATGTAAGTCGCTGACTTTCTTACTGGTTTTTTTTGTGTTGTTCATTATTGTTGACACTCTTACTATGAAAAGTAAATGAGTAAGTGAGGCAAAACAAAAAAAAAGAGGTATAAAAACGACTTTTGCTTAGCTTAATCCTCAGGTGCGTTGGGTTAATCGTTAATATTCTAAATATTAGAACGAATAGAAAGCAAATGTGTTTTGGTAGAAACTCCACAGCGCATCTTTTGTATTTATTAGTTTTTTTTTTGAAAATATATACGTTGCAATAACTTTGGAGACAGGACGAAGATTGCAGGGGCAGCTAGTATTCCATACAAATTTGTAAATTCTTTAGTCAAATTACATGTTTTCCTTATAACCTTTTCTTATTTCTCATTAAGCCTTTACATCCCATAAATGAGATATGTGTGGGCTTCTCGCATTACTTTGAATTTATATTTCATCAGTATAATTAATGTGCTACCCTCTTTCGTTTTCTAAATTCCTCAAATTTTTTATCACGCCACACAAGTTGCTGTATACCCGCTTATTTACCCCCAAACAAAACATTTCATATCTTTAATATAAACACAAAGCTCATTCCAATCATAATCTAAATAATTATAAACATTTTAATTAATAATCACTGTTGCTAATCAAAAAACACCACCATAAATTTCGCACATATCATAAACTCAATGTTTTCCAATTCCATATCGACAATTTTAAACATATTTTAGCACTTTTCTTATCTCATCTAAGAAATCTCTCGCGAAATGTGTAAGACGGCAAAAGGAAGAAATAAAGAAAAAAAAACACCGCACCACTCAAGCACACGCACTGGCACTCGCACTCATGGCAATATATTGGATTACAAATGATATATGTGAAAAAGTAAAATGATTTGAAAACGTTTTTATAAAATACTATTACGTGATATCGCAGCTTATAATATCTGGGCAAAGAAACACAACTCATAAATAATTTTACAGTCCTGTACGCGTTATTTTCCAGTTTCAGTCACAGCGTTTAGAGTGTGCGATACGCATACGATTTGATTTGGCTCGAGCAGAGCTAGAGTTGAAGTTTTATGTTGGCGGCTGTATTTCGTTTAATCGTGAATAACCTGCACTCACGTTTTGCGGTATATGGTATATGAAATGCGTTTAAAATAGTAACTAATATGGCTATTGGTTTATTGCTTTTAAATCATTTAATGTTTGCCAATTATAACAGCTTTTAATAGTTTAACATAAATAATTTTAAATAGTTGATAGAGTGAGGCAATGAGAAGCTTGTGAATTAAATATTTAAAATTAATATTGTTGGATTTTAGGCTGGATATTTTGTTAGACCAATTTCGAAATGGGAAGAAAAATCTTGAAGCTGTAAAAGAAATCATGAAAATAAAAGCCGAAAATAAATATGCGGATAATAAGATCAAAGGAATTAATAGGATTAAAATATATCATCAATTGAAAAAAATTATTGTCTATTATCATTTTGATTTAATTTCCAAACCTGTGAGAATTTAATTCATTGCACCCTTTCTAACTCTATATACACCCAAAACTATCACACGATACGTCGGAAATGCAAACCTTAATGACTCATTCAAATTAAGTTGTATTTACTGTGATCCAGTAAAAACATCCCTCTTAAACCAAAACGACTTCCTCTTCATGTAAAAACTTGGCACCAATACATCTAAAATTAACAATTTTCCAATCAAATTATAAAATAAAACACAATTTTCCCATGATTTTCCACACCTTTATTGACATGTAAACAAAAGTTATGAACAAACTTTTATGGATCAATAACTACATCATAATTCCCAACATAGCAAAAGCATTGAAGAAAAAACGTCATTACCTAACTAAAAGTTAGAAAATTTCCCTCCTCGCCAAAAGAGCACTTCCCAAACACTTCCGGTCATGACGCAACAAATATCTTCAAACTTTGAGATTCACTTTTTAGTCAATCAATTGCTAATGCGTTCCATTAAATCGAACAATTCTCTGTTAAATGACTAATAATGGTGTTAATGATAATGACGATGATGGAGAAAAAATTGAGTAGGTAATTGTCCCACAACTTGGCAGGGAGGAAAAGTTAATAATGACTTACTGTTATGTTATGAATAGAAAAATATTAAGAAAATAGAAAACATTTAGAGGGTAAAATTTAAGAGAAATTCACTTAAAACTCAAAAGGCCATAAACGAAATACATAGAATCAACGCTTCAGAGGCTTCATAAGTGCTCGTCAGTCTTTTGAGCCAACCAACCACCACCAATTCCGCTATGGGGATGAAATGCTAGTAAACGCTTCTCATCATCGCCCTATGTGACAAGTTCAATATTGAATTCGTTGTTTTGCCAAACATAAATTCCCACAAATTGTCAAATTATTTGAACATAAACCTAAACGCTAGAGATGTAACTGCAAAACGCTCTCTAATGAAGAGAAACGTAACGATGAAATTTATTTGTTGAACTCGGGCAAAAATTCGTTTGTAAGATCAAACTTTTGCTCATGGGGGAAAATGATAGTAAAATCTAATAATGGGTGAATGGGAAGTACAATCATAACAAAAGAATTAAATTATATCGAAATTAAAAGGCAACACTACGCAGTATGAATGGCGACACACCCCCTTTGATATGTTGAACTAGTGGACAGGCGACAAAAGCAAACAAGTTGTAATTTCAGCAAATGACAGTGGCGACTGATGAGAGCGCTACATTGAGAGGGTGAAGTAAGGAAGGAGAGGCGGAAGTCATAGCAAAACATCTGTGAATCCATAGAGGGCAACAGCCAGACAGCACTCTTTAGGTACTTACATCATAAAGACTCACCGTGTACGGGATTTTTAATGAAGGATGATGAAGCGTGGACCTTTTTCTCCAAAGAATCACTCGGTATTTTAGTGGATACCCATTACTTGAACGTTTGTCAACAGCCAGAAATGTCAGGTGTAAGAGAGCCTAACTTGAATACAGTTCGCTTAAGCAGGAAGAATTTAATATTGGAAATCATATGGACGTCGGGAGAATGATGAAAGATAAAGCTACTGATCGGTTAAACTAGGCAAACCCAGAGTGATCCTTGCCAATTGCACTTCAAATCTTTTCACAGAGCTCCGTATTCGTGGTACTACTGCGGACGGAGTACCTCCACGTGGTGACGCCTGGAAAAGTGCCTTTGACACCCGTCAGAGCACGGCTTACTGTGAGGGACGAAATATAAAACCCAGGCACGTCAGCTCAGAGTGAGCGGTAACCTGGTCAGCGTCTGACCCAGAATGGGCGGCTGTAATAAAATCCTGGCAGGAGGATAAAACTGCGACAAGGTGCGTTGGGCTAACAACCCACCACCGGCATTTAAACTGTTGCAATGAAAAGAAGTACGAAAGTAATAAAATGGACCCCCCATAATGTTGACGACCACCGCAAACGAATTAGGGACCATGATTAGAGGATATGCACCTGGAATGTTAGAAAACTGTATAGACCAGGTGCCTCCATCAACTGGTGGAAGTCCTCGAAGAATACAAGGCTGACATAACCGCTTTACAGGAAATCCGGTGGACGGGACACGGGTGCTCGGGCATGAAGACGTGCGACATCTACTATAGTGGCCATGCGGATAAGCACGAGTTTGGATGTGGATTTGTGGTTGGCAAGAGACTGCGACACCTAGTCTCACGGTTCAACCCGGTGTGTAAACGTATATCCACCATAAGAGCCAAGACAAAGTTTTTCCACAAAACAATAATATGTGCCCATGCTCCGACAAAAGAGATAAGCGATGAGGACAAAGACGAGTTCTACGAGAGCCTAGAAAATGCATATAACCGTAGCCCAAACCATGACATCAAAATTTTACTAGTAGATTTTATTGCTAAAATAGGCAGGGAGACCGCATTTGAGCCTACCATCGGAAAATTCAGTCTGCACACCGAAACGTCAAACAATGGCATCAGACTGATTGATTTCATCAGACTGACTAGATTTGACCATAAAAATATTCACAAGGCAACATGGTTATCTCTATATCAATTAACGAGGATCAAATAGATCTCGTGGTAGTCGATGGAAGGCACGTATTGAGTGTTCTGGACGTACGAGTGATCAGGGGTGTGAACATTGACTCCGATCACTACCTTGCCGCAGTTAGGGTACGCACAAGGCAAAGTGTGGCAAAAAACGTACGTAACCAGGCACAACTAAAGCTGGACATCGGTAAACTGCGGACCACAGAGGTAGCGGATGCCTACTCCAACCACCTAACATCTATTACCTCGCAGTAACAGTATGTAGCCGACTTTATAGAATGGACAGCGAGAAGCGTATTTGGGTACTCAAAACAGTCTCAAGAAGATGCCTGATACGATGATGAAAGTCACAATGCCACGAAAGAGACGGATGCTGCGAAACTGCCAGTGGCAACGCGATCAGGGCAAAACTGCAGCCAATGGCAACGCGAGTTGTTCGTAAATGGCACAGGGAGAAAAGACAAGAGGGAACTCGCCTTTTTATACGGAAAAAGAGGGAGCTGAAGAAGAGACAGGATGATGTGCACAGAATTGCTCCGAAGTAAAGGGAAGTCCGAAAATTCTACCAGAGAGTCGAGGGAAGAATATGAGGAACAAAGTGGCCCTCCTGCAAGGATAGCGATGGCCAGCTAGTGGCGGACCTGGAGGGAGCGGCAGACGAGACAGGATGATGAGCACAGAGTTGTTCCGAAGTAGAAGGGAAGCCCGAAAATTCTACCAGAGAGTTACGGCGAGAATACGAGGAACAAGGTGGCCCTCTTGCAAAAACAGCGATAGACAGCTAGTGACGGAACCGGATAACGTTCTGAAGATATGGAGAGAACATTTTAGAAATCTGCTGGATACGGTATTAACTGTCCACCTCCGAGCCAGAGCGAGATACGTGTGGCAATATCCCGCCTTAAAAATAACAATGCGGCTGGGCCGATGGTCTCCCGGCTGAATTGTTTAAGGCAGATGGAGAGAAGCTGATTAGGTGCATGCATCAGCTCATGGAGAACATCTGGCTGGAGGAGATTGACTCCCAGGAATTGGAGTCTCAGTCTGTTATGTCCCATTTACAGGAAAGGCGATCGTAGTGAGTGATAGAACTGCCGTTGAATAAGCCTATTACCAATTGCGTACAAGGTCGTTTCAAGCATATTGTGTGAAAGTCTAGAGCCAATTGTAGAAAAACCAATTGGACCTTATCAGTGCGGCTTTAGACCTGGTAAATCTACGACGGATCAAATATTCACTTTGCGACATGTTCAGTTATGTACTGATTCTGTTGCTTGTTGTTGTTCCACACAATCAACAAATATTAAGTATTTTCCTATGTCGTTACGGGAATGTTTAAATAGATAAGAAAAGGGTCCGACGCTTGTGTACACATTACACGACAAATCCTGTAAAAAACTCATGAAAAGCAGATCGACACCTACCACCTATTTGTCGACTACAAAACTGCATTCGACTCTCCGATAAGGAATAGGCCATATGAGGCCATGTCTGAGTTTGGTATTCCTGCAAAACAAATTCGACTTTGCAGATGTACCTTGGAAAAAAGGAAATCCTCCATTAAGATTGGTAAGGATCACTCTGAACCATTTATCACGGAAAAGGGTCTCAGACAGGGCGATAGCTTGTCCTGTACACTATTTAATATAGTTATGATGAAGGTGATGAGAATGGCTGGTGTCAACATGAATGGCACCATATTCCACAAGAGCCACATGCCACTAGCCTGTGCCGACGATATAGACATCGATATAGAAATCTGCGAGATTTTACTGCAGTTTTCTCATCGCTAGAAAAGGAGTCAGCAAAAATGGGTTTAACGGTCAACGAGGATAAAAAAATAATAATGATTTTGACGAACAAAGAGACCTCTCGATGGGAACGCACCGTGAACGTTGACAATTATTGTTTTGAGGTAGTCGATGAATTTACCTATCTCGAATCTTCCGTCAACAAGAAAAATAATGTCAGCCAAGAAATTAAGCGGAGAATAGTGCTCGCCCATAGATGTTTTTACGGACTTCGGCAGCACATTAGTAACACCACCTAATCTCGAGGTACTAAGAAACAGCTGTACCAGTTGTTAAGTTTACCCGTACTGTTATATGCCTCCGAATCGTGGGTGCTTACGACAACGGGCATACAAAACCTATCTGTGTCGGCGGCGAATTTCGCCATCGAATGAACCATGAGCTGTATGAGCTTTACCACGACATCGACGTAGCTAAAAGAGTCGGAATCCAACGACTTCGATGGCTGGGGCATGTTGTCAGGATGGATGTAAATGCTCCAGCGAGATTGATGTTTGAAGGCGAACCTTAAGGACGACGCAGAGCAGGGAGACCCAAACTTCGTTGGAAGGACCACGTGCCACCATCTGGAAGAACTAATTGGAGAATGCACGCAGAAGACCGAAACTTTAATTTTTTGACACTTCAGGCCTCTAATTTATGAACCGCGCTCGTAAGTTGTAATGGGCCACTTAAGTAAGTAAGCAAGTTATTAAACTGACCAAATTCAAATATCCCGCAGTTGTCCGATTGGAAGATACATATTTTATAAATATGCATATATGCATTCAAAATAGTTTTTTTTGGACGCGAAGTACCAAAAGGGGTCGGCCGATATAGCCCATGTTAATTCCATATTCAATCTTTGACTGAATTCATTGTAAATATAAATACAGGTAAATTTTCATAGGGTTCAGTGAAGACTTAATCGAGTTATCGTGTCTAACAGCCGGTCAGATAGACGGACATGGTTTAACCGTTTTAGAAAGTCCTGGAACGAATTTGGTCTTAAGATACTTGGGATCTAACACGTCTACTTTAATGTGTTACACTTTTTCTCGTAGAAAAAAACACCCTATAAAGATATATGTGGTCTATATTTTAAACTTTAACGATGTGGGATTCGGTAAATAGACCGATTATATCAGTATATATTTGCGATTCAAAGAAATGAGGGCCGTATGGAAAAACTAGGTAACTTCACTTTTGCGAGTTATAGTTTCTTTAACTATTACTCTGCCAAATCGAAATTTAGATATAGTTTCTCATTTAAAAGTAATATGAAAAATAAAATTTAGAAAAATGGCAATTTGTATGTAAAACTATTTATGTTCAATACGTTAAAAGTGGTTTTTCTGCTGTTATCAAAAAATTGAGTTACATAGTTTTTCTATATGGCCACAGATTTGTGGTTAGCGGCAGAAAAGTATTTATAACTATATAGGTAATTTTGAGATTCTATTTCGCCCATTTTAAATCTATGGAGCATCATTTTCGGTAATTTCTGCCAAAATTTGAAATTCTTATCTTACTAAATGGCTGAAAGTTGTGGTTGTAACATAGTAGCCACTTCTAGGAATATATCAAAATCTGAATAACAACAAAAAAAACCTGAATCGTTTCCTTTGAAATTAAATATATTTCATCTACAGCCATAAAAAAATTATGTAAAGTTTCGCTGCAATCGATCTATATTTGAAACCTGTGCATTGCGCATATTCTCAACACAAACCGCCGAATTATATAAGGTGTTAGTGGGCGTGGTCCGATCGGACCAAAAATATCCAAAATTTGTTGGTATTATGCCATTTAACTGTGTAAAGTTACAACACTGAATTTACATTTTTGGAGTTTATGCCAAAAAATAAAATCGATTTGAGATCAGTGTGCACTGGCATGTTTCTCTTTAAATAGATTAAGACGTAATAAAGTTATCGTGTTCACCCGTTAGCCTTCTCTTCCGTTATCTAGAGTCTATAATGTATCTTTTGGAGGGCTTCACTTTTTCTCATATCAAATAATATATTTTCTCATCCTTGTAGCTAAGGTCATACAAGCTTCATGAATTTTTTTTTTAAAAATTAAATCGTAACACAAATTTATATAAAAACCAAATACTGATTTTCTTTTAAATTTTTGGGTATGGTCACCTTTAGTTTCCAATTTTGCCATCCCTTTCATTTAAAGGTTGGGCGATGTACATTTTATTTAAATAATGATTAATTGGTGGTGATATCAGTGGCATTTCAAATTTGCAAAAAATAGCTACAGGGAAAATAAATAATTTTTACTAAAATAGTATTTTAAAACTTACAACATATCTGACCATATTAAATTTTATTTTTAGGTTGCAATATATAAAACTAACTAGATATATATTTTTTTGCTATTTATCACAATACGGTATCTAGACCTGAGAAATCTAGGTGAAAATCCCCGTTGACAATCCCAACAGTCCCCGATATAACGTAAGATTTTTTTTACCATAGTGTTATGTACTCAGCAATACTGACTGTAGCGTACCATATCATCAACAATGAGGGTGTGTTCTCCTTAAATATTGTATTCCCACAACAACAAGTTACCTTTAGCCATCACCATCACGTCCCGCGTCCTTCTAATTTACTTCAAAACAACAATCCAATCGTCACTCATTTTACTTGACATTTTATTCCCTCACCCCGTTACATCTTCATACTTAAATATTGTCCTTAATTACAACGAAGTATGACCCGCTTATGACAAACAAAAAGCAATGGCAGTGGTGGTTGTTGCTGCACACCGAATCCTTGCCCTCTCATTATAGTAACGGTATTGACTGGAACCATGCAGTAACTTTTAGGTGGGTCGTGTGTCATTTTTATGTTTTAATGAATTGTTTTGCATCTAGCTATGACCACCCTGAGTTTAACTTTTCTACACAGACACACAAACTGCACTTTACCACCATGGGTCGATGTCAAGTTTGACTTTATCGCGGTTGTCGCCTGGAAAGATCACGGCCCTGACATACGTTTCTAATCTTTTGAGTGTACTACGCTTTGTTGTCTGTAATATGCCACACGTGACCCTTACAACATGACCCATTACATTTTGTTCCCATTAAACGGCGTATACGAGTGACATTATTGTTGTTGTCTCATCCACATGCACCAGCGGATGGATAGTGGCGGCGGGTGGTGGCCTATGTGAACCATCCGCATTTTGCGTGTCCTTATCGTTGCGACGACGGCAGGTCCTTCTGTGCGGGTGCGCGATGCCCGAGTTATCCGGTTTGACTTGTCGCTGTTAGAGAGGGCCACGCGCTATGCATGCACCAGTTTACAATACGCCCATAGTGAGTGCGTAAGTGCATTCTCATTGTAAGGGTTGAGAGTTAGCGTATGTTTTCCCAATGTCTACTGGGAATGCCGCTATTACTCATATATCCTGACGTTTGCTGGTCTCTCGTTACCATTAATTTGTCGTTCACGTTTTTTTGTAAATAAAGCTAATTTAAGAAGGATGAAGTTTGCACATCAGCTTTCGCGTATCAAAATTCTTTTCAGTTCCATATTACAAGTGTGCAAGGGTGGGAATGATGATTGGCATCATCGAGAAATCGCGTGAGGCTGGTCAGATTATACTTGGCTGGCGAGCACTAAATCTCGAACGAGAGGCAGCAGGTTGTTGGGATTATTAGATTGTGCACTGATTTTTTGAGCAGGATGCTGTTTTGTGTATATGGTATTTTTTTTGGGGAAGGCAGAGCTCATTAGAAATGTTAAACGTAAAGTGTGCTGAGATGTGGAGCGATAGGAAACCCACAGAAATAAGAGGATTATACATTCAAAAGAAAAAAAAACGTATACATGAAGGAAACTTAAAAATTTCGTTTAGTATAAAATAATAGAAAAGGTTAATTTCAATATCACATTTGGATTCACAGCCATTTACGTCACTTTTCTGGTAATTTTATTAATTAACCTGCAGTGAGTTAGCAAGGAAAATTATAAGATATGCAAACATTTCTTAGTCCAGTTTTTTTTATTAAAGACAATTAATTCCAAAATTCCATTATGCTACATTGTTTCATACAATAGCGCTGCTTGAGAAATAGGAATTTCAATATCCTGGAAGAATTTGTCAAAAATTAAGCTCCTAGCAAGAATAATATACTCAAATGAACTGGTTCATAAATTACTGCAATTGTATCTAAAACTAATTTAACCCTCTTTTTTTCTGATGATACTCTGCCACAGTATGCAACGATTTCACAACTCATATCATTCGCAAACTAATTTCATAAATCTCAATAAGAATAAAACCAATAAGCAAGTAATGTCAGAGATTATGAAAAAGAAACGATTTTACAATAATAAAATTTATTAACAAACAACACATTAAAGTCGAATCCAACCGATAAAACTAACACTAATAGTTGAGAAACATAGATACTACATTCGGTGCAGTCGTCCATTCAATGCATTCGCGAAGTCATAATTTTTAATGGAAACCAAAACAAAAACCACTGTAACCCCCCATATGATTCACGACGTTTAGGAAATCGACAGACATACACCCGAAAAAAACACCATAAATGTTTTAGTAGTCCACACTGACTCCTCCAACAACACCGCCGCCGTCCGACACGGCGCGGCATACAAAACATGTGGAAGGACAGACTAGCATAGCCTACCCCACAGACAGACCAATCGACCGGCCAACCTGTCATGGTACGCCAAGTTGGCGCTTATGGAAAAATTATATTTATAAAAACTTTATAATGTTGCAAATTATTTATATTTTGTTGCACGCTTCGACCGCTTGCCCGTGCGGCTGACTGGAGTGGCATTATTAACATTTTTACGATATGTTCATATGTTGGATTGCATACGAGCATTAGCCAAGCAGCGTTTTATTACAGACTGTCCATCGATTATGAGCTATGAATGGCTTTAAAAAGCTGGCTGGACAAAATTATGCCTATGTTTATGTGTGCAGCGCAGTTTCGTTAGCCAGATTTTTGAGAGCATAATTCATTAAATGACCATTAGAAAATAAATAATATTAAAATTGAATATGTCAGAAAATTTTGGCAGTCACATAAAAAACAATAATATTTTTTTAAATAGGCTAATGTGGGTCTAAGTAAATTTGTGGCAAACCAAACCGACTTATTGAGTCAGTACTGAGAGATAATCAGTGATAAAATAATGCCGACTTATTGTGTCCTTAGAGAATATCAACTTCGCGTTCTTTGGGTTGCGTATCTCGTTCGTTTTTAAGTCCTAAGATTTTTGATGATGTTGAAAAATCACAGCCAAGGACGCTGACTACGACATTTTCGTTAATATCCAAATAATGACATAAGTCTGACCAACAGTCAGATGATTCATCTCTCAGCTCTTGAAAAACCTCTCTATAGGCTATAATTAGTAATTGAGGTATAAGGGAATTTGTCACGTTTTAGGCTCTTTTGTTTGACATAACTTGAGAACCACTAGTCCCATTAGGTGAAACAAATTTAAAAAAATTAAGAATTACAATTCCTTTAATCTGTTCATATAACGTTTCCCTACATAAGCAACTGTTTCACTTTTCCATTCATTAAATGATTTTGAACTTGATTTATTTTGTAGCAATTGCAATAAAACTGTTGTACTCCGTGGCGTATGATTAACGTGAAATATTACTTATGATAATCATACGCCACCATATAACAATATAACAAAAGAGCCTAAAGCTACGTACAGCGGTTGCCAGATCTTACAATATTGCCCGAGAATGTTCAGAAAATGTCCAACAACCGTGTGCACTTTAAATTTTGTATGGTAACGTTTGCAGAAAAAGCATTGCCATTACATTGTAAAACAAGAATATTGCCAGACATCCGAAAATCGTGTGAACAGCAAAATGTTGCCACTATCAAATTATTGTAAGAAAATTGCAAACACATTTAATTCACCATTGCAGAGAATAATTATATTGGCAACACTGTCCATGTCAGTACATTGCCGGTACATTAGCAGATTTGACTTGAATTTAGCTTTAAACGTGACCAATTCCCCTATACGATACTTATTAACTTCAAATCGATATTAAATTATTATGGCATGTAACTTGACAAAACGACTGATGCAGAACTTCTTCTTTTTGGGGCTACTTTCACGTGCAGTTCTCAGAATTGAGTCCCAAAATCAGGTGTTGTACTGTATAATTGTCAATAACCATATCTTGAACCGAACTATGAAATAGCATAGAAGGTATTATTATTATTACCCTTAAAAACAGCTTGAACACAAATGTATTTATATCTTAGTGTCTAAGTCAGAGGCCGAAATTATAAGAGATTTCCATTCGCTTCTTTTTTGTGCGCACCGTCTCCAGTCAGTCCTACCAAGCAGAATAAGTGATTCCTCCACCTGGTCATTCCAACATAGTCGGGGCCTCCCTTTTTTGTGACGTCCTTCGAGGTCTTGATAGAATACCTTTCGCGATGGGGTTTCCTCATCCATCATCACGATGTGGCCGAGCCAGCGTAATCGTTCCAATTTGATTCTCTTGACCACATATAACTCATGGTTCATCCGAATCGTGAACTCGCCGTCTACGCAAATGGGTCTATATACTTTGCTGAGTATTTTTCTCTAAAACACCGCCAGATGTGCTGCATCGGTCTGTGTAAGCAGCCAAGATTCGGAGGTATACAGCAGAGTGGTGATTATGAAGTGGTTGCGTAGCTCAACAGAAACACCTGTTGGCGAGCCCTATTCTCCGTTTCAGTTCTAGGCTGACACTGTTGTTTTTGTCAATGGCGTATCCGAGGTAGATAAATTCATCCACTACCTCAAAGCAATAGTTTTCAACGTTCACGCTGCGTCTCCAACAGGAGGACACTTTGTTCGATGATACCAATAACTTCGTCTTGTCCTTATTCACCGGCAAACCCATTTTCGCTGACTCCCTTTCCACAGATGAGAAGATTAAATATGGCACCAGACATGTTTACCGCTGCTTTCCTTAACACCTTCTCCATCACTATGTTGACCAGTACGCATGACAAACCATCATCCTGTCTAAGACCTCTCGTCGTATCAAATGCCGCAAATATCTGGAAGGGTAAACCAGCAGAAAAGAATTATCTTCGCACGGATACCGAACTCAGGCATGGCTTCATATAGTCGACGCCCGATGGGTCTATCGAAGGCAGTTTTGTAATCGACAAAGAGGTGGTTAGTGTCGATTTGCTTTTCATGGGTTTTCTCTAGAATCTGCCATAGTATAAATATGTAATCCGTCGTAGATTTGCTTAGTGTAAAGCGGCACTGATAATGTCCAATTAGGCTTTCCACAACTGGCTTAAAACGTCCACACAGTATGCAAGAGAGGACCTTATACGCAATCGTTAAGAGGCTAATTCTACGGCAGTTTTTACACTCACTACGGTCATATTTTTTGTAAACAGGACATAGCACACTAAAATTCGAATCCTTGGGCATGCTCTCCTAAAGCTAAATATTTTCTATGAACTGTTGCTTGCTTAAGTAAGCTCATCTGAACCCACCTTAAACAACTCAGCTGGAAGACACTCAGCCCCAGCGGCCTGATTGTTCTTTAGGCGGGATATGATAGTTTTTAGCAACCGAGTTTTCAGATATCAATAGGATGCAGAGTGATGTTTCCATATTTTTAGTATGCTCTCGAAGTCAGTAACGAGATGACCTTCCTTGTCAATACAGTAAGGGAGACCTGTTCCATATATGCTACCATCTATCTTCTGGTAGATTTTTCGGTCTTCACCTCTGTTCCTGTATCATTCAATGCACACATTATTCTGCTTCTTCTGCTCTCGTTTTTTTTCGCCTAAAAAGTGGAGTCGCCTCCCGCCTCTTCTTCCTGTACTTTTCATGAACAGCTCGCGTTGCCATTGGCTGCAGTTTGGCCCTGTATGCAGCATATTATTCCCGGGTGACATTGCGGCATTCGTCTTCGTAGCAGGCATTATGGTTTAAGGGCATCACATACGGACGGCGCAGTCCTTTAAATCGAGTGGGCAATATATTGCCATTGCGCGATAGTATTTTCGGGAGTTGGAGCATTACAAGGTAGTTGAGTGAGTTAGTTGGAATAGGCGTTGGCTATATCAGTGGTCTGCAGTTTAGCAATGTCCAGCTTTCTCTGTGCCTGAATACGCAGGGTCTTTAGCCTTGCTTAGGCTAGTACGCACCTTCAGGTGGGGAGTTGGTGATCAGAGTTGATGTTCGCATCGTACGTCTAAGACACTTGACACGTGCCTTCCATCGATTACCACGTGATCTATTTGATTTGTCATAACTTAATCTCGAAATGTACACGATGCCTTGTGAATGTTTTTGTGGTCAAATTTTGTGCAGCTAATTACCATCTTCACTGCTGCAGAGAAAAGTACGGCAAAACTAAAACAGTTTTTCAATCCGACGATTATAACACTAAATGTAATTAGCACCATTAATGAAAAGAAACAATTTGATACGTTTCTGTTTTTAATTTTTTGAATTTTCTTTTTAGCCCATTAAAACAAAATAAATATATAATAAAAAATTATTTCTCAAAAGAAATAGTTTCTTAAACCATCGTCTTTCGAGAACATACTACGATGACATCGTAGTGACTGCCTCAATTTAAACGCCAATCTGATGATGGTCTTCCAACCATAAAACACCAACTACTTCCTACAATCCTACATATATTAAAACTTCTCCCAGTTTTGTGACAGCATCATGGACTCATATGTCCAAAAATCTAGAACATTGTGGACATCTGCAAAAACTTTTAACTATTGCTAATTTAAATATCAACAACTTTGATATAGAAGTTCAATCTAATTTGCCATTTAGCAAAACCCTTTCCAAAATTGCAATTTAAATTGCCAATAAAACAAAACGACAAAAGACAGACACCAACAACTCTAGACCAGCGACAGAGAATGAAAACTCATTTCTTTTTGCCACCCTTAGGTGATAAAGACAATTAAATATTCGTGATTTAACGATCAATTTTCCTTGGTAATGGAGCAGTAACATTCGCCATGGATCTTCAATACACAAAACCTAAAACAGTTACTACAAAACGGTAGAAAAGCACCAGAGACAATTGCTAATAAAAAAACGCACAAACCATAAAGAACAACGAATAGAGATCAATAGTACAAATACTATACAAAAGGTTATTAACTTTGGTAGCTGAATTGTCTACTGGAGTAGTTGAGGGGGAATCAGTAAAACTCGAACTAACAAACTCATCACGCGATTTAAGAAAGTGGGAGGAGTAGGATATGCTGATGCTGACGCTGACGACAATGATGGTGATGTTGATGATGATATGGAACGAAATCTCCCTCGTGAGCATGAAGGTCTAAACGGCAGACCTATTAACTGTGTTATTGTCTTGTTACGAAAGCCGCTTAAAGAAACAGCTTACATACAATTTTGATGGCAATATAAACAAGAAAACCACCAAAAAAAATTTGCCTATCATCCGATCATCGTTGACGTCGTCATAGTCCCCATCATCATCATCCATGACGACGTCATCGTTTTTTTTACAGAGAAAAATAATCGATTTGGAGGAATACCGAGTACGGCAGGCACAAATATTGCTGTGGCTATGGCCATTTTGGCTATGATGGTGGGATGCAAAAAAAATAGTTAATAAATTCAATAACTGTTTTGTACTCGTCTAAAGTAAATGTTGCTGCTGAAAAAATATAACGGCAGCTGTTTACAAAGTATAATGTGACCGTTGATCAGTACGATGGCGGTAAATGCGATGATGATGATCTATCTCCCCAGTGTTGAATCAAAGGGTGGTGTGTATAAATCTGTTCCACCCACTAAAGTATTGACGTTTTGTGTGTTAAACCGTAACTAAATCAATATTATATGCAACTGTTGATGTTGCGTCTGCCTTGATGGTGGTCAAGTTCATGATTTGATGCATGTCACGGGTAAAAATATATTTATTCGCTGATACATTGATGGCGTTCACAGTGGTCATATGGACTGCTCGTACACGTAACAGACAAGTTGTTGGCGAGCCTAAAACACTGTTCATTGTGTATCATTAATGTTTTTCAATATTTTGGTAATTTTGCCGAAATTTTAATTGTGTTATTAAACTATGAAACGATATTTTTATGACTAATTTAAAAACATTCAAAATTAATTTATATAATTTAGTCTTTTTTAGTTGTAATGAAACTCAAAACCGTAACACAACAAATATTGTATGTTTTGTCGATTATTTTGCAAGAATTGGATTGAAGTAAGCAAATTCAAAATTAAAATAACAAAGATTAAAATAACAGATTTTAAAATTAACGTCTAATTACATCACACACAGCATGTTCTTGTGAGTTTGTGATATAATTTTATAATTTAATAGCGTTATATCAGCTTAAATCCGAATTGAAGGAGACCTAAAAGTCTCGATTTTATTTTGCTATAGTCCAAATATGTTCATTTTCAAAGAGAATATATAAAATAGTGTTGAAGATTGCGCTCCAGAAAGTGTTAGTCGTGCGAAACTAAAGTACTTTGTAAAGTAGGCTGTTCTTAAATGTTATTCATTAGCTGAGGAGCCTAACTTTTATAATCTGTTACATTGATTAAAGCATGATGGTTAGAACACGCGACTATCATGCGGGAGATTCCGATTTCCGCCTCAATGCCAGCCCCCTCGATGTTGTCGACAACAACTTCGCAGTATGTGTCGAGTCAATGGGCATGTCTAGTAAAAGCTTCTCAAACAGTGACGTTCGCATTCGTCAAAAAACAAGTGGGTGCCGTTAGTTGTGAGTCTAAAAATAAAAACGTGTTAATTCACAAAAACGCAAGAAGCTACCCCATACCTCACTCATGAGGTGTAAGGGGAAATTAATTAAAAATCGGACACGTTTTGCTGCACCTATTGGTTCCTTCTATATGTATATTTCTTTCTTTCACTCCTATGGGGAACATAATCTTATTTTTAGTTTGCTTAGACTCAGGTTGACTGTTGCTAGTTCTAACTGAATTTGTTGCTTCCATGTGTACGATGGGCGTCCTCGGCGTCTGCTGTCCTGGGGGTTCCAGTCAATGGCTTGTCTTGCAATATCTTCTAGGGGTTTCCTCCAAGAGTGGCCAATCCAGCACCACTTCCGTTTTCTTATTTCCATGTTTATTGGTTATTGATGGGTTTTATTCCACAGAAGGTTGTTGGTTATTGTTCGAGGCCAATATTGTTCGTAGTATCTTTCGCAGACAGTTGTTTACAAAGGATTGCATTGTTTGTCTCGGATTGCTGCATTCTACGATTCATATCCATAAAGAAGAGTCGACTTAACGTTAGTGTAGAAAATGTTCAGTTTTGTCTTCTAGAAAATAATGCTCGATTTCCACAATGTGTTCAAGGAGCCAAATGCTTGTCGATCATTATTTATGCGGTTGCATATATCTTTTTTGGAACCTCCTGATTTGTCAAGTAGGCTTCCTAAGCAGGAAAAGTTTCAACGTCATCGATAGTTTCCGCTTCGACGTGAAAGTTTTCTGTATTTAATACATTTATCCTCATAGACTTAGTTTTTTTTATATTTATTTAAGACCGCCACATTTCGCTACTTCTTGAAGATCTATCAACTTAGCTTGCATGTATCCGAAGGTGTGGGAAAGTAGAAAAATATCGTCTACGTAATCGAGGTCTTCCAATCTCTCTTGCAGTCCCCAAGTTATGCCGCACGTATGTGCAGTGGCCTTTCGCATCTCCAGATCGAGCACACAATTGAATAATAGGGAGGATAGCTCTCATGAATGCTTCACTCCAGTGCTAATGGGTATCAGTTCGCTCAATAGGTCGTTGTGAGAAACGCGACAGGAAGCTTTTCGGTATAGTCCTTTATTGAGATGAATCAGATTCATTCAAGAGCACTCCATATCATGTCATGGTTGAGGTTGTCGAACGCTTTTTCGAAGTCTATAAAGGTCAAGCCTAAGACCAAGGGAGATCTCCATTCAACAGAGTGCTCAATTATTATTCTCAGACTGTTTACATGGTCAGTGCAAGATTTATTCGGTCGAAAGCTAGCTTGTTCCCTCCGTAGGTCTGGTTCAGTGTTTTCAGCAATTCTCTTGTACAGAATGTGAGCAATAACTTTGTTTGCCATGTTTATGAGCATTTTTCTTCTCCAGTTATTACGTTCGGTTTGTTCACTTTTTTGAGATGTTCGCTATCATTCCCACGGCTAATTCCGGTGGCAAAATTTCAATTTGTCACAATAGTCTGATAGTGGGTATTTCTGCGCTGGATTGAGAGTCAGCTAGAAGCAGTTCTGGGGAGATATTATCAAGCCCCGGAGATTTATTACGTTTGAGCAACCTTATTGCCACACATACTTCAGATGTATCTGGACAGCTTATGAGGATGGTGGTGTTACTGGTATGGGCAGCGCATGTACAAAGGCTTTGTTCAATCCCCGTTGGAGTTGTTCTTCCGCTTCTCGTGACATTATTATTCACTAGTTTTTTGCTAAGCGTTGAAGATCCCTACTTCTGTGTGTTTCTGCAGCTGTTTTATTGGCAATGATATTCGTCCATATGCGTTTATCACGACGTGCATATTTTTTGACCACTTGATCCAGACGATTTATTTCAGCTTGATGAAAAACTTGCTTGAGTGGGTTCGACACCAGTTAGATTGGCTTTCTCCTCCCTCTTTTCAAGTATGAGCTTCCATGACTAATCGGAGATCCATTCCTTACGGACTTCCTTTTTAAACTCAATGTGTTATTCGGCTGCGGTGGTAATAATATTCTTAGCGGATTCCCAATCATGGTTGTCAATGTGAGTACTCGGATTTAATGCGGTTTTCAATTCCTCAGTATAAGAATGGGCTATTTGAGGTTGCTTAAGTTTGTCCACATTAAATATTCTCCGCCTGGTTGGTTTTCTGCTCGTATTGCTGCAACTTTGCAACGGAGAGTTGCAATTATCAAATGATGGTCGCTGGCAATATCGGCTCCTCTTTTACTGCGGACATTCAGAGGTGAACCACGCCATTTTTTACTAATAGTTATATAGTCTATCTGATTCTCCGTAAAACCGGTGGGTGATGCCCATGTCTCCTTATACATTCTTGGTTGAAGGAAAACTGTACCAAAAATGACGACTTTGTTGATGCTACATGTATCCAGCAGAAGTCTTCCGTTATTCGTCATTCGGCCAAGGCCATGTTTACCCATTATCGTCTCTACGCCTCTGTTATGTTTCAGATGATTGTTGGGGCGTAATATCAAATAAATGTCAGATTTCGGGCTCTAGTTCGGAGTCTTATTGTGATGATTCGGTCGGAGTAGGATTTTTATTCAATCATCGCCCTTCTCACTTCACGGAATACCAGGAAACCGACACCATTTGCCCTGGGTTCATCTTTCGGTTTGCCTGAATAGAGGAAGGTTCAGCCGTTTCCTGTAGTAAGTTCTCTTGAGTCACCACAGACACTTTCACAGACACCAAGTAAATTTTTTAATTTTTTGCACAGTTGTGCCAGGCGATATGGTTCTAAGAGCGTCCTTACATTCCAGGTTCCTTTTCTTGTCCTTGTTTTCACTCCAAAAGCCGTCATCAGTTTATTCGGTTTGATTGTATTTCTTATTGCTTCGGTTTTTGTAATCATTGTTGGGTTTAAGACAAACGACTGATTAGGCTATATGTCTGATCCTGGTGCTGGGGAGTGCGCCACCATGCATTAAAATGTCAGCAGTGGGATTTGGTCCACGCATTTAATAGGGTTATTACGCCCATGATCGGTTGACATTACCTCGTTAGGGTTAACAGGAAACACTAAGTCTTTATAAGAGACGGTTGGTGAGGTTGTCATTTGGAAAGGATTATCTTTGTGAACAAATATGATGTTTGTATTCGCATCACTTTCCCATTAGTCTCCCACCTTCAATACAAGTTAGTAACATGTTTACAGGTTTGCTACATGTTTCTAGACCAAGACTAAAACAATGTCATATATTAGGTGATGGTATTTATCAGTCAGTTTACCTGGCAAAAATTACTGTATAGATTGCTATCATTACCCTTATCATTATCAGTTCCCTTAGCTGTACCTTAAAACAATTCTTATATTATCACCAATATATAATAAAAATATTATAAAAATTTTTAATACTTTTAAACTACTGTGCTTTACTCTTCTTCCTTACATACTGGCGCATCCAATCATTTTATTTTGTTATGTATTTTTGCATACTCATACTTACTTACGGTCGCAAGTTATTTTCCATGCCACCACAATCAGATTCAAATCAGGTGTAATAATTCTTATTGGAGACGCTTTTTCGTCTCGGCTACACGTTAGACTCATCCCCTGCACTAGCTAAAAATTTTATATTTTACCCAAATAATTTGCATATGAAGTTTCTTCTCAATAACATTCTAAAGCAAATATATTCAAAATTACTTCAAACCATTCGTAGTTTCAAGAGGAACAGGGAGAATTTTTGTTTTTTAACATTATGGATCAGTGCAATTTCTTCGTTGCATTTTTTTTTGGAAGGAAGACAAAGCATTTGGACAGCATTTGCACGACTCTTGAGTGAATCAAGCTGAAAACAAAAAGACAAACTGTAAGAGATGAGGTTCAAGTGGAAAAACTATAACTACAATAAGGGGAAAATGCAACAACAAGAAATTTTCTTCTATTTTTTTGATTGATCGTGCATGCCAAACTATAAATCCAACGTGATACATTCAGGCGATCAGGCAACAACAAAGTGCATTTCAGTGCTCTTGGTCTATAATGTCAGAAAAAAAATGTACTATCGTTTGGTTATTTCGATTTTTATTTTTCTATAACGATGAGCTTTTGCCATCCTCTGTCATGAGGAGGTAGCATGATAATTAAAGGAATCGATGAAATTTTAATAAAAATAGAAACAAATATATAACATAAAATTGAAATTGCGGAGTATCATACATGTTTGCAATGTTGGCAGTTTGCTTGTGTGGGATTTGAAAAAAAGGTATATTATGTTATTTGTGAAGATTGGCCAAATGGTGGCCAAATTATCCGGAAATCTCTAAGCTCTAATATGTAAAGAAATTTGCTTCGGTGTGATTGACTGACAACATCGCTATCCAAGTATGGATGAGTAAAAATACATACAGACCTAGGCTTGCAACTTGATATTATTCACATTGGGCAGCCACAATAAACAGCAAAGCGCAATTTATTTATCATTTCCCAATGAAAAAATAAAATCACCTACATTATTACTAGGGCGACCATTTTTCAGCACGAAAAAAACGGTTTTCAGTACTTAAAACAGCATGAAAAACCCTTGAAATAAGCAGGATTAATTTTATTTTCAGCATTTTTTATTTTTTTATTTATTGAAAAACAAACAAAAAACAATTTCACATCTATTAAAGAAGTAATAAAAAACAATAAGTAAATTAGCAAAATTATTCAGTCGGGTATTCATACAAAGAAAGTAATTTTCAAACCAAAAAAAAAAATCTTAAATTGAGATTATACCTTGGTCAATGTCACGATTACAATTAAGAACTAAGTGCATTTTTAAATTTTCCAAGGTGAAACTTTTACGCTGGTTTGTAAAAAAATTTCCATATATAGAAAAAACACGTTCCATGTCACACGATGAAACGGGAGCGTTTTTAAAAAGTGTTGATTCAGCAGGCGAATATTTTCCGATAAACGCACTTGTTGTTTTGGAATTTTTAAAAATAATATTGTTGATTTTAGTGATTTCCACAAAGCCAGAATTTCGCGCAAGTACGGCAGTCATTTTTTAAAATAATTTTTATCAGATGTTTTTCTATAGCATGTTGAATTGATTTTACTGTTTCCAAGCTTTCATTCAACGGCAATCCGCTTGACTCAATTTTTGTGATGGCATGCCAGATGCACTTAAAGTTTGTTTTTATGAAGGAAAAGTCGAATTACAAGTTTTCATTAGAAAGAACCTCTTTGCTTTATTGCAATGCTTAAGAATCATATTCGTTAAACTCTTGAATGACTTCCCTTATGTCTTCCAAATAATTAGTATTATACTCCGCTGCTTCCAACCACGTTCCCCATCGTGTCGATATTGGTTTAGGTTATAGAGGCACATTAGGTTTCATTAGTTTAAATTTTTGTTCTCGATAAGGCGCCTGAAAACTATAGGAGTATAACGAATCGAATGATCTAAGCTAACGATAAAAACAGGGCTATTACAAAATCTTGAACACAGGCTGTGTGTAAAATAAGAGGATAGTTTGCAAATTGAATACTATCTGTCATATTTTTATGAACCGCAAAGGCTTGTGATATGTAAAAATTTTCAATTGAGAGAAACATATTTAACAAAATGTATCAAAAATTTAAATAAGGGCGAAAACAGCATAAAAAAGCACAAACCTATTAAATAAGCAAGATTGCTTGAAATCGTTAAATTAAGCAGCATCAGCAATATTCAGCATATGCTGAAAATTGGTCGCCCTAATTATTACACCAACCACCTCTATACGTTGTTTCGTATTCAAATGTCTACATTGTATAAAAGAAACCCATACACATTTGTAGCAAATCAAAGTCATTCTTTAAGAAAATAAAATTCACAATAAAAAAATCGTTCGTAGTCAAAGTAGATTCATATAAAAATTAGTGGAAAATGTTGTCTGTCAAAGTTTATTCTTTTTTTCTTTTCCTTTTTTAGTTTTTTTTTTGTGCTTTCTGTTCGTCGTGTTGTCGGGTCTGGTTCAACTGGACATGATGTTGTTAGGCTGTTTTCCTGGGCACTTTGCATGGTCTCTCCTCGTCATCGTGCTGTGATTTCATTTCCGTTAGCTATTGACCATCATCGTCATCGGCGTCATAGATGGAGCACGTCGATGAGCACCGTCAGCAGCTTTGAACTTTGGCCACTTTTTAATGAATCGCCATAAAGATCGTTAATATTTCTCGTCTTTATTTCCTAGGGTTGGTTAGCTGGCTGGGAATGCTCTAAAGCTAATATAATTTAATTTTGTTGATTTTTGGCAAGTTGTTGCAATTTGTCAAATATGGAATGAAATTAATGATAAGAGTGACCATGTGCTATAAGGAAAAAAGACTTAGATGTGTGCTATTTAGGTAAAAAAGTGATACATTTAAGTAATTTTGTTTATTTACTTTAAAATTGTGAGAGTATTACCGATTTGTATTCACGTACGTTTATGTTATGTCGCTGACATTATACAACTTAATTAATGGCCAACCCTTTAAAAGTGATATGAATAATAGGCATATATTAAAATTCGTACAGATACCTGTTCCCAATTTAATGAAAGAGGCTCTATGTGTACGGCCACCCCTTTGGAAACTGTGTAAAAAAAAACGGACGACTTTAATTGAATTTGCTATATCACTTTAATATTGAACATCACACTTCTGGCGCTTTTAACTGATTTTTCTTAGTAATGGAATTTGCATGATCGAGTCATAATGATGACCACCACCTCTAGCTTTCAACAAATGGCTCGAGCTGGACGAGTCGGCACAGCTGGATGGATGCCACTTTATGCCACAGGTCAATAATCTTGCAAACAGCATAAAAACCTGACCTTTTATTTTGACCTATTGACAATAAAACTTGAAAGTAGAGTTGGCAGCTCCAGTATAAGGTAAAGGTAATGAAATTTAGTAACGACACCACAGCAGGAAAAAAACAGTGATAATAATGACATGAACTCCCTTTAAACCAAATCAAATATTAAAGAATTTCTATAGGAAAATAAATGTCATCGTAGTTATAAAGCACATGGCTATGAGTTAGAAGTATTGAACTGTAATTTATAACATCTCCAAAAGTTGTCATTAAAAGGCTGCATAGAAAAATGGAAGCATACGAGGCTTGTCCAATAGAGCCTAGTAAATATAATCTCCAAAAAATCTGTTGATAACTATTTAACACTACTTCAGAATTTGTTTTTACCAAAGCTAACAACAAAATTTGAAGTAACTAAAACTGAAGAAAGCGAGAGGCGTACCAAGAAAACGGCTGATTTTTATTTAACGGTGGGAGATAGGGGAAAAATGAGAATAATATTTGGATTCGGGGGGTCATTTTACATAAGTATAATCCATTTTGGGTGCATCTTGTCCTGGTCAATGTAAAGTAGGTCTGCCCCATCTGCGCCTCCCGAAGAGTTTATTTTTAAAGATTTTTCAAGGTGGAGCGTTTTTATCTATTCGCACAACACTCCCAGTGCAGTCGTTCTATATGGACACTCTAGAGTTAGTCGAAGTCGTTAAACAAAATTTTTCGAAGTGCTTTAACATTAAAGACTTCCTTACAGGATTTATCGACTGTGTCATTACCCGAACTCTACGGCGTAAAGTAAGACAGTTGGGATTAGTGTACAGTTGGTGTTTGGCCCGTCGAGAGAGGACTGTGTCACTTTTAGCTCGTTGAAGCAGCGCCAAAGCTCAATGTTCCAAAAAATTCTTTAATACTTGAAACAAATGATTTGGAATTATCCCCATTCATCACCAGACCCATTTATGCCGACCAATTCTCAAAGCTCGAAAAGGCCGCAGTAACATCCTATAGTACTCAGCAACTTTTATCTTTATCATAGACATACGCGAGCAGCATGTGACTTATTACAACTGGTATCAGTCATGTTCAATGCAACTTTTATACTATCGCCCTGTCTAAATACTCGCTTGGTTGAAAACGGTTCCGTCAGATTTTTGCTGCCACTGTGTCAGGAATATCGTTAAGGTCGTTTGTTTGCACTAATTGAGAGGGTTTGTTGGAATAGGCACGAATGCTTCAGCGAGGCTGAATGCATGGCCAATGATATCGATATCATCGGCATACGCGAGCAGCATGTGACTTTTGTTGAAAATGGTACCATTCCTGTTTACTGCAGCCTTCCGCATGATCATCTCCATTACGATGTTAAAGAGATTGCAAGGCAGAATATCGCCTTGTCTTAAGATTAGCTTGATAGAAACTGGCTCTGTCAGATTCTTGCCAATTTTCACTGATGACTTCGTGTCAGTCAGTTTCATCCCGCAAAAACGTATTAGCTTCGCGGGGATACCAAACTCAGCCAAAGTATCTAACAATTTCTGACGTATCTAAAGTATACAAACATTCGACATTTTTGAAAAACAGGTTTCGGTTATATTTAAAATTTACATTATTTCAAAAAATCGGTTTTCAAATACTTAATATACACAAAAACAAGAAATAGTGTTATAAACAATTCATTTTGAATATGTTAAAATGGCGTATGGAAGGGAGCGTTTAACAGAAAAAAACATGTCTAAATCTAATTGTAATATTAATTTGATTAATATTATGTTCAAATATTAGCCACCTATTGGGTATCTGAAGCCAGCTTATTAATACGTTTAATTACAAAGTGCAACATATTCTTGAAGGCAGAAAAATTTCTTTACGGGATGAAAGCCTTGACTGGGTCCACACTGGCGTTTTGTTGACGCGCGATTTCAAGAGCTTTCGTAGAAGTATACACAATCAAATGGGGCAGGCCACACTAGCGATTTTTTATCGGGCGTTTTGAACTGAAACTCGCGTCGTAAAAAAACCCGGCGCTGAGTTTGTAGAACGCTCGCGTTTTCAAAAGCTCGCACTCTCTCATCGTGTGTGTGTTTGTTTTATTAGTGACGTTGTTGGTATTACAAAACGCGCGTTAATAAAACGCCAGTGTGGCAAACGTATTCGACGTTGAGCCTTTTTGTGGCGTTCGAGCTTTTGAAAATGCGCGTCAACAAAACGCCACACAGTTGCACCGCCCCATACATTTCTTGGAAAAAATAGAAGGAGTGGTCGTACAGCAATGAAATTTTGCAGAAATACTTCTCTGGGCTAAATTAAGAAATTTTGAAAAAAACTTGGAAAACCGCCTACTGCCACACCCACCACCCATATAACTGCACTTGCCAAAATTTTTATTTTTGGACCTAGGGACTCGAAATTCGGGACACTTCTTAATTGAGTTCTCCTTATAGAAAAAAATTAAACATATTGTGAATGCCACGCCTACTTTAGATTTTACGCCCATTGAAAGTTGTAGATTTTAGGTGTTTTTCTTCCCTGTCTAGAATCATATAAAAATTTCATATAAGTTTAAAAATTTTAATTTTTATTCAAAAGTTAAACATGTGTTGTCTCCATACAACACTACTTCGTAGTCTATGATTGGTGTGATTTCGTCATTTATGCTGCCTTCGGAAACGAGTACAGATCTAAAGTATTCTCTACATAGATTTCCGTCTCTGTCCTTTTTTCTTTTTGGTAGAATTTTCAGATTTCACCTCTATCCCTGTATTTTGCGATATCCTGGCTCTCTCTTTTATTGCACAGACTCTTTTTCCGCTTGAACAGGCGTTTTATCTCCTTCCTCTTCTCATTATAACGCTCCGTCACCGCACTTGTTGTCATTAGCTGCAGATTTGCTTTGTATGCAGCATCCATTTCCTCAGACATTTCGCGACATTCATCATCGTTCATTAGAACTAGAGGGGTTTGTTTGAAGTAATTGCGAAAGTTTGTTGGAGTAGGCATTGGCTATCTCGATGGTATGCAGCTTTGTGATATCTAGCTTCCTTTGCGTTTGGTGACGAGTGTTTTTAGCTCTACTTAATCGTGTGCATAACTTGCCTGCAACTAGGTACCCACTAGGTTGATCAACTACCACGTGATCAATATGATTTCTTGTATTTTGATTAGGAGATATCCAGGTTGCATTGTGGATATCTTTATGCGGAAATCTGGTTCCACTCAGAACCATGTTTCCTGCCGATGCGAAACTAACCAGTCTGAATCCATTATCGGAGGACGTTGGGAGCTCAAAAAGACTCAAATAAGAAAATTCCTTATTCGTATAGCTATTTCGAGATATTTATGGAGCGGGTCTGCCGACCTTGACTGGGCAGGTCTATCCTGGGTGTCTTGGGTGGCAAGGCACAATCCCACAATCTTGTTGTGGCTAATGAAGGTTGCCACTGCCCGCTGCGGGGAACCAGTCGCTGAACCGCAAGGGGTTAAAACTGGAAGTAGTTGGTTGACATGGGATTTACACGTGCAAGGTCTCCAGTGCTTGTTTTTCTGTATCTTTTTAATCTCTCGAGCGTTCAGACTGACCTAGCCCTAGAAATACATAGTTGATTTTCCCCATCGTCGAGTGGAAGGGGTCTGGAACATTCCCCGCCTCCCACAGGTGAGGGTAATATGCCCAGTGTCTTCAGCACAGCGTGGGTAAGGCATTCACGGCGATACACATGTAAATTTCTAGTGGAATCAGCAAATTAATTTCATATTTTTTTTTTTTGGCAAATTTTATATTAATTTCCCCAATTTGTATGTACTGCTCACTGAAACATAATATGCTACTTTCATCAACAACTAAATCAACGTTTTCACTTTCTTTCCAACCTACTTGTCAATAATTCCCCTTAGCATGTTAAAGGTATAATCTACTTAAGTACAAATTATAGAGCACTGGCAAAAATAATACTTGAACTTGCCGTTAAAGTTCACGAGCAGATCTATTTGTAATTTATTGAACCAATTGTACACAAGTGACCACAACTAATACCACACACACACACACATACAATTACTTTGCTATACAATTCAATTCATTCAAGTGATCAATACTAAAAATCAATTGCCACAAATTCACATTCATCACACAATGCAGCCGGACCGACGGACAGACAGCGCTCAACTTGCTATGTATTGTTTAACATTGATCGACACTTTGTCAGTTTGAAGTTAATTCATTTAGATGATGCCTGCAAACCTCCTCCACCAATGACTCTTTACACCGCTAAAATAGCTGAATGGTGTTAAATTAATGTTCGTGTTGTTGATAATTTTGCAATGGACAGCCGATGACGATGGGACAGACTCACTTGTCTTCATTAAGTTGTTGTGGCGGTGAGGGACAATGACGACCCCACACAAGAAGTACAATTCGCATACAGACATCCCACATCCACAGCCAGCGAGCGATCCATCACTGAGTGCATGGAGCAATTGATCCATGTGTCCATTCATAGTTGGTGTGAGTTCCCATTTGTTGTTGGTATAATTTCATTTGGTTGTTGTATTACAAATTTGTTTACATCGACTCAAGTTATTGAGGGGGAGAATGGACGGACGGACATAAGCCACAATTGCATTAAGTGTCAATTGTTTTGTTGCATGCAGTCTTCTTTTGATTTGGATAATTATGGTCAATTGTATTTGGATTTTTTTATATTTTAGTTTTCAAGTTAAAATTGTTGCTATTGATATTGCCGTTGTTGTTGATGTTGTCGTGTTGTTGGCCAAATTGTATGTTAATGTCGACTTGGTGTCAGTATTAAAATAACTTTCTCTCAGTAAAACTCAGAAGAAAAGGTCAATGGAACATGTGTCCAAGGGACATTGAAAATTTGTAAGGATGGTAATAATGACGGAAAAAACTTGTAATTGTACATTTTTAGATTATTTCTGATTTCACAAAATTTGATAAAACATTTTATTTCAAACACGTTCATCTCAATTACAATTTTATTCCTCTAACATAAATATTTTAACTCATAAGTTTTCATTAATATCAGATGTCTCATAATTTTAATTTCATATATCTTAGTAATGTTCATACAATAGGAACTTCAATACTAACCGAAGCACAGTGTCCATATCTCAATATTACCCCCATTTCGCCCCCCTTGAGGCGGTGTTGTTTCAGACATTAAATTTAAATGGAATTAACACGGTTAATTAGGATTTTAATATAACACAGCTGTGAACGCATTGCTTTTGACATCAATGTTTATGATCACCTTGGGCGGGTGGAATACAAAGATATTGTGCTTTTGGCGTCATATGGGGGAGACTCTATAGTACAGCAAGAAGGGGGTGATAGCGACAGTAGTTTTGATTCTGAAACATGGATTTATAGAAAGAGTTTTATGTCACATCTTGGTCTCATAAACATGATAAAATTGTCATTTTACATAAGATTATCTAAAGCACAAGCCGATAAGTAATAGCACGAGACAAGAAATTGGGGGGCATTTTGTTAAGAATAAGAAGAGGGGAAATGATATGTAGCAGCCCATTGATCGACTATGGTGTAGTAGTAGTAGTAGTATAAGTAGGAAATAACTTTACCTTACAAAGTTCAGCCGGGCTGAAATATATTTAATCTTCTCCTATACTTTCAATCTGCGATACTATGTGCTTTGTACCTGCAAACCTTATAAACATATATTTTTGATACAAAATATATATTTATGTCCGTAACACGTTAAGAATATTTAAATAGTATATTCGTGGACTTACAGTATCAATGTCCTTAGGAGTAAGGACATGTATACTACATTTGGATGCCCAGACTACGTTATGTAAGTTTTACTAAAAAAACAGGAAAGCTATAAGACCCAAAATAAATGTGGCCTATATGTCCGTTTTGGGGGAGGTCATAATGTCCAAAATTTTGTTGACTATTGTTGGATCGTTGTTCGACGAGAGAGGGCTTTGTCATTAAATCGCTTGCTTAGCTCATAGTAGCAGCGGTTAGCGATCAATGCTCGTCTCTTCGTCTGCAGGCGGACTTTATTCTTATTAATTCCGTTGGTTCCTTAAAGCAACTTGGAGTATCAATAATAGTTTTCGTTTCTGCCTGATCGCGTCTAACTGTCTTCGCTATGTGTGTGCAGGCCGTCCTCTCTTTCTGCTACCTTGAAGGTTTCAGCCAATAGCATTGCGGGTTACATTCCGGGTGGTCTTCGTAGTGCGTGGCCAATCCATTGCCATTTTATTCTCAATACTTCGGACTGTATTTGGCTTTGACAAGTGCGTGCCAAAAGGCATGTGTTCGTTATTCTGTTGGGCCAGAAAATTCTTAATATTTTCCTAAGCCATTAGTTGGTGAAAACATGCAGCTTGTTTACGTCATTAGCAGTCATATTCTTGATACGTTTTGTTTACGGCGGATCCAATTTAGACAAAATCATTTACCACTTTAAGGCCATAGTTGTGAACGTTCACGCAGCGTCCCAAACGAGTGGTCTTTTTGTTCTTTAAAACAAATATCTTCGGTTTGTCCTCATTTACCACCAGACCTACTACTGTCGACTGCTTCTCATTGCATGAAAATACCGCAGTAACATTTTGCAGTCCTCGGCCAATGAAATGGATATCATCGGCATAAGCGAGCAACATGTTAATTATATTAAAGATGGTATCAGTCGTGTTTACTGTAGCTTTCCGCATGATCATCTTCATTATGATGTTAATGAGATCGCAAGACAAACAATCGCCTTGTCTAAAGCCTCGCTTGTGAGCACATGGCTCTGTCAAATTTTTATTTTACTGAAGACTTCGTGTCGGGCTTTGTCATCCTGTAAAGTCGTATCAACTTCGCGGGGATATCGGACTCAGCCATAACATTTAATAGTTTCTGTAATCGATAAACAGATGGTATGTGTCGATCTGCATTTGTAGTCTTTTGTAGGTTTTATCGTAGAGTGAATATCTGGTCGGTCGTGGATTTATCAGGTCTAAAGCCACATTGATATGGTCCAATCAGGTTCGCTAGAATGGGCTTTAGTCTTTCACATAATACACTGGACAGAACCCTGTATGTGATGAGCAAAAGGCTTGTCTCGCGATAGTTTGTACAGGACATTCTTAAGCGCAGGACGTAGAACACTCAGATTCCAATCACAGGGGATGCATTCCTTTAGCTAAATAGTGCTTATGAGCTGGTGCATGCACGTTACCAGCTCATCGCCACCGGTCTTAAAAAACTATGATGGCAGTCCATCGACTGCCATGGCTTTATTTATTAGCCGTACAATTGCCGCGCTAATGTTGTTTTGCAACGGTGGTGGCTAACCAACTCCGTCGGCAATGATTGATGTGATTTCGTTAGTTATTCTGCCTTTAGGCCCGATCAGAGTAAGAAAGTTTTTCCTTCATATTTGCAGTGCACTCTGCGTTTCCGTGACTAGATACCATCACAGTTCTTACAGGTAAAGATCCCTGTTCCAAAAACTTCGCTTTTGACGTTTTAGTAAAACTTTCGGGCTTTAGCTCTATCCCTGTACATTTCGACATCCTGGCTCTGCCTTTTCTTTCATAGACGCTTTATCCCCACTTCTCATCACATAGTCCCGTCACAACAAGCGGTACCATTGGTTGCAGTATTGCCTTGCATGCAGCACGATAATATGTGACAGTCTTCATCGTACCAGGGTTTGTCTGAGCGTTGTTTCTCATAACAAAGTATGATCATGTCATGTAAAATTCCAAGTATGTTGCCAATGTGTGTCGGGAATACCAGGCGGCTTGTTTTGTTTGATGTATTAGATAGAGTTAGTAGGAATATGCATTGGCTATCCCGGTGCTTTCCAGCTTTGCTATGTCTAGCTTCCTTTGTGTTTTGTTACGTGCCTTTTAAGAACTATTTCATCGCGTGCTAATCCGCGTTAATATTGACACACCGCATCACACGTACGTCGAACACGCTTGAGACATGCCTTCCCTTTATTACCACATGATCAATCTAGTTTGCTTTCATTTAATCAGGCGATATCCAGGTTACGGAACCAGTCTGAATCTGTTATCGGAGCTGTTGTCTTGTATACTAAGTTTTCTGATTGCTAATCTAAGAGCTTCTTCCCTTCCTATTTCAGCATTAAAATCTCCTAGAACAATTTTGGAAAAAAGTCCCGATGAAGCCACCAACCCATAAATCGCACCAAACAGTCACTCTTTGTGGGTTCATTGGTTTTTCGACAATCATTCTTGGATTATCATTCGCCCAAATGCGGCAATTCTGCTTATTGACAAATCTACTGAGGTGAAAATGTGCCTGATCACTGAAGTTGATTTTCTTCCAAAATTTATCATCCACTGTTGCCATTTCTTGCCACCATTCTGAACATTGACGATGGTCAAGAGGCTTTAGTTCTTGAGTCAATTGCACCTTGTAAATGCCAGTCTTTATGCATAATGTTCATCAAGGACAAGCGTGAGAGTTGCAATTGTTGGGCAAGACGACGAGTTGAGGTGGACGGCTCTTTAGCAACACTATCGCGAACAGCAGCAATATTTCCTGCAGTACGAGCTGTAAGCGCATGCACTGGTATTTTTACATCTCCTACAGACCCGGTTTGTTCACATTTTTGCATGAATGATCAGAACGCACATTTAGTCGATTAAATTGACCGAAAAAATATGCATTTTGATTTGAACGCCCATTTTCATATTAAGAGTTAAATTGAATTAGTCTGAAACTAAGAAATATCAAATGAAATGCAGAAAAGAATTTGACGTTTAGGTGTGGTTCACATTCAACATCGGCCATTACAATTTAATCACCCAATACAATAATGAAAATGTGCTCGCGAAAAGCAAATTTTAATATGATTATGTGCACTGATTTATAAGTACTGAAGATGCAGTACAAAAATGTCCTTTCTTCCCTTGAAAAACCCTAAGTAGAAATTAATACAGTAGACTACGGATAAGTGCACATCGGTTTTCGCGCCACTTTTTGTGCACTTATGCGGTTTTTGCATTTATACAACACTCGGATAATTGCACAACTATTGCATATATACAATCATTGCATAAGTGCACGATTATTGCATTTATACAAACATTAGATTTTTTTTATTAAACTGTAACACCAGTATAGTTTGGACGGTTTTTAATTATATTTGGTTTACATTACATTACAGGTTTTAAATAAAAACTTATAAAATCATTTCAGTTTAAGGTAATAAAAATCACAAATTTATATTTCATTGGTTTAGTGTTTTTCATATTTCATACAAAAAAATTAAAAATATTTAGTTCTGTGTCAAAATAATAAATCATTGCAACCATATTTTGCAACATTGTTTTCTGCAAAATACATATTAAATTGCACTCAATTCAATTCACCTAAACCACGTGTGCTGAAAAAGTCTGAAATCTTTTTTTTGAACCGTGTTTTCTATTCCAACCTTATATATTTTTTTCTCCAGTTTCTCTAAATCATAATCTACATTTATGTAGTATGAGAGATTTGCATTTATGCATGCAAAGTTGTACTAAAAAAGTACTTTCAGGTTAGCAAAAGTTGTGCATTTATCCGGTTTTTGCATTTGTGCGTGTTGCACTTATCCGTGTATTTTTGTTTGTAAAAGTATAAAAAAGGCTAATGGCTTCAAGTTCCAGTGCACTTATGCGGTTTTTGCATTTATGCGATGTGCACTTATCCGTAGTTTACTGTAGTCCTAATACAGTTTATACTGCTTTCAGTGCATTATTTGTGCTTCCTCTTTACATCTTTGAAGCCATTTTCTCGCTAGGTATAACCAAACCTAACCTATACCCTAAATTATGGAGGCTATCAGCAAAAGCCAATTAGTATATGTTGCATTTTCCCCCCTTCTTCCAAATAATGTTAAAGGGAAAACAACAGAAGATTTACCTTCCCCTCTAGACAGCGCTGTTTTTATCTTTTCTGTCTGCTGCATTCGCGACAGCCTTATGACAGACAAGTGCTAATGCCACCATTTTCCATATAAGCAGCAACGATTATATGTCTCATCGTTTTCGAGGGTACTTAACACTCAAAATGATTTCTTCAAATCAATTGTTCGCCAACCCTATGCAACCCCACCTTTGGGATATTTAAAAATAGGGGAATCTGTACAAAATAAATTTCGAATGGACTTTTCGTTTAAGAAAATTTATGGTGATTTTATTATTCCCGAAAAACTCGTGAAAAATGAAAATTACATTTTCTTCAACACTTGCCATGGCATGTGTTCCCCCCCTAGTTTAGCGGTTGTATCTAAAATTGCTGACTGTCTGGCTGTGCAGACCTGACTAGGCACCGCACCGCACATGTGTCGTACATTTGAGATTTATAGAGAAATCCTTAATTGTTGACAATTTTCTTTTACATTTTATGGTTAATTTATTTTTCTCTATATGTTGTTCACTCGTGCAAAGTCATAAAAATCTAAAGCTAATTTTAAAATCAAAATGTTTTAGAAAATGTTTAGATTTTACCGTTGATTGATTTTCATCAACTTGTGTGGCTAGGAAAGTGCGTGAAATTCTCCCTTTGGTGGATACGCTTGAAAATCAATGTTATTTTGACATTTGTGGCTGATGATTTTATTGGGAAATTTCCGAGAATTTGTTAAGACTGTGAAGAATATAAAAAAGATATAAAAACTTGCAGTTTTATTGATATTTAATGTTTATAATGAATGTCCAAACTTTGTGATTTGACAATCCAAAGTCTGCGAATGAAATTTAAGTAGAAGTAATGCAATAAAAAGTTTAGCCCCAAATATTGATATAAAATCAAAACAATAGATTTGTGGTAGTAAAATTATAAATTTTATCACTAACGCTGGTAATAGTGCATAAATATTTAGTATCGATTTGTTCAAGCTCACAGCTATAGGTGTATTGTTTTTAGCATCATAAAAATTAGCAAATTAAAAGCAAACAATTAATTTGGAGATATAAATTGCTGATAGTTCTTAGCTTATACTTATGGAAATGGACAGACTAGTTGGAAAGAATTAGAAAAAACTCGACGATAATAAGAAAATAGGAGGACGAATGGTATTTTATGTATTCTTATTGGATGTTTATAGTGATACTTACCTAAAATGGAAATCCGGAAGATGACATTAACTAGCTACCACGTATCCCAGACTTATCTCTAACAGATTTTTTTCTTTGGGGATACCTTACAAGTAAAATTTTCAATAGGAAACCAGTACTACTTGGATTTAATTAACATATTCGCAAGGGAAAGGAGAAAGATGTTACGAAACCCCAGTCAAGTTGTCATTCAAAATAGCAGCCCTAGGTTTCGGCAGTGTCAAAATAAAAAAAGGATAAAATTATTGTGCAGTTTCATAATAAATAAACAGTTTCACTCTCATTTGTCTAGTTTGTGTGACATCGTTTTAGTCCAACCAGCTTTTTTCTCGAAAAATATTTCCTGATAAAGATTCTTGAAACTTTTTGGCATTCCGATATAGAAACAGCTGATAAACGTAGGTGGTTCTGCCTGACATAAAGTCTACAGCGAAGATTGACACGGTTCTTTCGAGTCATTTTACATTAAGAAGGGAATAAAATATATAGAAAATATGCAGCAAAAATATTTACAACTTGCTTGTGTACACCGATAACGTTATTAGTAGTGGTCAAAACAGTGAGATGTTACTGCAATCTTTAAATCCACAAGAGCTTCACAGAACTGGAACAATTGAAAAGAAAAACATATAACTTATAAGAGCGCAAAATAAAGTCTGCAAAGAAGACCTGGAGAGAATTCTTTAGTTCAGTTGAAGACAGTTCCGAAACCGTATGGAGAAGTAATCTACTGGCCTCTACTCTCAAGAAACCGCTGCGTGATTGGACAACATCTAGTGATGAATCAGCTCTATATGACTCGGATTTATTAAACGTTCACTTTCAGTCAAACAATCTACTATGTATGGAAGGCTTTCTTGATGTAGACGTAACACCCGATATCATAGCCATGACACTATCAAACCTGGGAGTAGACCTCAGTATTAAGAGGCTTGTGTACGATCTTCTTACAAAGAGACGTATCAGGGCCAAATTAGTATCATCAGACTTAAGTAGAGTTATATAACTAGGTGGTTTTTTTCTAACCCTACTATGGAATCTCACTATGAACGGTATTCCGTATTCCTTAGACGTATATGCAAACGATGGTTAGCTTCGCAGCAGGAAGGAACATGGTAGTGAGTGGAACCAGATTCCAGCACAAAGTAGAGTAGATTACAACCAGATTCCAGCACACGGCTATCCCCCAATCAAAGCACCAAAAATCAAATTGATCATTTGGTAATTGATGGCATGCATGCATCTAGTGTCATGGACGTGCGTGTGATCCGTGGTGCTAATATTGGCTCGGATCATTACCTGGTCGCAGCCAAGGTGCGCACAAGATTGAGCAGAGCAAAAAACGCATGTAACTAAACACAAAGAAGGCTGGACTCCAACCAGCTCTCCCATCTTTTACGACACAACGCCTGCACATCTGATATTCCCGATACACAGTGGCAGCATATTGCGCATTCCATGGCAACCGCCACAACAACCTTGCTAGGATGTTAAAACGGCTTTCAGACGAATCCTGGTACGACGAAGAATGTCGCATAGCGTCTGAGGAACAGAATGTTGCTTATAGGGCAACGCTACAGCCAATTGTAAGCCGAGCTGTTAGGGAACGGCACAAAGAGACAGTGAAACAGGTGAGACAGCTATTAAGCGAAAAAAGCGTCAGATAAAGGGACGGGAAACGGAGGATATCGAGCGATACAGAGATAGAGGTAAGCCCCAAAAGTTTTACCAAAAAGTAAAAGCAATCGGCTACGGCCATGGCTCCCCTCCTGTAAGGACAACGATGGAAATCTGGTTAAAGATACGCAGAGTGTGCTGAATATATTGACAGAACACTTCCAGCAACCAGTGGTTTCAGATGTCAGCGCACGTCAAGGTATCACGTCAATTGTCGAAGACGGCTTAGATTGCATACCACCAAGTCAAGCCGAGGTAAAAAGAGCAATATCGCGGCTGCAAGTTATTAATTTCAACGAATCAGGAGTATACTCGTTTGGGAAACTGCGTGAACGTTGACAACTATAATTTCGAGGTGGTGGTCTACCTATGCTCCGCCATCAACAAAACAAATAACGTCAACCTCGAGATCCGGGAAGAATCCTGCTTGCTAATAAATGCTACTACGGACTAAGTAAGCGATTTAATGACAGAGCCCTCTCCCGACGAACAAAAATCCAGCTATACCAGATACTGGTTCTGCCTGTCTTGATGTATGTATTCATAATCCTGGGTTAAGACACAAGCGGATGAATCGGTTCTGGCAGTATTCGAGAGAAAAATACTCCGTAAAATATATGGGCCCATCATCGTACACGGAGAATATCGGCGTCGAATGAATCATGAGCTGTACGAGCTGTTCCCTGACATTGACGTGGTGCAGCGGTTGCGTTCGCTAGGTCATGTTGGCCGCATGGACGAAAATGCTCCAGCTCGAAAAGTCTTTGACAATAAACTCGATGAACGGCGCAGAAGAGGGCGATCAAAACTCCGTTGTCAAGACCAGGTTACTGAGAACCTCGCAGAACTTGGTGTTACTAACTAGAGAAGAAGCGCAGAAGATCGAAGCGTTTATAATATTTTTCTACGTGCGGTGTATAATCCAATAGAATTGCAAAGAAGTGCCAGCTAAGTAAGTAAGTATATGCAGACGATATGGCAATATCAGTCAGGGAGTAGTTTCTGAGTACACATACAGCGTGTGTGCGGGCAAAAACGGTCCCAAAGCAAACCCGTAAGCAAGCTTCAAGCCTCAAAGCAGAGGTGAAGTTCTAAGATGGGCAAGAACGGACAAAAACTTCTCACACTTCCTTTACAAATTGCCCCTTTGTGGAGGGTAGTCCCTTGGATTATATTCGTAGCAAGCTTCTATCCCTCTAGCGGAGGTTAAGTTCTAAGATTAGCCCGATCGGTCCAAAACTAGCCCCACCTTCCATACAAAAACCTTTTTTTGGGGGTGTGTGTCTGGCTGTCCCCATGATTTGAGCAAGATCGAACAAAAACTAATCCCATAAACTCATGCTTTTTGGGAATGTCCGCCTGTCTGTCCCCGCGGTTAGAGCAGTAGTTTAAGAGCTATCAAGCTGAAATTTTGTATGCAAGCATCTATTTATTAAGCGAAGGTTAAGTTCTAAAATGAACAATACCGGACAAAAAGTACTCATAAAAACTTCAGCTTTTTGGGGTAAAAAAGCATAACAATATTCTCAGCTCATAAAAACAATTCAAATAAGATATTTGACATTGTAGTAAAAAATTACTTACAGGAAATGGATGTGGCAGATAAAATGTAATGTCCACCATTTCCCCTTTTATTCGGTAAACAGTTTATAGTTGTAGTGCAAATAACCAGTTTTATCACCAAATCTGAGCTTCGGCCAAATCTTAATTTTTTTTTAAAAAAAATCTCAAATTCTTTTTCTGCGCCTTTTAATATACATGTTTGCAAAAACCTCGCGAAATTCGGAGAGATGATCCGAAATGAATGTGATCGGTTCCCATGGAATTACTAACGGGGTAAAATTCGGTTTTTCGTATCTTTACGCCCTTATAAGCCAGTGACGTGGTTGAATATTAATCGGTTTTAAGTTTTTCATCGGATTTGGAATGAAAAGACTGCGGCGCTTTCCGTCGATATATAGAATTACATAGATAACTTGTCAATATGTCTATTTTTGCCTCGAAATCGAAAACTTTTTATTTTTTTTAATTATTTTTTAAGTTTGATGAAGTTTTTAGCTACTTTTTTGTAATGTAACCTTTTTGTTTATTATTTTATCCAGAAAGTGAAATTTTTTATGATTAAAATCATATCTGTTTGTCAAAATCGATTAACAAATGGTTAAGTTATTTATGATTTTCGAGGAACGCAATTTTCATATCTTATTAATTAATATAAGTTTTACGGTGATTTCTTACAAATTCTTAGTGATTTACATACCTGCACAACAACGTTACCTGCAATATAAGAAGGTTAACAACAAATTAGAACATCAAAATATTTGAAGTATTTGTTTCATTACACTGTACGACACGATTTATCACCCATGATCAAACTGACCAGATTCTGAAAATATAGCTAAAATAAAAATATACGTATTTCCCAGTTTTTCTAGATCAGCTCATTTAAGTTTTTTACGAGCAATTCAATTTTTGGAACGAAACTTCCATACAATGACTTGAAAGTGACTTCTTCCTGTTTGCAGAACTCTGCGAGTTGTTAACGGATTTTGATGAATTTTTTTTATTGTTTTTCAAAAGGCCAGAAGCTGGTTCTGACGAAGCCAAAATTTAAAATTTGTCACAAATTTAATTTGTCAACAAATTTTCCTAGTCAGAACCAGCTCCTAGCCATTTGAAAAACATTAAAAAAAAAATTGTGACAATTTTAATATTTGACATTTTGTGACAATTGAAATTTTTGACAAATTATAATTTTGGACTTTGTTAGAACCAGCCCCTGGCCATTTGAAAAAAAATCATCAAAATCTGTTGACTATTTGTTTGTGACAAATTTAACTTGTGACAAATTTTAAATTTGGGCTCGGTCAGAACCACATCCAGGCCATTTGAAATACATTAAAAAAAAATCGTCAAAATCTGTTAACAACACTCTAAGTTCTGCGGACAGGAAGAAGTCACTTTCAAGTCGGTGTATGGGAGCTTTGCTCCAAAAATTTAATTGCTCGTAAAAAACTTAAATGAGCTGATCTAGAAAAACTGGGAGACACTTATGTTTTTATTTTAGCTATATTTTCAGAATCTGGTCAGTTTGATCATGGGTGAGGTCAAAAGTATAAATTTGTCCTACAGTGTTATAGTTTTATATATATATATAACAAAATTTCTCATTCCTCAATTTATAAAAATTGGCAGCAAAAATTTAATTAATTTTTAAAATTAAAAATCAATGCAAATGATTCCACCAAAAACATCATAAACAAAAAAAAACAACATAGCCACCAATACATAAACCCTTACTTAACAAAATAACAAAAATCCCAACAATAATATTACCGAAAAGATCAACAACGGCCACATCAACCATGACTCCCTTGAACTCGTCTTTAGGTTACAACAGGCAAACAAACTGAAAACTGATGTCATTTCAAGGAGCCGATAACAAATGTCCTACAAACCCATAACATAACTTAAACATTCACTTTTAATGTCACATATTGGCGACACCAACCACCAATAACCAAACGACAAGACTAAACAGCTCCACCACTACCACCAAACTGGTCGCTTGGGCGGATGAACGTACAAGGATCGATACTTTCGGGCGGTGAGGATGACTATGGAGAGAGAGAGAGAGAGGAGAAACGAAATTAAAACAAATTAACTGATGATCAGTGTCAATTGGTATGCTTAAAACACGTAAATTCAAATCACACCAAAGATAAACAACACCAACAACCTCAAAGCGATCGAAGATCCAATCCACCAGCACAATTCCTCGCCATTTAAAATGAAATGAAATTCAAACCAAACTGGGCAATACCATACAATTCCACAGACGGACGGACAGACAAAAAAGGAAACAATCTGTTGCATCAATGTGGCCATAGAGTGCACCAGCGAATGTAGTCCCATCTGAGATCTTTGGCTTTTGGGTGTGAATATGGTCTGAGGATTACAGGTTGGTTGAATGTGTGGTTGTTTTTTGTTGGCCGAACGTTCCGTCGGTTATGTTTTCTGTGTGAATTTATTGGTATGGCGGCGACGATTCGCCAAATTCCCCATCAATTTTGTATCGATGAATTTTAACGATATTTGCAATTAATAACTGTCAATTTTTATATATTTTTAAGGCATCTCTGTTTAGCAGACGTGGCTTTCCTTCTTTTCAAAGAAGTTGATGTTAAGATATTGTATAAAACAGAAGACGAGGCCAATGTGTGAGGAAACGAGAACAGGTTAGGTAGAAAATTGATGGAAGTTGTAATGTGAATTATTGAAGTTAGAGGACTTGAATAAAATACTTTTAAGGTATAATCAAAATGAAAAACATATAAAAGTCTTATGGTTCTAGAAAATATTTTAGATTTCGAAAATACTCGTAACAGGTAACTTTTAAATTGATTTTTCATAAACCATAATAAATGATATCATAAAACGATAATAAATTGGTCTTCGTTTTAGAATACCAATAATTTACAAAATTTGTATAGGCGGAACCGAAAAAAAATTGTTCTGCTTGACTCTAGAAATTGACGTAAGACATCATACGACTCCAGGTTAATATAACCAAAAATTAGGTTATACAGTTTATCTTTAGTTGTTCAAACGCCAACAGTAAACTTCCCAAATTTAACATACCGCTTATAAAATCCAAACATTACACACAAACGCAACTATGTTCTTCTCTTAGCCTAATAAGAACAAAAAACTAGGTTTATGGTCACAAGTTTCTAGGTCATTTTAAAGATAAGCCTAAATGTGTAATCTAAATCGTTATTTTGTATCTTTGGCACATCCGTTAATAACTTTATTTTAAAATATTCAATTGTAGACATTAATAAACACATTAAAATAGTTGATTATTTGTATACCGGTAGACGTTTGGCTCATCATCGTCATCATCATCTGCAGAGCATCAGCATCAACTCCATCTGTTTCATCATGAGCTAACGCTACAACCAACGTCAGCATTGAAAGAAACCCATCATTACTTTATTATTCTGTTTTACGAAACAATTGATGAAGTTTTTGCGGTTTCCATTTCAATACGCTGGATTCTCTGCTTATTGATTTGAACTTTGACCTGAGACTCTGAACACAGTCTGTTAGTCAGCAAGTCAGAAATAAAAAAAAAACAAAAACAACCGATAACCAATGCAGACGTCCAACTTTGAATGCAATATTTCTTCGGAAAGAATCTTTAAAGTAAAATCAGCGCACATCTACCCCCACACACATTTGCAATAGATGCAATTTCAACTTGGATGATGACGACGATGATGATGATGGTGCAGGCCAGACCATTGGGTGATGCTGCCAACCACCGTTGTTGCCATCAGAGATGCTGTAATAATGGCTTTGACCATTAAAAATTATAATGTCTAAAGTAGATAGACCACTAGCGTATAAAAATATTATAAGATGATTTAAGTTTGATATCATATTTGAAAAACTGTTGAAAAACGAAGTTTGATTTTGCACAGCATAATAAGAGTTTGTTTTTGTTTTTTTTTTTGTTTGTCCAACAAAAAGTGTTACAAGGCGCATTTTAATATTGCATTGTTTCAATACTCTATAAAAATAAAAATTATTGAATTCACCTTAAGCGCAACACGTGCTATGTTTCTCAAAAATATTTTGCATTGTAAGAATATAGAATTTAAGAATTTTAAGTTATTCTATGCACAGGGGTATGTTGAATTCCTGGCGTTTAGAGGTTATAATTTTTCAAAATGGGTCGCTTTTCTCTTGAAGCAAATTCGGAAATATAAAAACATTCTTCCAAAGTTCTGTATCTCAAACGGTAAGATATCTATGACATAAATTCGATAGAAAAAGGGTACAATAAACACTGTTTGTAGAAGCAATTGTGAAGCGTGTTCGTCTAATGCATTCCGAAAAAAATATTTCCAATGCAGATGAATGTTTGCTCGAATTAATCAATGGGGAGCACGGCCCCGCCGCATACGCCATAGTTAGTCTCGTTGGGTACACAGAAAAAAAATCGCATTCGAAATTTAAGTTTAAAATTCTTATTTTTTGCAGAAAAAATTCTTCAAGATTTAGTACTAATAGTACTAATTATTCCTAAAATAAGTAAAATACGGGATAAGTTCAACAATGTAAGCGTAGAAATGATTAAAATTAGAATGAAATTCTCGAATTAAGTATGTACGAACTTAATTGAAGAATTTTAAGTAAGAACTTGTCCATTGTCAAGTAAAAAATTCTTAGAATAAATATCAAATTTTATCTGATTTAAAGTAAGAATAAAAAATCTTACATAAATCTCTGAGAAAAAATGTTTGGGAGAGAAATAACATTTACTCTCTTAGCTTAATGAGATTAATTCACATTCTAAATTTAAGTTTAAAATTCTAATTTTTTTGCAAAAATCGAACCTAAAAATCTGAAGAGCTTGTGTGAATCAAGAAACGTGAGATCTTCGATGATGCCATTTTCGCACCAGTGTGTTTTGACTTCTCGATACTTTGTAATGATAGTAAAAAAGCAAAGCAAAAGGGTACTGATTAGATAGATTGGCAACTATTTAATTAGATATCCGCACATTACATAGTGGAACAGTGAAAAAAAATACAAGAACTTGACAGTATAGGTTCAATTCTACTACCGAAGTGTAAAACCCTATACTCAGTTTGCGAGATTGATGACCAATTTTTTTATGGACCCCAAGACATTCTCAAAATCAGTGAACCCCTCGAAAAAAGGTGTCATCAGTTGTTGTCCAACAGCTAACTCACACTTCGTGATAGCGCTTAACTATATGCTGCAATAATAATAATAGAATGAATAAATAAATAAAAAACTAGTAAGGCGGTTATCTTCGGCTATGCCGAAGCTCAGATACCCTTCACCATTTGTAAAAATGGTGGTAAAACTGGTTATTTGCACTACAACTATATTTTATTAAACTTTGTACCACAAAACAGGGGAGATGATGAGAAGTGGACGTTACTTTTAGCTTCACACATCCATTTTGTCAATAATTTTGTATCGATTTTATTCGATTTACCGATAAGTTTATGAGTTGGTGAGTTGGAGCTTATTTTTATAAATTTTGTAACTCCCTAAAAATGCGAATTTGTGTGGGATGTGAGAGTAGTTTAAATCTGATCATGGTTATCTTAGAACTTAACCTCTGCTTCTAGACAGAAGCTTACATACCAAATTTCAGCCCAAAAGCTCATAAACTTTAACAGGGACATACAGACGGACACCCCAAAACGTATGTTCCTATTTTTGAATTATAGCTTGTAATCAAATTTCAGCTCAATATTTCCTTACCTACGGTTATAACCGCGGGGGCAGTTACGCGGACACCCCAAAAAAGGTAGTTTGAATTGGAGGTGGGAGTAGTTATTGACCGACATTGCTTATCTTAGAAAGTAGCCTCCGCTTAGATATTGAATCTTACGCACAAAATGTTAGCTATATACCTCTTAAAATACGGCTGCAATCGCAGGGACAACCCCCAAAAAGGGAGAGTTTGTATGGGAAGTGAGAATCATTTTTGACCGATCGGTCTCATTTTAATACTCAACCTCCGCTTAGAGCAGAAAAGCTTACATACAATATTTCAGCTTAATTGCTCTTAAATTACTACTGTAATCGCAGGGACTGATATACGGACACCCCCAAAAAGAGGGATTTTGTATGGGAGCTGTGAGTAGTTTTTGGCCGATCAGTCCATCTTACTACTCAACCTCCACTTGGTGTAGGGAAGCTTGCATACAAAAATTCTGCTTGATTTCCCTTAAACTACAACTGTAATCGTAGGGACAGACCCCAAAAAGGGGGAGTTTGTATGGGAGGTGGGAGTAGTTTTTGACTGATCGGGCTCATCTTAGAACAAAACCTCCATTTAGGGCAGCAAAGCTTACGTATAATACTTCAGCTTGATTGCTCTTAAATTACTGCTGTAATCGCGGGGACTGACATACGGACACCCCCAAAAAGAGGGATTTTGTATGGGAGGTGGGAGTAGTTTTTTACCGATCGATCTCATTTTACTACTCAACCTGCGCTTAGTGTAGGGAAGCACACATACAAAATTTCAGCTTGATTGCCCTTAATCTACATCTGTAATCGGAGGGACAGACTCCAACAAGGGGGAGTTTGTATGGAAGGTGGGAGTAGTTTTTGACCGATCGGGCTCATCTTAGAACCTAACCTCCTCTTTGAGGATAGAAGTTTGCATTCCAAATTTCAGCTCGATATCTCTTAACCTGCGGCTGTAATCACGGGGACAGACGGACAGACGGACAGATGGTCACCTTTAAATCGACTCAGATTTCGATGCTGATCATTTATATATATATTGTCATACCTACCACGCCTCCTTATGGGCGTTTCTAATGGAAGAATAACATTAATGGGCATGGTGAAGGGTATAAATATAGCTGGGAGTTTTGTGCACTAACTTTTTTAACAATTTATGTCAAAAAGGATGGTCATTCCTGCACTTTTTCAAAAAAAAAATTTAAAAGAAATTATTTTTTTACTTTTTTGAGCATTACTTTGAGGGTGCCCAAAGTTTTTACTAACAATTTTCATGAACATATCAATACAATCTGAACGTGCCTAGCTAACCTAAATAGCTCATAAAGACCACTATAATACCAGTTTTTGGTACCTTTACGCACTTATAAGCCATTAAAGTGGTTGAATGTCAACCGATTTTAGGTTTCCAACGGTATATAGAGCTATATTGCTAACTTATCATATCTGTCTGTTTTTGCCTCGAAATTTCAAACTTTTGTTATTTTTTCACTATTTTTTATTTTGTAGAAGCTTGTAGCCACTATTTTATAAGGACACTGTAATGTTTACTATTTCATTGAGAAAGTGCAGGTTTTTACGGCTTAAACGCATACCTATTTGTAAAAATCGGTTAACCAATAGTTAAGTTATTCATGTTTTCAGAGGGACGAAATCTACAATTAAGAATTGTACACTTAAAAATAAAACCATACTAGGCTTTATGAGTTCTACAAATACGCATTCCAGGCTAGGATTTTGCGTTCCTGGATCAAGCATTTCGTACTTGATTTAAGAAATTCCGTACTTACCGTACTTTTGACACCGCTACGGAATGATTAAAGTACGTAATACTTGATTTTTTTTTTGAGTGTACTAAGTCTCGATTCTCTCTATCTCCCTGTAGTGCGAGACGAATCTGGCGGGTGCACGCCCACCACAATTTCATCAAGCTTTTTCTTTACTATTAGTCGCATTTTTCATTGTAATGACGATATTTCCACTTTGATCGAAATTTTAATATAGTGTTTATACACAACCACACTGGTGATAAAGCCATATGGCCTTATTTTCCAATCGAATGAGAAATAAGGTCATATGGCTTTATTGCCTATGGCTTTATTGCACGGCGTCAAATTTTTCATATTCATCAAAGTGTTAAAACTTGATATATATACTTACTTACTTACTTACTTACTTACTTAGCTGGCACTTCTTTGCAATCCCACAGGATTATATACTGCACGTAGAAAAATATTATAAGCGCCTCGATCTTCTGCGCTTCTTCTCCAGTTCGGTACACCAAGTTCTGTAAGGTTCTCAGTAATCTGGTCTTTCCAACGGAGTTTTGGTCGCCCTCTTCTGCGCCGTCCATCGAGTTCATTGTCGAAGACTTTTCGAACTGGAGCATTTTCGTCCATGCATACAACATGACCTAGCCAACGCAATTGCTGCACCTTAATGCGTCTGACCACGTCAATGTCAGTGTACAGCTCGTACAGATCATGATTCATACGACGCCTACACTCTCCATTAACGATGATGGCCCTATATATTTTACGGAGTATTTTTCTCTCGAATACTGCCAGAACCGATTCATCCGCTTGTGTCATAACCCTGGATTCTGAACCGTACATCAAGACAGGTAGAACCAGTATCTGATATAGCTGGATTTTTGTTTGTCGAGAGAGGGCTCTGTCATTAAAGCGCTTGCTTAGTCCGTAGTAGCATTTATTTGCAAGTAGGATTCTTCTCCGGATTTCTAGGCTGACATTATTTGCTTTGTTGATGGCGCAGCCTAGGTAGATACAATTAACCACCACCTCGAAATTATAGTTGTCAACGTTCACGCAGTTTCCCAAACGAGTAGATTCTTTGTTCGTTGAAACGAATAACTTGGTTTTGTCCTCATTCACCATTAGACACATTTTCGCAGATTCCTTCTGTATACCTGAGAAGGCTGCAGTCACATCCCGCTGATGTCTACGTCATCAGCGTACGCGAGTAGCATTTTGCTTTTGTTGAATATCATGTCAGTCGGGTTTACTGCAACTTTCCTCATTATCATCATCATCACTATGTTGAAGGGATACACGATAGGCCGTCGTCTTGTTTTAGGCCTCGTCTGGTACAGAATGGCTCCGTAAGGTCCTTGCCAATCTTCACTGAAGACTTCGTGTCAGTCAGCATCATTGTACAAATGCGTATCATCTTCGCTGGAATACCAAACTCAGCCATGGCTTGGAGTAATTTCTGCCATATCGGGCTGTCGAAGGCAGCTTTATAGTCGACAAAAAGGTGGTACGTGTTGATCTGTTTCTCTTTTCCAGGATTTGCCGATGTGTGAATATCTGATCAGTTGTTGATTTACCAGGTCTAAACCCACACTGATAAGGCCCGATCAGGTTAGACAACACTGGCTTTAGTCTGTCACATAGCACACTCGACAGGACCTTATATGCGATGGGTAAAAGGCTGATCCCGCGGTAGTTGGTGCACATACTTTAATCCCCTTTTTTCAGCACAGGACATAATACGCTTAGATTCCAATCGTCGGGCATGGACTTTTTAAGCCAAACCATGCTCGTTATCAGCTCCTCACCACCGGACCGGAGCTCTGCTGGAAGTCCATCGGCAACGGCTGCTTTATTATTTTTCAGCCGCGATATTGCTCTTCTTACCTCTGCTTGACTTATTGGTGGGCAATCTAAGCCGTCGTCGACTCATATTGCTGTTAGATGCATTCGCACCTAATTCAAGCTACCCATTTTTTTGCCCAGGTAAGAAGTACTCTAGATTTAGCATGTTTATGCCGTCAAATTTGCATGGGAATATGTATATAGATCTCAAACGTTTCAAAAAATATGGTCCTATGGTCCATAATTAGAACCCCATTGTTCCTTGTTTGGTTGCTTGCAGATATACAACATTGTACTGTTAAATTTCAAAAAGAACGGTTCAACGGTGTAACGTTCTATAATTTTCGGATAAATATAATTTAATTTTTAAAATTATAAAAATTTAGCATGAAAGTCAAAAATCGACTTCATGAATGGACTGAATGTGCCTTAAGCATTGTTTTAGTAGTCTTAAACCATATTCGCATTAATGGTTTTCTAATGAAACCGGTGCACAGTGGTCGTCCCCAGTGGCCAAAAATAAAAAAGTTAAGTCAAAATTCTGGGTAATACTGAGGCAACACTATCTCACAATATATTTTGCTCTTTTAAATTACTTTTGTTTTTGCTTTATTCCGAAGAGTGCTTTATTCTAAGAGAGTTTCTTGAATCCTTTGTCCGACATTGACCAAACTGTAGATTTAGTCATAGATTGATGAAATCAATGGATATGACGACTTTTGTGTGCCTACTATGAAATTTAAATTTTCAGGATCTAAGAGAGGTCCTTGAATCCTTTGTCCGACATTGACCAATTTTAGATTTGGTCATAGATTGATGGAATCAATGTATATGACGATTTTTGTGTGCCTACTATGAAATTTAAATTTTCAGGATCTAGGAGAGGTCCTTGAATACAATTTAACCAAATTTTAGAAATTGGTGTCATTAAAAGAGACTGTGAGATGTGCCAAATATTATTCACCTATGAAAACTCCTTCTATTTTTGGCCGCTCTTTGTATGAAGCGGCAACCACTGTGCGGTGTGGGCTAAATCGATATATATATTTACAGCCTAAGCCACGATCTCGAACGTTAACGTTCGCTTGCGTTTTATGCGGTAAACAGCTTATTATGTATAGCAAATCAGCTATTTATCGAATAAAATGTCTATAACGTTAATGTTAATGTCTATAACGCAAACAAATTTTGTATTTTATATAGAACTAGCTGGCCCGGAAAACTTCATCTTGCCTGCAAAGTTATGTATTAAAGTAAAAGTTGTACCGAGCGCTATGAACATAAATAAAATATATCCTAAGGGAAAGTGGTCTAAGAGCTGAATCCTCATACACACTTACCATATTTTATCTGAAGCTCAAACGTTAAATGTTTTTTTAAGTTGTAGGTGATAAGTAAGGCCACAGACAACACAAAGTTGTTCAGATCTAATCAGACCCATTTTTTTCATCACAAACAATTGTATTAACTTCTGTCAAGCCGTTTAGGATAAGCTTAGTGGCAAACACCGGAATAAATATAATTATTACCAGATCCAGTAGTGCTAAATACTACCAAATCTATTTCTTCACGACTCAAATACAATTGCGGCACGCCACTTTCGTTTGTATATTTACATCTTCAGTGCAAAGTACTTTTGTTGCCTCAAATTTTATAGCTCTGAGGCTAAAACTACATATGCCACGCCCTTCTGCCCACTTATCGAGGACTGAGGACTTCTTTCTTTTGCCTCACTAACTCATTTATTATCCATAGTAAAAGATTTAATAAACTTTTTCGTAGGTGTGATCATTTTTGAAAATTAGTTGCAGTCGCTCGGAGTTGTGCGCGTACACACACATTTCGGCGATTCATACTTGTATATTAAAATATATTATAATCAAAACAGTATTATCGAAACGATTTAATAAAAACATTTAATAAATTCACAACCTTGTATCATTCGTTCAAATTTTCATTATAATTTCACCCCAGCGCCACCTACCGGGTCTATTTGTACATAAAATTTACATTTTATATTTCTGTTAAATTGGTCCATTCGTTCAAATTTTGACTATAAACCCACCCCAACGCCACCCAGCGAGTCCATTTGTACATAAAATGTTTTCTCATGATCAAACGAATATTCATTCTAAATTTCAGTCGAATTGGTACATGCATTAAAATTTTCGATATAAATCCACCCTAGCGCCACCTGGAGTAGATTTTTTATTTACAAACCTTCTTCTGAAAATATGAAATCAAATGAAGAAAAAATCACCCAAATCGCTCCAGCCGTTCTCAAGTGATGGGTTTACATACGTGGACCATTTCATTTTTATATATATAGGTGTTTTTTTGTACACGTGTAGATCTGACGATAGGGATAACTGTACAACTGTCATACTAATTAACTAATGCATTTGATTTTTTTCAGTATACTTTGGCAAATAAACATGCAAGGACCAAAAGAACTTTTACAAATCAAGGAAAGATCTTGCCCTACATTCATATACTATCTAACTGGTGTAAGAATTAAAGCCAACGGACTATAGTTAGGTCCTGTGTTCGGTGTATGGGCTGAGAAGGCGTCATCGGCCCATTTCAAGTCTAAAACCAGTGTCAACATTACCGTGAATGACATTACTTTGTGGAGCCAAACGTTTCGTAACCGAATTATCTAATGAAATGGACGTGGACTACTTTGGAAGTAGTTAAAAAATCTGGTCAATGCTAGCAAGCCAGCAATGATTGATCATTTAGAAGCTAACAATCGACGCTCTATTGAATATTGTATAATATTACTTTAAATATCAGTATGGAGAATCATTTGAAGCCAAGTTTGATGTTTAGTACATTAATCTTGCCCCACCAGCTTCAAATTCAACAATTTTCACATAGAAATAAGAAAACTTAAAAAATATGATCCGATTTAATTATTTTGGTCAACACGGTTTATTTATATATGTGGCGAGAAACACATGACTATAATTTAAACTTAATTTCACCAACAATTTAAAATAAAATAACAAGACTTTTTAAGTATTAAATTTTTGCTAAACAAAAACCACTACAATTTCATAATAACGATACCAATTTCAAATCTTTGTCTTTACTGAAACAACGTTTGCCCATCATTGCCATATTACTTATCAATCGCCCTCAGCACTTGTCTTAATAATCATTTTCGACACACGCTTGAGGTACTGCTCGCTGCAATGATGCCATCTAGATGTGTCTTCTACACCCAGTCAACAGACAGTTTTATACCATCATACAGCGTCTTATAAGACAGTTACATGAATCTAATTGGTTTTAATCGGCTACGAAATCAGCAAGAACACACAAAACAACAAAAACAACTATCCTCTTCAAGACAAATTACACAATTTACTGGAAACGCCCACGCCACCATTAAGCAGAAATGGCCAAAACGAATGTTGGTATGATTGGCCACAATTAGAAACACCAGCGAGCGCGAAACGGCGAAACCAAAGCGCACAACAACGAATGAAGAACGACACAAACAGCAGCATTTTTATTAATTTATGAGAAGCTTAAACAATTGTTAAATTGTATAAAATTATAAAGCCAAAAACCCCTCTGAAGAAAAACAGCAAGCGGCCATAAATAAGAATAAATAACAATTATTTTGATATACAAAACAAAAGAGCATTACAAAATCATAGTAATATTTAATACAATCGAATATAGAAGAAAAAAAAAACTAATATAATAATAATACTCGTACACACCACTATGCCCCGCACTGCAAACACCTACACCGCCCCCAATCCTTGGTGTGCAACCGCAAGGAGACACTGTCTGCATGTCCCGTCAAGAAATGAAGTCTGATTGTGGCTGTAACTGTGACCGAGCCTCGGCAGCTTTAAACGTTGGTTTGTGGCCCACCGCCGGCTATGACAGCTTCTCAGCTTTAAATGACTCTGTCGTTTGGTTTACCAATGCCCAGCATACAGCAACGGTTAAATACGTCAAAAAGTACTATAATTTCTGTGGCCACAATGCCAAATTGAAAAAGATCATGAACAATCAAAATAATGCTTCTCCCCCCACCCACTTAAATGGACTGAGCGTTAAGCGTTTTGACACACTAACGTAAATAGAAACGAAGAACATAGTTCCTTTTGTTCCGGAACGTTCTCAACAACGGGGCAACAACAACAAAATTAAATATATCCCGAGGGCTGGCGGCTTTTATAGAACACAAAATAAAAATATGGAAAGACACAGAAAGAACATTAGATAGAACTTTTAAAACGGTTTGGTTCAAATGAAATCAAAAACAATCATCATGAAATTAGAACTGTATTTTTGTTGTTTTGTTTGATCGCGTCTAAGATTTAGCAACACTTTGCACTGTGGTTTAATGTTGTAGTGGGAACTGCTACAATAAACTACAGTTATAAATGTGACTACAGCAATATTGTGGGATGAAAAGTGAATCTTGCGTCTCATGCCGACTCACAACCTCTTCGTGGTGGCATTTGGGCAACGTTGTTCATGATATTTTTAATCATGAATAGCGGCTGATAGTGAGCGACGAACTCTGATGGTTGGGCTAGCCGCCCGCCTTCAAGTCCTTTACTGGCTATGAAAACACGACAAAGAAAAAGTAACAAACGGAACCCCCCAAATGTTGATGACCCCCGCAAACTAAATAAGGACCATGATTTAAGGATATGCACCTGCAACGTCCGGACTCTCTATAGAGAAGGTGCCACTATCCGACTGGCGGATGTCTTCAAAAAATATAAGGCTGACATCACCGCCATCCGGAAGATGAGATGGACAGGACAAGGATGCTCGCGACGTGAAAATTGCGACATCTATTACAGCTGCCATGCCGAAAAGCACGAATTTGGATGTGGATTTGTAGTTGGCGAGAGACTCAGACATCTTGTCTTGCGTTTCAATCCTGTTAGTGATCGAATAGCCGCAATCCGCTTCAAGGTGAAATATTTCAACATCACGCTGATTTATGCTCATGACACGACGGAAGAAAGGGACGATGAGATTAAAGATGCATTTAACGAGCGCCTAGAGGAAACATGCGACTGCTGTCCTGGCCACGACATTAAAATTGTTCTGGGAGATCTTAATGCAAAAATAGGTAGGGAATATGTTCTTGGTCCATCGATCGGTAAATTCAGCCTGCATACCGACACGTCAGACAACGGGTTTAGACTGGTTAGCTTCGCTGCGGGAAGGAACATAATAGTGAGTGGAACCAGATTCCAGCACAAAGATATCCACAAGGCAACTTGGCTATCTCCCGATCAAAACACCAAAAATCAAATTGATCATGTGGTAATTGATGGCAAGCATGCCATCATGGACGTGCGTGTGATTCGTGTTGCTAATATTGGCTCGGATCATTACCTAGTTGCAGCCAAGGGATGCAGAGATAGCTACTGCCTACTCCAACCAGCTCTCCAAACTTCTACGACACAACGCCTCTACTTCTGACGTTCCCGAGATACACAGTGGCAGCATATTGCACATTCCATGGTAACCGCTGCAACAACCGTGCTAGGATATGAAAAATCGCGCTCAGACGAATCCTGGTACGATGAAGTATGTCGCGTAGCGTCTGAGGAACAGGATGTCGCTTATAGGGCTACGCTGCAGCTAATTGTAACCCGGGCTGTTAGGGAACGGCACAAGGAGGTAGTAAAACAGGCGAGAAAGCTATTTAAGCGAAAAAAACGTCAAGTGAAAGAATGGGAGAAATAACAATAAAGCAGCCGGTGCCGACGGTCTTCCGGCAGTGCTCTTCAAGTCCGGTGACGAGGAGCTGATAACGGGCATGTACCAGCTCCTGTGCACGGTTTGGCTTTAAAAATGCAGGCCCAACGATTGGAATTTAAGCGTATTATGTCCTGTCATGAAAAAAAGGTGATCCAAGTGTGCTCCAACTACCGCGAGGTCAGCCTTTTCCCCATCGCATATAAGCTCCTGTCGAGTGTGCTTTGTGAAAGATTAAAGCCACCGTTATCGAACCTAGTAAATCAACAACAGACCAGATTTTCACACTTCGGCAAATCCTGGAAAAGACCCAAGAGAAACAGATCGGCACGTACCATCTTTTCGTCGACTATAAAGCTGCCTACGACAGCCCGATACGGCAGAAATTACTCTAAGCTATGGCTGAGTTTGGTATTCCAGCGAAGCTGATACGCTTTTGCGGAATGACGCTGACTGACACGCAGTCTTCAGTGAAGATTGGCAAGGACATTACGGAGCCATTCTGTACCAGACAAGGCCTAAACCAAGGCGACGGCCTATCGTTTGTCCCTTCAATATAGTGTAACTACTGTTTCTAAAAATACTGTATCTATTGAATTATGAAACTACAAGCATTGAAATTTAAGTTTTGTGGTGACAGAGAAAATTTTTATTTTTGAGAGTCGAGAAAAATTCTGAAGTCGAAAAGAAGTAACAAAAATTTGAGACGCGATTCTGTTCGGAAAAATTTTATAAAAATAGATAGAATATCGTAAAAGAGAAACGGCAACGGATTACAGACAATATTGAGCAGGAAGTTCCGAAGCGGAATTATTAGAAAAGGGATTACAATTTCGTTCCCTTCTTTCTTGGATATTACTCAAAAATCCTTTAAATGGTGTCTGAGGGATTATAAGCTCCATCAATCAACACAATGCATGTTGCTGCAACAGACGGCAGAATCCAGCTTCCAATTATGCCTCAATCCAACTGATGCCATTACCTATTAATACTATTGAACAAACTCTTTCTTGGATGTTACTAGAACGTATCATTGGTCTAAATCAAGACAGCATCCCCATCTGAATTTCATTAAATTACAACTATTGAATTACATACTCTAACCATTGAAGACGTCTTCGTAATCGCAATTAATATTCATTAGAAATAAGTATTTTTTTTTTGTACATAACTTCGGATCAATGAGCAATACAAATTAACTCATTTCAATAATTTAGCTGTATAAAGCAAATGGAGTCAAAAACCTCAGTCAACAGGCCTGTGGACAGCGGAGGAAATTGTGGTGAGTCCAAAATAATATACTAAATTTGTATTTGCTCATGATTCCCTTTGATATTATATGTTTTATTGTCATTAAAACAATTCTTTTTTTTTTTGTTCCAAATTATTTAACGTGATTTTAAATTTAATTATAAAACCTTTTTACTTATAGTGCTAGTTTTTTCTTTAACACTTAAAAATATACCATTACTATTGATAAATATTATTAACGTAATTATATATCCTATTTGAGTCATTAAATGTTTGTAAATATGTTCTTTTAAACAGTGGCTATTAATTCGCGAAAGGTGAAGGAGGGACCGTAATCTAAGGGTAATATGAGGGCTGGTGATTAATTAAGTAATATCAGCGTGGTAGGGCGGGTGGACATATTAAAAGATGCAATGAACATCTACTGCATACACTTATTGTAACGTCACTTTTCCATTTCTACAATCTTTTTTTTTTCTGAAAAGAGCTACCTTATTTTTCTTTGCTGCTAACGCATCCGAACTATTTCTTATGGAAAGAACCGCCCCATGACTGAGCACGGCCGGGGCCACGAGGTAGCCACTTTCATAAGAACTAGGGCCGATTTATGGTGGATCGTTACAATAGTGATGGAGATGATAATGAGAAAAGCTGCAGTAAACACGAGTGGCAGAGCACTCTCTCGACGAATAAAAATCCAGCTATACCAGATACTGGTTCTACCTGTCTTAATGTATGGTTCAGAATCCTGGGTTATGACACAAGCGGATGAATCGGTTCTAGCGGCATTCGAGAGAATAATACTCCATGAAATATATGGACCCATCATCGTTGACGGAGAGTATCGGCGTCGTATGAATCATGATCTGTATAGACGCATTAAGGCGCAGCGGTTGTTTTTGCTCCAGCTCGAAAAGTCTTCGACAATGAACTCGATGGACGGCGCAGAAGAGGGCGATCAAAACTCCGTTGGAAAGACCAGGATAGTGAGAACCTTACGGAACTCGGTGTGACTAACTGGAGAAGAAGCGCAGAAGATCAATGCGCTTATAATATTGTTATACCATCACCCTTAGGGATGAGGGTATATATCATTTGATACGACCCAAAAGTGTAACACATAGAAGGAGTGACTTTAAACCCTAGGTTTCTTTGAACCAAATTTGATTCATGACTTTTTAAGACGTTTGAGCCATGTCCGTCTGTCCGTCTGTCTGGCTGTCCGGCTGGTTCGCACGATAACTTTCGAAAGACGCAACCAAATGTTTTGAAATTTTGAACGAGTTAATATTTCCCCAAAACTACTTACGGTATTTCATATGGGCTACATGGCCCCGCCCCTTCTGGTACCTCCCATACAAATACATCATTCCGCCCACTTTAAATATCGAGTAATAATATCAATACAACCAAAGGGATCGTATCCAAATTCTGTACTTAGTGAAGATATTGCAGGATAAAGTTTTGGAAAAAAAATTGGAAGTCTAGCCACGCCCTTTCTGGTACCTCCCATACAAATGTACCTTTCCGCCCACTTTAGAGATGGAGTAATAATATCAATAAATCCATCGCGATAGTACCCAAATTCTTCATTTAGTAATGCTATAGCCTGATACAGTTTTTTGAGAAAAAAACTGGAAGTCTAGCCACGCCCCATCTGGTACCTCCCATACAAATGTACCACTTCGCCCACTTTTGAAATCGAGTAATAATATCAATGTAATAGATTTTTTTGTTTTACTGGGGGTGATGGTATATGTAAGTCGGGTTGCCCGACTGAAACTTTCTTACTGGTTCTACATGCGGTATATAATCCAGTGGGATTGCTAAGTAAATAAGTAAGATGCATCGGTGCTAGAATATCAGGGGAAAACGTGATCTGTCGAACATCCTATGCTGCCTGAAGACCTCTGCAGAGAGTTTCTGGTTGTTTCAAATTGAAAACTCAAATTTTAATATCCTTCATACCACATATTAATATATCTTTTGCAATTATCGTTTCATTAACAAAAATAAATAAATTATTATCAACAATAAAAACTATGCTTTACTGAGCTTAGTTTACCAACAAATCTCCTTGAGTAAAAGCAAGGTTTATGGTAAAAAAGGAAATTGTGGAGAAAAATATCCTCCATTCTCATGATGAAAATTAATGGTCAAGTTCAGATTCAAATTGATGTTGGACATTTTCGGCTGATATCTACTTCGCATGTACATATTTGACATAATTGTAGATATATATACAGCTGATGATGTACCACAATGCATCAATTCGTCACAAAGGGGTCTGAAGATGAACTCGTCATGGAGTTCGAAACGCGTCATCCTAGTGCGTGACAATGAATTGACCATTAATATCAACAATAAAAAATCTTTTCTGATCGTATAGCCAAAGTATCGAATGATACACTAACACAAATTTATAATAATCATTACGATCGACAAACTCTTTTGAACAACACTGTATGAAAAATCATTTTATTTGTACTATTCCACTTCCACCCCATTTAAATAATATCTTAAAGTTTATTCTCATAAGTTAAGTAACACCAAACCACTGTTCACTTTTGTGAACTGACTTCCTAACACAACAGAACAACTACAACCTTACAGAATATTAAATCTATATTTTAGAATCGTTTGAAAAACGAATCGAACTGAAAACCAGATTTTTCTAAATCTTGATTATGATTTTTGTATTATTTCTATTTTAAAATAATAACTGTTTATATTTTAACATAAATAAATAAATTAGTTGTTATTGTTGATTTTTAAAAGTAATTTAACAGATAACCACCATTTGGCAATTGCCAATTGGCAAAATGCAACAACAAACAAAAAACTGTACTTAACTTAAGGTGGCCAAAATCAGCGAATAGCAGTTTTTTAGACAAGATTTGATATCAATACAATACCGCTTTGCCAAATCCAGTTATCAATGGTCGTGAAGGCGCCAAAAAAATAAATTATTGTTATATTAAAACACAAATACTCTATATAAATATGAATGAATTTTATTGTAGTGGTGGCAGGGTAAAACAACTAAAATGACTCATGAGTTTGAAATGCATCTGAAATCAGCAGATGAAATAATAATGATCTTACATGTCAGAATCTATTAGATAGATTGTTTTCTCATAAGAAATTCTCAACACTTTCTTATTAAACATTCCTAAAACGCAAATCCAGTAAATTCATACAGCAGGTAAACTTTCTACAGGTGATATCTACAATTCCAATTAGAAACCAACAAGAGTTGTTATATTTCAAATAGAAACTGAAATGCTACCTGACAAGATCCTCTCAAGATGATAAGAAAATAAATAACTTAGTTCAGCCAACAACCAGTCTATAAATTTGAAATTCCCACACATTGTCGGTTATATGCAATGACAAGACAATTATTGTAAATAAATAACTTGAAAGAAAAATCTAATAGTAAATATATTAAATTTATGATATTATATTAATAAAATCTGTCTACTAAACTGATAAATGAACACCATTCAAAACTCAAGAAGGGGAAAGAAGACATTAAACTAATATTAATGAAACATTAATTCTTAAAAATCTATAAAAATATGATATACGTTGTACGTTCTATGTACCACACCTATAGCTAATATAAGACTGTATATCATTTTCATATCAGCTTCAGCTTCTCTTTCACTGCTAAGTGTTCGTATGAGAACAACCGTACCACAATACTATAGGATGTATCATAAGCATATAGTGTGATGATTTACTGTCACAGGCTGTGTGCAACACATGTGACATCTGTTTATGGGTGTCTTCGTCTTCGATTGCATTTTCTTTGAAGCAGCAGCCGATAGGGTAAAGGTACAAATGATTGAGACTGATTGAGTGAGTGTGAGCGGCGGTGTATATTAAAACATACACTATAGTCCATAAAAGACACTCAATTTAGGCCCTTTCCCCCTCATATGGCCATCGAAGATTAATAACACATTTAAATGGCATAAGGAAATAATTTCGCTTTCCATAACTTTTTGGTAGCCGTAGAAAGTTTTCACTTCACTTGTGGGCCTACATTCAATTGCTAGTGGAGGTGGAGAACCCATTGATGCCATAAAAAACAAACAGGCAAAAACGGAAGTATTTTTTGTCATTTGTGAAAGTTAATCGAAATAATTTGGAGTAGAAATTCATTTTTAGTCATTTGTTTACTTTTGGATTGTTGGATATTTTTTTTTTAGTTCACCAGTTGTAGTAGAGGCGGCATCGTTTGTGTTGTTACGGTTGAGTATGGCATGCAACATTTGTTTATTTATTTCAATGAGCCGCAACAATTGATAACAACCCAGACCAACACACACACTCACTGCAGATTATGATGACTACTTTGTTGCTCCATGAATGGCGCTAGGGTTTAACAAACAGCCCCCTAGATAACATGGCAAGGAACTCGCTGGCACTTTTCTGGTTATTTTTGGTGAAACTCATATGACCGTGAGAAATTCATGGAAATTTGGAAATGAAATTAAAATAATGAGAATACAGTAGGCAGTGCAAGATCTAAAATGTTCCTGTGACATGTTAAATAAGTTAGTTGGGGATTGCCGTGATTTCTTATACATCTCTTCTAATACACTACACAATACTTAAACGATGCATGAATTATACAAATTAAAAAAAAGGTATTTTTCACTGTACGACAACATTAAGAGTAAAAGGTTCCTTGAAATGATTACGGCTTTTAGTTTCTTTGGTATTAGGAGAAATGCTACAACACAAAGTCTAGCCCACTTAAGTTAATTAAGACAAAAATTAGCAAATACTGTGAAGCTATCTAGCCAATTCGCCTTTTCTATGAATTTTGTGATCAGTCCTAGAGGCATTGCCGATTGATCGATGTCCAGAAGGTAGATAGAGATCGTCATATCAACACTTTCATTTGCCGGAAAAATTTGTGCCGTCTTGCCGTAGTACCCTTTTTAGCTAGTTCATCCGCTAAGCCATTGCCCGGAATGTCGCTGTGTCCCGGTACCCAGATTAACCTGATGACAAGATACTTAGTCATCACGCTTAGCGATCAATTCCTTAACCGTCAGAGATGTAGCAACAGTTTAAAGGAATTTTATACCAATCTGACTGTCTAAGTAGATGCAGTTTCTTTGGAGAATGGTGACAATAGTGTTCAAATTCTTGAATTTTTCAAAAATCCGGTTTCCGATTTGTTCGAAAAATACGTTTTTCCAACAATTCGGTTTTTGAATACATGATTTAGTAAATTAACCGGATTAACCGGTTTTATTCGATTTTCGGAAATTGTAAAAACAATCCAAATATGCAATTAAATATGAATAAATGTGAATGAATAACTTAATCCTTCCAATTAATTAGAACTTTGAAAGCAGCTTGCTTCAATTTATAACCAGTTCATCGAATCAGAAGTTATTAGGAAATTTTAACTTAACATATAAGTGAAATCTATATTACTAACAAACTTTGAACTCGTTTCCCGAAAAACTTTAATTTTACACTTAGCATGGTTTAGAACTAAGGTATCGACTTAATATAGGAAATAAAGGCACAAAGTTTTTCATATGAATATTAACGGCTTCCCACTCATTTCCAGGAGAGATCCTAATCTATTTCAATATGAGTTCCCAACGGTATTTTAGTTATTCCCCAAGAAATGTATGTTGATTATAACTTAAGCTAAGGATACTTTGTTTAGGAAATAACTGCATTCAAAGTTGTTCACATATATACCGACGGCTCCCCAGCCATTGCAAGGTGAGATCCCAACTATATCTAAGTGATTTCACAAACATTGTATGAGGATAGCAAATTAACCCGTTTTCGCGATTGGAAGCTTAGTTAGGAGATATCGACAATTGAACGTTTTTATATGAATACGGACAGCTTCCCACCCATTTGGAAAAATGGAAAATTTTCCAAACAAATGTCTGTATTGCATGAGGAAATTTCAATGAAAGCATCCACTGGGATTTGCCCAAAGAATATCGGATAAGCATTAGAGTGGCCATAGTGGAAATTTTTTTGAAAAGTTAAATTTTTCGCATTGAAAAATATGAGGTTGGGGATAAAAATAATTATGCATATTTTTTTTTTTTTTTTTTTGATTCCGAGTACCTCCGGGTTGAGCCCAAACTTTTATTACATTACCCATTTTGGCTGAAGTGCAGAATATGGGGCGGGAGCCCGATTAAAAACCAAAAATATGCCATTGTCTTCATCTTGGCCCCCAAATATCGGAATGGTAGGTCAAAGTTGGCGCTCAGGCCCATGGGGCCCGGGGGGTCAAAAAGGGGCCCCTTTCGGTTCTATGATGACCCCCCAGGTGCGGATACTCAAGTGAAAGATATTCTCGAGACGAATCCAACGATGTTATTTTTAGGTTCCTACGGGTCTCCTAGACCGAGTTAGAGCCATTTCCGGGATATACCAAGAAAAAAAAAATATTTTTAACTAAATTTAAAAAATTTTAAAAAAATTTTTGCGTGCGGCGCTACTAAACCCAACATAGGTGTACCGTCATTTCGCCCAATGTCATTTCGCCCAAAAACAACTATGACATATCGCCCAAAACATGTCATTTCGACCAAAAACCTAACTAAAACATGACATATCGCCCAAATGCTATGACAGAAGACCCAACTCAATTTTTTTGGGCGAAATGTCAGACTCATGACGACGGCACGTCCTGCTGCATACGTCGCAATCAGTCTTGTACTCTCTCTCTCGTAGTCAGACTCGCTACTCTCTCTCTTTCTCTGGCATTATTAAAACACGAATGCGGTGGGGGGCACGCCCCCCTAAGGCGGGGGCAAGAGTACAAGACTGACTGCGACTTATGCAGCAGCGCGTGCCGTCGTCATGAGTCTGACATTTCGCCCAAAAAAATTGAGTTGGGTCTTATGTCATAGCATTTGGGCGATATGTCATTTTGTAGTTAGGTTTTTGGTCGAAATGACATGTTTTGGGCGAAATGACATTGGGCGAAATGACGGTACGCCTATGTTGGGTTAAGTAGCGCCGCACGCAAAATTTTTTTTAAAATTTTTTAAATTTAGTTAAAAATAATTTTTTTTTCTTGGTATATCCCGGAAATGGCTCTAACTCGGTCCAAGAGACCCGTAGGAACCTAAAAATAACATCGTTGGATTCGTCTCGAAAATATCTTTCACTTGAGTACCCGCACCTGGGGGGTCATCATAGAACCGAACGGGGCCCCTTTTTTGACCCCCCCGGGCCCCATGGGCCTGAGCGCCAACTTTGACCTACCATTCCGATGTTTGGGGGCCAAGATGAAGACAATGGCATATTTTTGGTTTTTAATCGGGCTCCCGCCCCATATTCTGCACTTCAGCCTAAATGGGTAATGTAATAAAAGTTTGGGCTCAACCCGGAGGTACTCGGAATCAAAAAAAAAAAAAAAATATGCATAATTATTTTTATCCCCAACCTCATATTTTTCAGTGCGAAAACTTTTGGATTTCACATTTTTAATTTTTTCTTTATAACGCTATGGCCAGTCTAATAAGCATAGAAAACATTCTATGCCGATTTGCCTATAATTAACATAGCAATGCTCTGTTAAAATACTCCTTTTTTAAAAAGCGGTTAAACGAAATTAAAATACCGGGTAAACTGGGTATTCGAAATTGGAATTTTATAAGAAACCGGCCAACGTTTTCGGTGAAAAATCCGGTTAGATTGTTTTCGGTTTTGAACTCTCTAGTGGTGACACTATATTTCAGTAGCTCAGAAAATTCAAGTATAGAGGTAATATCTATCTAAAAAACGCTGCGTCTGGCAGCTTGTAGAATATATTTATATTAAGGTCCGGTAAAATGATGCAAAAGCCTACTCTCTCACCGAGTCTTCATATATCCGTTAAAAATCGGATACTACTTGTATACTTATCCAATTTTTTATCAATTCCTATTTGGAATAAAAGTCCTTAGATTAGTAATGGGTAATATGTACAGGATGCAGTAATCCTTATTGTTGATCCGGTGTAGTAGTTGGGCACGTCCAGAATAATATGATAGCTTAACATAGCTATGTTCTATTACCCTCACCAAAGCTGCAGCGACAGGCAATTCAGCCATGAATCATTTATTGACGTTGTTTTCATTGCTCCAATAACACTAATCAATGCTGATCTTTGTATTTTTGTCAAGGAATTAAGGACGAATTTCTTATGAAGAGACCTCTCCACCAAACAACGAAACCAATTATTGGTCTATAGTTTCTTTAAAACTTAAAAACGACTTAATTTCCCTTTACACCCCATGAATGAGGTATGGGAATGCTTCTCGCGTTGTTGCGAATTAACTCCATTTCTATTTTTAGATTAACAACTAACGGCACCTACTGTTTAAGAAGCAATTACAAGATATGCCGATTGACTCGATACTCCCCAAAGGAGGTCTCCTCCGGGAGGTCTTTGGGGATTACCGACTCCACGGACCCGAGAGAACCATCAGTAGACCTCTTTCTGGCTCTGCAAGGCAAGGCTGGGTATCTGTTGAAACCATACGAGACATGCATCTCTCATTGTGCATCTTACGGATTCTTAGTTGAGTGTGTGTCTTGGTGATGGATGGCACCAAACCTCTAACAATGGTGTAACAGCGATTGCAGGAACACTGTTCCGTTGTTACGGACTAGTTCCAGTATAAAGCGAAAGATTATAATTGTGACAATCTCTTTGAGCTCTTCCTATCTAGTCGGACAGTAACCATTCATTTTATGTTTGTGTGATGTCCAAAGCGTGTAACCTAGAGTTAAAATAAGTGATGCCAGCCGGATTGGGTACCAAGGTACCTAGCAGAAGGTGGTAATTGCGACAAGCCAGATGGGGAGCTTTGCTCCTAGCTGAAGGTGAAGAAGAGTTGATCGGCAGAATACTTTGGTATTCTGGTGGTGGAAGTGTGGCCGGCCGGATGGGGAAATTCGGTTACTAGCAGATGGCGGCGTGGAGCATAATTTCAGTTTGCATGAGTGTTGAGGATTGAATGGTTACTGTTCATATGACCAAAAATAGAAAATAATAAGACCAAGTCGCAAATAATAACAGGGGGGCCAAATCGAACGGAGTTCAAGCCTCGACCTTGTACTACAGCGAAGTTGCTGTCGACAACATCGAGGAGGACGGCAATGCAAGATCTCCCGCATGATATTCGCGTGTTCTAACCATCATGTCACGGCCGGCACATTTACATCAGTAAAAAGTAACAGATGCCTTTATGACCCTCTACTCCACATTTGGTTTTTTAAGACAGTTTCCTGTCGACAAGAATCCGTAGATACTTGACATGCTCAGTCAACTGCAATTACACTCCATTTAGTGACGGTGGTTTAAATGTTAGTATTTTATATTTTCATATTAAGCAGAGAGGTTGTGCGAATGCTAAGTAAAGTGATGTTTTCATTCGCACAGATCATCGGCGAAAGTAAATACCTGGCATATCTCTAACTCGTCCAATGTCTAAGGTTAATCACAAAAGTGCAGACAGAACTCCTTCCTGAGATGTCCCTATGTTATCCCGTGAAGCATTCCAATAAGGTGAACTGAACTGTCAACTGCTTGATAATGTAATGATTTTAGGATTGTTTTCAGCTTAAAGATAATTGAATGCTTCCTAGATGTCTAGGATGTTCGATTGTACTGCCTATAGAGTGGAGATCTGTCGGCATTCCTTTAGTATATTAAAGCTGAGATTTTTATAGTAAATTTTGTGAAAGATAACTTCAATCATAGATTTCTAATAACCTCTCAATTGTTTAAAGTTCAAAAGATGAGAGACGAATCGGTCGAAAGATTTTTGAATTAACATTAGACCATTTGCCAGCTTTCGGGATGAAAACCAATTTGGTTTACTTCCAAATGTTGGGAATGACTCCCAGCTTGAGGCAGCCCCTGCCCAACTTCAATATAGTCATATGGCATATTCGCTAGAATTATTCAGTCATATCCGGCTAATTTATAGGGTTTGAAGCATTTGATGGCCCAGATCAGATTCTTCCTGCTCACTATCGAGCAATTTTTGATCTTATATGGGTTGTTAATATAAGATGTCCCTCTGTTGACATTTATAGCAATTATGATCCCACCATATTCATCTCGGATGGTCCCTTTCACCAGGAGAATCCCAATTAGGTGAACTCTACTGTCAACCGCCAGATTATATAATGATTTTAGAATCAGTTAGTTAGTTGTGAATCTAAAATTAATTCACAACAACGCGAGAAGCTATCCAATACCTCATTTATGGAGTGTAAAGGGAAATTAAGTATTAAGTCCGGCTGATTTATAGGGATTCAAGGTCCACTTTACATCATTTTTCATTCAAAACCCAGTGTACGTTGAGTCTTTAGAAAGTAAGAACCTGAAGCGTATAGTGTCTGGCTGTTGTCCTTTATAGATTCACAGATGATTTACCATTAGCCTTCCTGGCACCCCTCTTATACAAATTAAGGCTAGTATTGTAAATGTCCGAATCTCTTTGATTGTTTCTTGCTTTGGCTTTATCTAAAAGTCGTCCAAAGGAGGATCTTAAATTCCGAAGTTAATTTTTACACGAATGTGACTCTTCTTATTTTAATTGATAGCATTACAACAAGTACTGTATGATGCTACCAACGAGATATCTAGCTGGTACCAGTGAGAGGGTATTGGCAGTAATATCGCTATTATTAAAGCAGTGAAGTAAAAGAGTATTAAATTTATCTTTGTTGAGTATGCACAATTTTGGCCTATTATAGCTTGAAAGGCTCAAAGTCTTGTATCCATTGCACCTGAAACCACATATTCGTTCATCGACCTTGCAAGACTCTTATATCAGAAGCGAATCGACTCCATCCTTTGCAAGATGGAGAGTGAATTTGGCAGATGCTGACTTACTTCGATAAAGATCTATTTGCAAGACCCTTCAATCCTGGGTACCTAGATCACTGTAACTGTGTGATCAATCACGGTAGTTATTGACGTATTCAGGAGCCTGGCAGAGCTGTCCCTCAGATCAGCCGTTTTGCTGCATCTATCATCTTCCAGTATCATGTTCTCACCAACTTCTTCGCTACTGGTGTGGGTCGGGATCTCCCAATCTCGCCCAACTTTCCACCCAGTAGGGTTTTAGAGTTTAGAACCAATACAACCCGCCAACCCGCCTTACTCCAAATATATATCAGGGCTTTTTTCTCCAGACTATCTTATTAATCATAATTCATTTTGCACATTAAAAATAATCGATTGTCACGTGTTGTACTTACAAACAACTAACATACTCGGTAGCGCCATAAATTTCCCGCCATCGTTATTAATTAGCCGAAAACCCAAATTAAGTAACGAGCAAAATATATGTATTGACAGCATATTTAACTCTGGTAATACAATGTCGGGCCCTTTGTTCATTAGAGTCTCTGTGCGAGGGTTTTATGCAATTAATTCCCTTCATTTGTCAATAATTAACTCAACTAATATTTGTTTATTTTTGTCAACGCATAAGTACTACATTATGGCGGCAACCCTTTTATACACACAGAAGTGAGACCCCCATACAACTGCGTTACGCATCCTGCCTTTGCACTTATGACGTGCCACGCTTTCCTAATTACACTTTACAAACTTATATTCGGCGCATTCCAAGCGTCAGCGTACTGTGACTTGTGCATGAGTCCGCCGCGCATTACATAGATGTTATAATTGTTGGTTATGTAAGGCACCCCCACTTATGTAAAAATTACGGAATTCTCTTGTCACTGTAGAAAGGGGTACGTACGTTGGATGAGACACATAGAGAGACATTTGTTGTTTTAGTTGTACATACAATCGCAAGTGGTGGTGGTGGTGTTGTTGGCACTCATGTGCAATAAACTTGTTTTCATTTGTTGTGTTTGTGTCTATGTTCTACGTCTATCAACGGAGTATTTAGTTATTTATTATTATTTAACGCCACTGTAAACGCCAGCCACCATTGGGACCATCCGGCACCAGCAACGCCACCATATGGTGTTAAAGTTGTTTAGTTTTGCCCAATTGTTAACATTTAGCAAAGGTTTGTCATTTAGCACCAATTTTCAAACTCGGTGGTGCCAACAATCTCTAATTACACTAGGTATTAATTTAGGTTATTTTAGAAGTTAGTCATTGTAGGTGTAGTGAATATTTATGTTTACTTTTTTATTATATTATAGAAAACGGTTTATGCTACAAGTCGATAGTTTTTACAACAAACGACCTTAAAGGACTTTATTAAATCCAAAATATGATGGTTATAGTGTTTATATACTTGATTTTTTCAGAAAAACGGTTTGCGATTTATTCGATAAAAACATTTTTCCAACAATTTGAAATTTGTGGTCGGCAAGAGACTTCGACACCTGGTCTCTAGGTTTGCTCCTGTCAGTGAACGAATCGCCACCATAAGTGTCAAGGCAAAATTTGTCTACATCACGCTGATATGTGCTTATGCTGCGACGGAGGAAAAAAGTGAAGAGGTCAAAGATGACTTCTACGCCCAACTTGAAGAAACATATGACCGTAGCCCGGGTCATGATGTTAAAATTGTGCTGGGACATTTTAATGCCAAAATAGGCCGGGAGAATGTCTTTAGCCCAACAGTCGGAAAATTTAGTCTTCATACTGACACATCGCCCAACGGGGTCAGACTGATTTCTCTGCAGCAAGGAACATTGATCACAAAAACATTCACAACGCAACGTAGTTATCTCCCGATCTAGTTACGACAAATCAAATAGATCACGTGGTGATTGATGGAAGGCATGCGTCAAGTGTCTTAGACTTACGAGTGATCAGGCGTGCGAACATCAACTCGGATCACCACCTCACTGCAGTGAAGGTGCGTACTAAGCTAAGCAGGTCGAAACCCTGCGTAATCGGGCAGAGAGAAAGCTGGATATCGCTAAACTGCAGACCGCGGAGATAGCCAAAGCCTATTCCAAACAACTATCATAACTACTTTGTGATGCTCCAACTCCCGAAAATACCAGATCGCAATGGCAATATATTGCCCACTCGATGGAAAGGACTGCGCCATCCGTACTGGAGTATGTGAAGTTAAACGATAATGCCTGGTGCTGACTCCAAGAGCGTACTGAGAGTATGGAAAAATCACTTCTGCAGCATATTGATGTCTGAAAACTCGGCTACTGAAGATTGTGTAAAAATCCGAGACGATAACATCGAGTGTCCCCCTCCGAGCCAAGCTGAGATAACAACTGCCATATCCCGCAGAAAGAACAACAAAGCCAATGGGGCTCATGGTCTTCTAGCTGAGTTGTTTAAGGGTGGAGATGAGCTTGTTTTAAGCATGCAACTGCTCATAAAGAATTTTTGGCTTCAGGAGAGCATGCCAGAGGATTGGAATCTCAGTGTGCTATGTCCAATCTACAAAAAAGGTGACCGTAGTTAGTGTAAAAACTACCATGGGAATCGACATTTACCACCTCTTTGTCGATTACAAAGCTGCCTTCGATAGTCCCATCAGGCATCGACTATACGAAGCCATGTCTGAGTTCGGTATCCCTGCTAAGATAATTCATCTTTGCCGGTGTACACTCACGAATACCAAATCCTCAGTTCGGATTGGCAAGGATCTATCTGCGTCATTCGATACGATGGAGGTCTTTTACAGGGTAATGGTTTGTCATGCATACTGTTCAACATAATGATGGAGAAGGTGTTAAGAAAAGCAGCGGTTAACATGTCTGACACCATATTTAATAAGAGCCACAAGCTGCCCGCATATGCCTATGATATCGACATTATTGGTCGGACGATGCAAGAGGTAACAGCTGTCTTCTCATCTGTTGAAAGTCAGCAGTGAATGAGGACAAGACGAACAAAGTGTCCACTAGGGATATAACTAATTTTGACAAAAAATTTGGCATACCACTACATTGTGGCAAATATTGTACAAGTAATGAATATAACCCTAATCACCTAGGGTTCAAAAATGTTCCGCACCAAACGCGATTTCTAAAAAAAGTCAGATTTTTCTTTTTCATATTTTCAATTGTTAAATGAAATAAATTTTAAGTTTAAAGTATGTAATGATTTACAAAATGGTAAAATGTCTTGCATAATTTTAATTGCACGCTCTGTGTAGGTGTTGCTCCGATGAACTTTCTGAATATCTGATGGTTTTTTAACCCAATGTCTGAGAAAACATTTATTTGCTTTTGTAAAGCCGGACAATGACTTTTCTAGTATGGCGAAATTATTTTTGTTAAAAGTATGATCAGAAAACCAATGTTAGATGACGTCGTTCATTACAAACGTCAAAAAGAACTGGGCTGACACCCCTATATCTGGCTACTATTAGTTAATATAGTTAATACATGACAAAATGTATGTGGTGCAGCGAATTGGCAACTCTGTAATTGAAATCACTTTGACAGATTTGTGAAGAAATAAAACAACAAAGAAAAATGTCAAAAACAGCTGATGGGATGACGTAACCTTCGTAGGAAAACCTTGAATATATATATGATCTGAAAAAAGTAATTGCGTTTGGTTCGAAAACTTTTTTGCAATTTCGAAAAAAAAAAAATAATAAGAGTTCATACTTTTTTATGCTTTATTCGACTATGCTATGCCATTTTTCCTATATGCAAAAATTGTAAAAAGTTATATGCCTAGTGTCCACCCGTTGGGGACGCAGCGTGAACGTTGAGAACTATTGCTTTAAGGATGAATTCATTTACCTCGGATGCGCCATGGACTAAAACAACGGTGTCAGCCTTGAAATAAAACGGAGAATAGTCCTCGCCAGCTAGGGTTGCCAGGCACCGAATTCGAAAAGTCGGGAAAACCGAGACTAAAAAGCGGGATTTGTCGGGACATATGTAAAGATCATATTGTATTGGTTTTGACATTTTTTATTAAGAAATATTATTTGAAAACTCATTGCAGTTTCATGCTGATAACAACCATTATTATAATGGATTAAAAAAAAAACTCAAACATAACAATATTCAGACATGACTTATACATACACTATAAGTTAATATTATTTTTGCCACATATACTTTGTGTTATTTTTCACCGAATTGACTAGTTTTACTCCCTCGTCAGTTGTTAAAAATGACTGGAATTCCTGACAGCTTTTACCAATATTCAATCTTATGATTAGTTCAGCCTTTATAATATCAAAATACATTCAGCGTTACTTATCGGCAAAGAAAATATAAGTGAGATTAATTTAAACAAATTCAAGTGATTTTCTTTGCCACATTTGGTAAAAATGTGACCATACTTTATCATCTTTGGGCAATTCTCCATTAACAGCTCGAAGACTACAGTAGTCGCTGTACAACATGGCATTGTCCACTGCACCTGATAATTGTAGAACTTTGGGAATTTCTCCTAATTACTCCCAAGTCAATAATGAGTCTTTTAGATCAAATGCTGCAATTTGTTCAAAAATTTACATTTCTTGAAAGTTGTAATGTTATGAACAGCTGTGGTAAAATCAGATGATAGACAATTGCTAGGGATACGAAAGAGATTAATACCAGTGATGAAAAAATGTTAGGTGCACACAACTAGTTCATAAGAGAAAAGTATTTTTTTGTACCTTCTTTTATAATGTTGTTTCTTTGATTATTCTAAGCATAGGTAGTAAATATTAAAAAGTCGGGATTTACCTCTGAATTGCTTCAATACTCGGGACTCGGGATTTCCGCGAGAAGTCGGGAAAATCCCGCCTATTCCCGACCATCTGGCAAGCCTATCGCCAACAGGTGTTTCTTAGGGTTACGCGAGCAATTTATAAACACCACCCTATCTCGAACCACCGAAGTCCAACTGTACCAGATACTATTTTTACCGGTCCTGTTGTATGCCTACGAATCTTGGGTGCTTACATAGGGGTATGCAGCTCATCTGGCAAAATATATGAACCCATTTGCGTAAACGGCGTGTTCAGGATTTTGATGAACCATGAGCTGTACGACATTGATGTGGTCAAGCGAATCAAAGTGCAACGATTACGCTGGCTAGGCTATGTCGCGAGGATGGATGAGGAAACTCCAGCTCGATAGGTATTCCATCAAGACCTCGAAGAATGACCCAAAACAGGCAGACCGCGACTACGTTGGAAGGACCATGTAGAGGAAACACTGACGCTGCTTGGTAGGACTGACTGGAGACGGTGCGCACAAGATCGAAGCGAATAGAAATCTCTTATAATTTCGGGCTCTGATAATATAAGGTTAATATCAATATCAGCTTTCGCTTAAATAAACTTAATCGGTTTGGCAAGTGAAGCATCTCAGAATCCTGGAAAATAACACAAGCGCATCAATATGTTGTTGAAATTTTCGAGGGGATAATGCTTCACAAAATATTTAGACCCATCATCGTTAACGGCGAGTACAGTTATCGTGTAAATCATGAGCATTATGAACTGAATAACAACATCGTTCAATTAGACCAAATCCGCTGGCTAGTACAAAGGATGGAATGCTGCAGCTCAAAATAGTCAATAACATCGATGATCGGCGCAGAAGGGGCTACAAAAACTTCGTTGAATGGACTAGGTTAAGGAGCTGTTATCCAAGTTTTGTGTGACGAACTAACTTCGGAGCCATAGCGGATGGAACTCTTTACTGCGTGCGGCAATTGATTAATGTCACTCTTATAAAAAAGTACACATCATTGAACATTTTATTTCTCCCCTTATATAACAATGGAAAACTTGAGTATGTAAAAATTTTGCCAGTTTCAGTAACTGGTGATGATATAGGAAAATTCAGCAATCAAAAGGTTTTTCTCTCCTGGTACCTTTTACAAACATGATCGAACGTTTTATATATACGTTGGTTTGTTTACTACATTATTCTCTATCTTCATTATTTCTGATTGGTAATGTGCGGTCTGCCATCGCTTGTCATGATAGACCATATTTTTACAAACTATGAATACACATAGATGGATTTGATTTAAATATCACATATATCGCATTTCCTTAATATTGAGTTAATTACATAATTAAAGCACTTTGTCCATACTTTCTTATGCTAATAGTAATTTACTATTTACTCAAGTTTTTAATAATTTTTTTTAGAGCTATAACTTTAATAATTTCGCACATTTGATTTATGTGCTTTCTGAGTGATTTCAACAATAAACGGGCATGCTTAGATCGACTCAAGTTAAGATAATTATATGTTTAACAATTTTCCTAAGGTGATACAACAAGCCTCGCAATTTTAAGTAAATTTGATGTACTTCTTAATAAATACATACAGCGTACATACTCCTAATATAACGGCAGTGATTCAGTGTATGAAATGAATCATATGTCCTCATGTAGATGTTAATTAATTCTTTGCCACACATTGTACTGTATGGCTTGACAAATCACTTAACCCAAATTTGAAATAACTCAATTAATAAAATCTGACAAATATGATCGATAAAGAAAAGCCTACAATCATCGTCAGTCGTCAACACTTTTAACAGCAACAAAAAAAGGAAAATGAAAAATATCATAAATTCAAACAGAAATAAAATAACAAACAATTAAAAACAATTAATGAAAATCTGGCAGAGCTTAAGCGTCTTTGCGTTAATGCTTTGATGTTTTAAGCGATAAGACATAAAAAACGCATTACTCTAGAGAAGTCAGCGAAAAACTTCAAGACATAAAGATATGAAGATGTTAACAATAACACAAACGATATGCTTAGACTTGAAATAGACATAATAATGTGGGATTTAGATGTTGATGCAGAAAACACATAAACTGCAAGATAATAAGGCAATGAAATACACGATATGAGTGGACCATAGGCAGATGGAGGAACACACCTGATTTTTGGTATGGAATGTAGAGCGTTTAAATACAGTCCGGCACTGAGCGAGAATGTTGCACATGAATTGAATTCATCAAATTTTATGTAAAGAGAATGTACTGGAATTTCATAATTTCCATCGGTAGTAAGCAAATTCTTTTTAGGTGAATCAGCTTCCAGATATTTTACTGTGGTGCATTATATTACAATATGCATGTCAGCATTAACATCGTATGTAAATATAATATACCTGAAAATAAGTTACTACAGTTCACGATATTAAAAATATCACTAGTCTATCACTTCACTTTTATTTATATTTTGTATCACTTAGTTCCACATTTATTTGTCTGTACTTAACTAAAACATCCTTTATTACATCACTATACATATCTATTAAGATAACTTAAATGTTCTGGTAGTTTAACGACATAATTTCAACACTTCGATTGTTTCAAACCTATAAAATAAACAAATAAAACTAACTATAAAAATTAATCCGCACACACTTGCATGTAACATGGCAAGGAGGATGGCTAGGAACATCATTTATATTTAAAACAGTTTGCAAGGTGCTGCTACTTGACTTCCCCCATAAAAATCATAAAAAAGAAAATCAAATTGTTCTGTTGTTTAAACATGTATGTACGACTTGAATGGCTTTAAAAGTAATATTGTCTGGATTTGGAAATCCTGATGATTTTAGTGGTGGTGTTGCATTTGTTGCAATGTTGTTTGCAAGTTTTTCCGACTATAAATTACTTTGGCGACATGTAATAAATTTTCCCCATTCCTGGACAGAAAATATGTTTACACCATTTCAATGCTCATATATACGTATAGATGTGTCTTTATACCGAATGATGTTGACATAAATTTATATATTGGTCATTAAACAGATGTAAGAGTTATGTCAACATTTCATTTTATTTTGTATATTATTTTTGTATGTACATTAGGGTGAACCTTGTTCATAAAATAATTTATGTAGAATTTCCAGTGGGGAAAAAATATATTTTGCTTCACAACAAATTAAATGGACAATGTGTAAAACTAAAATAGTCTTATAAAGTCTTCCAAATAATGCTGTATATACTTAATTCGACCTAAAACAAATGCCATTATCACGGAAACAAAAAGGGGAAAGTATATGCTAAATTTTATAAGTATTGAAAGCTATTCAAATACCGAAGGGTATTAAATGTTTCATTGTTACAACCAAAGTCTACATCAGAATCCTCTAAAAAATCGTATTATCATAGCTAACACATACTTAAAAAATATTTTTAAATAGATCTAGTTATTATACTCAATATTCCTTCATATTTCTTTGTGTTCAAAGTTTACAAGTGTCACTTTCTTATAACACCAAATGCTATGGGAGTTTTAAATGTTGCTGCATATGGAGCAATAAAAAAATAATAAATTATAATTTCCCTGAAGTGCATATTCACATAAATGTCATAAATGTAATTACAAATTCAAATGTCAATAGGATTTTAAAAATATTAAAATGTCGTTAAAGTCAGTTTTACAACAAAAGTAAAATCGGAAAAGACAGCTAGCTATAAATAAAAAATCTGTAAAAAGGAAAGCATTAAACAGGTAACTTTTCAAAGGCTGGAGTATACACCGCACGAATTGCTCCGACAATAACATATTTAAATAAGGAATGATATATAATTCTGTAAAATAACCTACCTTGAAAGGAAAAATTACTTGATACCTCTAAGTCCAATCAACTAACTTGTTAAATTACTGTTTGTGTTAGTCGTACTATATTCCAAGAGTATAAATACTATATTTTAGTATTCCATATTATTAGAGTAAATTGCATAGGTGATGACATTACTACCTCTATACTACCGTCCAAAATTGAGTGAACTTAGAGCATTTAATATCCAATGTTTCATTAAATTCGCTCGCTGAGATTTTTAAATTATTTATGTTAATTTCTGAAACGTTTTAAGAATCTACTACAGTACAGTTTTACCTGCAGATGTTCTCATCACATAATCCATTAAGAACCTGTCATAAAAAAAAGTTACAAATGTATCCAAACGAAATAAAACAACTTTAATTTTGAGTCAATAACATGGGAAGATCGTCTCGATATTTATGTATATGGCTGTGCTTAGTTTTGAAAACATTCACAATGAAACCAGCCAGAAAGAAAGAAAGACGAACTTGGTTCAAAAAAATTTTAAATCATTAAACTTGCATGACATATACTTGCATAAATATGAGAGATAGTACAAATATGGCGGATCCTAATGTTCACTTTGTCTCTTTCTATTAGATAGCGTAATTTATCCCGCCTTGTTACTTCTTTCATATATCTCTCTCATACAGACATGGCGAATAGAGTCAATTTCACAACTAATTGTAACCACGGTGAAAGCAGCCACACCTAATGAGAAACATGGCGTCCAAAAATTAGGATTATAACGGGATTTAGGGATATAAAGTGGTCGGAATGGTACTTTTGTATGGAAGGTACCAGAAGGGAAGCGCCTAGACTTTTCGCGTTTGATGTATTGATATTATTACTCGATTTCTAAAGTAGTCGGAATGGTACATTTGTATGGGAGGTACCAAAAGGGGCATGGCCATGCAGCCCATTTGCAATATCGTAAGTAGTTTTGGGGGAATATTAACCCATGCAAAGCTTCATAACAATTGGTTGCGTCTATCGAAAGTTATCGCGCGTACCAGCCGTACAGACAGACAGACGGACATGGCTCAAACGACTTAAAACATCATGATTCATGAATCGAATTTGATTCAAAGAAACCTAGGGTCAAAAGTGACTCCTTCTATGTGTTACACTTTTGGGTCGAATTCCAACTATTTATACCCTCACGCTGCTGGTTGGAGGGTGAAGGTTCCGTGATTCAACGCGACGTAGTTAGTCTCGTTGCGTACTTAATCTGTCTCTCTGCAGCACGAGACGAATGCGGTGCAGGGCATAACCCCGCCGTACTTAGTCTCGATGCGTAATTAACCTCGCTACTCTCTCTCTCTCTCTCTCTGCAGGTTAAGACGACCTGCATACGCCGCCGCACAGTGGGGTATGGGACCCCAAAACGGAGATTAATTAGAAATGAAAATTGCGATTTCCCATTAAAGTTTTTTACTCAATAATTCTACACAGCATACTGATTCAATAGATACTAGAATCAATTACATATGTTGTTTATTTAAAATTCTATGCTCTCTCAAACTTGGGAAATTTTTTCGATTTTTTGATTCATTTCGAGGTTTGTGTTTTAAATGGTTTTATTTATAAAACACGACTGACTGATTGCGAATTGTTATTTAACTGGTATTTAATATTGTATGACATTTTGTCATGGAGTAACTGAAATGGAAACAGCGCCTCCAAAAGTTAATTTTATTTAAATATGTTTTTCGAGCCCTCCGCTCAACAAGTAGTGTGAATAATCGACTATCTGAGAGCACTGTTGTCAACATCATTCTCAAAATTTAGCCTCAGTGTACGTTATTGGATAATACGCAACCAAAAATAGCACTTCCATCCCACATACAGGGGAATGTTGCGCCTGTAGTGGAGACCGTTACTAAAGATACCGACCACTCGATTCGACACCATGAGCATTCTGTGCACGCTTGGCATTAGATATGCAACAACATGGAATGACACTGATATGATGAATTCCCATTGGCAGTTCTTTTCTTTCCAAACGCCTCCGCCCCACCCCGGCGAAATTGCTCTATGCAGAAACTTGTTCAAATGTATACAGCTTTTTGGTTCACCCTGTATTTAAATACATAAGTGTGTATATATGTACATAAGCATTTATATATATTTAAAACATGTCTTTAACAAATTTCAAAGAGATTGGATACAAACCGTAGTTTTTATAAAGGTTTGGTTCTACTACAGAATATATACTATTAGTATACTAGCTTACCGGGAAGACTTCGTCCCGCCTTAAAAAGTATTGACTTAAATGTAACTTTTTTGCTTGGAATGATATTCTCATAAAAATTAAAATTTTTCTATACATCACAATTTTTGGTCGTGTACGTTGTTTTTCATTGCTTAATGGTTTGGCACGTAAAAGATTGTTATTTTACCGAAATATCGCAAAATCATTGATGAGTGTCAAACATTCTATTCTACACACACCATGAGTGGTTGGTTGACAAAGACCCACAATTAAACTATGACAGTCAATCTGAGGAAGAGAATGATGCACTTCTTAATAACAAGAACGAATTAGAACTTCAAAACTATGCTGGGCGTTGCATGATAGATAGAACACGCGTCTTCCATGCGGGAGATGCGGAAGATTTCGATTCCAGGCTCCAGTCATCCACATTTTTAATATTACACAGACTTTTAAGCAATTTAAATTTCCTGATAAAGTCGTATGAAGTTCTTGACATGCCGAAATCTGTGGAACAACATTTTCAGAAATGTAAATTTTTACAAAAAAATTTATTTTCAAAAAGCAAAAAAAAAATATCTTGGCATTATTGGTGTAGAAATTTTTCATTTTGTTGCATAGTGTAATTAATTATATGCGAAAACAGTCTTCATTATTTATTTTTTCTTGAGTTTTTTTTCCGAGTTATTTTTTTTTTCAAAGAATTTGAAATTCATCTTCAAAGTTTCTTTTGAATTTCGACAGTATACATTTTTTAGTTAAAAAATTTAATTTTTAAAAATCTAATTTAAAAAATTATTTAAAATCTAATTTTAAAAAATGCGCAAATTAATCCTCATATTAATTTAAAATGCTACTTATTTCTAACAAATTTCATATGAGGTTATTATTTTCATGTGAGGCTTAACGCAGCATGCTTTAAACAATTCCAGTTCAATACGATTTGAAAGTTACACTGAAATGTTCATATTGAATTTTAGATTCTTTTTCTTGTTATTAAAAAGAATACCATATTTTCATTGTCGGCCATTATTTCATAGAAACACATTTACAAACCTTTGCGAAAATTGTATGAACTATTGCGCTGCTATACTGCATGAAATATGGCGAATGATAGACCGCCATCATAACATGGTGACCTGCACGCATCCAAAGATAACTATTGTATTAGCAGAAAATCAAATTCATCAAGAGAGAGCGAGATAGATATAGTAAGTCAATGGTTCTTTCATTTATTTTTGTTAATTTCGCGATCATCTAATATGCGACAGAACCACACAAGAAGAACCGTTAGAAATGTAATGGCTTTGTCAGCCACCATATTTATATTCACACTCAGTGAAATGCGGGTATAAGAAGTCGGTTTAGTATGCGTGTATGCCATTTTTGTTTTTGTTGCCAAAAAAGTTTTTTTTTATTTTTGGATTTCTCCGCTCCTTTGTGCTACGTTCTTAAAATTTAATGTCTTCTCTATTAAAAAACAAAATATATATTTAACCAACAATTGCGACAGTAAACAATCTAAGGTAATCTAGCAAGAATATATGCTGCTTAAGACAAGTATACTCAAAAAATTTATATAAACTACTAGTGGCTGACATATAAGTAGAACAATGTTTCATTCAAAGCTACACACGCATTATAATAACTGCCACAATAACTTCACATGTGTTAATAACTACTGCCACATTTATCTACAGTCAACATTTATAAGTTAAGAATGCCTAAAAAGTTTCATATTTGCATTTCTTGTTACAGCTGTGACATACACAACGGAGATTCACTATTAAATCCATAATCTATGCACTGCCAAACTTTCTATATTACACCAGTTTCAATATGTATCGCATAGAATAGAATCACTAAAATTAAACCCAAAACTGTCAGAATACACATAACAAAAAAAAATAAATAAACCAATCGCCTAAGAATAATGATGATGACGACGATTACATTGCTACACCCAGTTCTAGATAATGGACATCCCTCGCCCGTCTAGCTAACAACTTTACATGAGAAGTGCTGCATTAAAATCTAAATGACGTTTTATGTATTTTCGCCCATTTTTTATTAAATCACCTGTCGTTATTTTTTTTTTACTTTATTTCGTTTTTTTTTCGTTGCGGCCGTCAAATAAAGCTCTGAATTATTTTGTACCACTTTGCATAATTAATGACTTAATAACTTGGTGAACTAAAAACACACTTTTTCCCCATCACACAACGCCAGACGACGGACCCAACCCATGGCTGGTGATCTAGAGACAACAAGACAAAAACTACTACACAACTAAAAATGAATTGTACCAAAGAGACCATATCAACTTATCAAATCACCGCAACACTTACGAATAAATCGCAAACGAAAAAGAGGCATTTCTTATGGATGGCGAACACTTTAAGACAATTTTCAACTAATTACGCCTGCAAGTGGTTGTAAGTATTTTCTTATATTGGTCACCACCATCGCCATCACCATCACCATCGTCAGCGTCAGCGCGTCAGACGGCAAACACCTTCGGTCTTGGCAGCGACAAACAGGCAGATACTATGCATTTGTACACACACACACATACACCAAAAATGGTCACGGGAGATGAACATCAACTTCAATTGCAGTCTTTACAACAGAGCCCGTGTTGGACTATCCTAATCCATAGGTGGAGAGGAATATATTCAGTTTTGTTTTAGCATAAGCATAAAATATGAATGGGACCGGCCATGGCATAGTGGTTAAAACACGCTGCTTCTTTGCGTGAGATCCGTGATTCGATTCGCGTATGCTGATGACGTAGACATCATCGGTCGAAACTGCAGCCTCCTCAAGTATACAGAAGGAAACAGCTGAAATAATGGGTCTAATGGTGAACGAGGGCAAAACGAAGTTATTAGTCTCAACGAACAAAGAATATGGGGCATGAACGTTGACAACTTTAATTTCGAAGTGGTAGATCATTTTATCTACCTAGGCTCCGCCATCAACAAAACAAATAATGTTAGCCTCGAAATCTTGAGAAGAATCCTGCTGGCTAATAAATGCTACTACGGACTAAGCAAGTGATTTAATTACAAAGCCCTCTTTTGACGAGCAAAAATATAGAAAAAAAAAATAGAGATGCAGCCCGACAGTTCTACCGAGGCAGCATATTGCGAATTCTATGATCACTATCGCAACGACCGTACAGGGTTATGAAAAAGCCTAGAACCTAGAACCTTATAGAACTTTACGGGTTGCAACTGACTGACACGAAGTCTTCAGTGAAGATAGGCAAAGGTCTGCCAGAGCCATTTTCTACCAAGCGAGGCCTTAGACAAGGAGATAGTCTGCCACGCGTTGTCTTTTAAATCGTAATATAGATGATCATACGGAAGACTGCAGTTAACACTGCGGCCTTTTTAAGCATTGAGAAGCAGTCAGCAGAAGTGGGTCTGGTGGTAAGTAAGTTATTTGTTTCAACAAACACAAAGTGTACTCGGTTGACGGCTATAATTTTGAAGTGGTCTACAATGGCTACGTCGTAAACAAAAAAATAATGTCAGCCTGGAAATCAAGAAAGGTGTATTGATCGAAAACCGCAAACTACTATGCGTTCAGCAACCGTTTTAATGACAAAGACGCCTCTCGACAAACAAAGGCCTAACTCAATAAGAGAGTGATCTTACCTGACTTTCATCGGATCACACTATTTTGAAAGTCTTCGAAAGAAAATTACTTCGCAAAATATTTGGACCCATTATCGTTTACGGCGAGCGCCTCTGAATGAATTATAAGCTATATAACAACATCGATGTAGTCAAGTGCGAATATCGATATCTTAATTCTAAGGTCTGATAAGCCGAATTACTATGTTTTCTTGAATTTTGTATCCTTTAACTTATATCCTATTTAAATCTCAGGTTTATAGTCACCTTAAACCAAAGTTATAAGGAAATTTGAACTATGCAACTAAGTGGAGTCTATTTGAATCACAAACTTGTAATGCTTTTTCTGTAAATCTAAATGTTACATTTTAGAATTAAGGTATAGATATTCTACAATGGGGTATATTAACCTTCTTTTTGCAATTAGATGCTTATTTTAGGAGATGAAGGCACTTAGAGCTTCCCTCCCATTTCAAAATGAGATCCCAACTGAATCTTGGCGATTTCTCAAGTATATCATAAATGGAGATGCTTGTTGCGATCAGAAACTTCGTTCATGAAATTGGAAGCCATAGGATTTGAAGCCGTTGGTTTTCATATAAAAACCTTAAGTGCAGATAAGGTTTCATATACACATCGACGGCTTTCAATGCACATCAAGGTGAAATCCCAAATAAGGCGTAATCACGGAGCCCATATGCCAGAAATTATATTCAAACATTAAATGTAATTAAATTTATGAGTTAACCATGCCGAAATTTTAGTCATTCCGTTGAAATCGTTGTATTTTATTTTAAAAAATTGTCACTTCATCTAAAAACACCCCTTTTAAACGTATTCCTAAGAATAATTAGAACTTAAACATGTCTCCAAATTGGTCGATCATTTTAGCACATCTAAAATGTGGTGCAGATGTCTTTACCCAAAGTAAAATGTGGGGTTTTTTGCATACGACAAATCTTACCGCTTGTTGGGACAATCTAACGCGTACATGATCAACTCCATCGAAATCATTTGCACCAACAGCAGCAATTCGGGTAGAACCATAAAAGAAAATCTACTGAATTTGATTAATTGTTTGCAACTCAATGCCGCAATGAAGCACACGTTGCAAATGTTACTTGCGATTCGCCTCAATATGTCTCACATTGCATTTGTGGCAGTTTCACAGCAGCTTTAAGTTGTATTACCTGTAAATTGTATACAAACATTAAAAGATAAGAAGCAACAAACTTCAGTCAAGCAACACTTGCAACATTCTAAGAGGCAGCGGGAAGATAATGCAAAATTTCTGTTAATGTATATGTGATGCTGCCAGTACACACGTCTGAAGGGGGGCACTACACAAATGAATGGCTAAGTTTTGGCACGCGTATAATGTGTAAGATAAGTGAACATATTTTGCGTCGCAGTGAATGCCAAAGACGATGATGATGACGACCGAGACATCGGAGTGTCATGCGGAGGATAACGCGTTGATGATTGTGGCAAGTTATGCTACAAGTTGCAAGAAGATATATGTTAGTTATGGTTATGATCCTTGAAGTACTTCACTCTATTCAAGGTAGAAAAGTACTATGTATGCTGATGACGTAACCTACAAGTATGTGTTGTATTTCTTTTTGTTTTGCACAATTGAAAAATAGCGGGATGAGTGGTAAAAATTGACTAATTAAAAAAAAAATTGCATTTGGTATATTCAAATGAAATTAAGAAGTCAATGTAAGGTGTCAATGTTGGTTATACCTTGTGCAGGTCCCCAGGTTTTTTGCACAATGACATATATGTTATATTTTACTATTATTTTCTAGAAATAGTTTCATGAATAGGAACAGTACCGAAAAAAAATTATACCGAAAGTAACCTATTTCTTTGGTATAATATTTTCACTTACCCTCTTTATTAATAACAATATAAAAAATACTCTTACAAACGGGTTTATTACCTATGTTAACATGTATTTGTATTTTATGTTCTGCTCTCAAAAAGTATGCTGGGTTACCTAAACTAAGCAAAAATGCTAAGTAAAATTTTCTGGAAATTTAAATATATGACTTTAAAATCAAGATCATTGGTACAATCAAGTTCATTAATTTGGGTGGCGTTACTTGAGTAATTTATATTCACAAGAAAAATATTGTCAAAAATTTTGTTTTTCAATGATTAATCCTTACTAAGATTCAATCGACCAAATGCCCAGTCTGCCTCTTAAAAAAGTTTATTTCAAGTGTGCATTCCGAGGAATTCTTATAAATTCTTATACCATCCAATTGGCGCCTTTTTTGTAAGGCTCTTAAGAAACACATGCGACAGGTAGTCAGTGCACCTCACGAATGTACCCCATGTTGTGCTTCAAGACGTCATATATGTATGGTTGCAGTGCAACAGTTGAGTTGTTTTTTACATTCCTTGCAGTATGCCCGTTGGGGACACAGAGTCTCATTAGTGTCCAGATTCGTTTTTGCAACTCAAGTCATCTTCATTGGGTGGTATGACATTTTCCATACTCACAACATATGATTATTAAGTATGAGAGGAAAAGATGGAGGAATGAATATACAAAGCAGATAGATGACCACATGTTAATTGTGTTGCGCTTATGGATTTAGGTTGTCATTTCGCAATTGATTTTGCATCGTGCACTATATGAGACAGCAGGGTTACCATAGCACTACAAAAAGAAGTGAACTGTTAAATAATACACAAACTTCTTTAAGTCAATTAAAAACTAACGATGATGACGATCCGGTTGTCTCCGGAGGACCTTCCGGGGGTACAGTCTCAGCTTACCCGAAATAACCACCGACTCTGAAACAAATAAAAGGAGTCTAAAGATGGAACCACGGAAAACACAGTGACATCAGCTGGACGATCAAAAGTAAACCAGCCGAAGCAAAATATTACAGGAAATCGTAGAAATAAAATTTACAAACCACATCTATTATTTATCACAGAATAACTTATATTTTAATACCCTCAACCTACGGTTAGGAGGGTATATATCATTTGACACGACCCAACAGTATAACACATAGAAGGAGCCACTTTGGTAGACCCTAGGTTTGTTTAAACCAAACTCGATTTATGACTTTTTAAGTTGTGATCGTACCTAAATTCTGTATTTAGTAAATCTATATCTGGTTATAGTTTGGAGAAAAAATTGGAAGTCTAGCCTCTTTGGTAGCTCCCATACCCATCTGGTTCCGTTCACTTTAGAAGTCGTGTAATAGTATCGATACACCCAAGGCGATCGTGCCCAATTTGTGAATTTTGTAAAGCTATAACAGTATAAAGTTTTGCAGAGCAAATTGGAAGTCTAGCCACGCCACTTCTTGTACCTTCCAGACAAATGTACTATGCCGCCCACTTTATAAACCTGGTAGTAACATCAATACACTCGAAACGTTCGTGCCCAAATTCTGTTTTTTGTTAAACTATAACACGATAAAGGTTTGAAGAAAAAATTGGAAGTCTAGCCAAGCCCCTTCAGGTACCTAGCATACAAATGCACTATTGCGCCCACTTTAGAGATGGAGTAATAATATCAATACACCCAAATTGTGTATTTAGTAAAGCTATAACAGGATAAAGTGTTGCAGAAAAAAATGGAAGTCTAGCCACGCCTCATCTAGTAGCTCCCATATAAATGTACCACTCTGCCCGCTTTTGAAATCGAGTAATAATATCAATAATTTATGATTTACTGAGGGTGAGGGTTAAGTAAGTCGGGTTTCCCGACTAAAATTTTCTTACTGGTATTATAAAGCATGTTTCTACGCCCAATAAATGAAATTACCTATGTATTGTTATATGCCTGCTGGTGTAGCGAAAACGGTTGGAAATAGGACTTGGCCAGACGTTTATAAACATGTAGTAAAACTGTAAAAAAGGTTACTGTCAATGGATGAAAAAAAGTTCATGGTCAAGTTCATATGGCCATTTTGTGTGGGGTTTTTACGGTACCAACTGAGAAATAAGGAAAAAGTCTCTCATTACCTCGCACAAAATTTTTGTAGAAAATATAAATGCTTATGAAGGAGGTAAACCCTCTGGTTTCTTGGAATGTATAAATTTTCTTTAAAACTAGTAAGGTAATTATCTTCGGCTATGCCAAAGCTCAGACACTCTTCACCATTTGTAAAAGTGTTAAGCCTCTTTATAAACCAACAAGGTAGAGTTTGTACGAGTATGGGAGGTGAAAGTAGTTTTTGTCCGATACTGTTGCTCTCAGAACTTATCCTTCGCTTATAGAAGAGAAGATTGCATATTTAATTTAAGATCGATAGATTTAAAACTACTGATGTAAGCACGGGGACAGACAGACGGACACCCCAAAAAGAGGGAGTTTGTTGACGGTGGGAGTAGTTTTTGTCCGATCTTACTCATCTCCAAACTTAACCTCTGAATAGAGGGATAGAAACATGCATACCAAATTTCAGCTCGATTTCTCTTAAACTATGACTATAATTCCGGTGATATGCAGACGGACAACCCCGAAAGGGGGTGTTGTATGGGAGGTGGAGGTAGTTATTATCCAATCTTGTTCATGTTAGAACTTAACGCCAGCATTGAAGGATTAACCTTGCCGATTAAATTTCAGTTCAGCATTTCTTGAACTATTGCTGTAATAATGCAGCGAATGACAGACAAGTCAACATTTGATTAAAAGAATTTTTGTTCCCTGTATGTCCTTGTTAATTATTCCTACCATACCAATCGCCTGCATCATTCTATTATGTATAAAGTGTGTACAAATCTCTCTGCTCTTTCCCTCTTAAACTGGGCACTAGTTCGTAGGTGGTGAAATCACTTCTCACTAGGGCCACCTGTACTTACTTTACAAACCCTAAGCAATGCATTGCATTATTTCGTTTTTTGTATAAAATATCCGCAACTAGGGTCAATCGCCACCACATCGTTTACCGCAATCTAGTGAAATGGGTCCCCATGAAAAGTGTGGTTATATGAGTACTCAGAAAAACGTAATTTCCTTTTACACTTCATTAATGAGTTGTAAAGCAGAATTTCCAATTTGTTTTCTTTTACTAGACATTCCGATTGGCTCGACAATATACTGCGAAGTTGCTTTTGACAACATCGAGTCAGCGATGGCGAATCAAACCATATCGTTTACGCTTTCGTGCGTACACATTTTTCTACTCGGTTGTTCGGCGTTCGTTAGCCATAGTGTCATTCAAGTAATACATGGGTACTTACTTACTAAGTAGTGCGGTAGGAAGTTCAAGCGAGACAAATAGACACCTCCAGAACTGTAGGGTTTGTTATTCAAATATTCATTGCTGAAATCTTTGGCTTACCAACAACTTGGGGTTAGGTAGGATTAGAGTTTTCAAAGCCGAAAACCGATCAACCTGTTTTATTCTCCGAAACCGTATGTCGGTTTTTATATGTTTGTTAACCTGTCATTCAAAAAAAGGTTAAAATCAATATTTTTATAGGTAGAGTATTTGGAAAGTATTTCCATAGAACATTGCCAGGATAGTTCTGGGCAAATTATGCCTATACGAGCAAGTTACAAATGTCCGGCCTCTATCGATGATAAGTCTACATTGGAACCCACGGCTGTAACGAAAAAATACTGCAGTAATGTAGAAAGCTCTTCGGAAACTAATCGACATCGTAAGATTTTATCCTCGATTCCAACAATATTATCGTACATACAAAGACCAGATGGTACTTAGACCACTATTATTATTAGCCTTTAAAACAACTTGACACATATATATATTTATATCTTAGTGCCTAAGTCAGAGGCCGAAATGATCAAAGATTTCCATTCGCTTCGGTCTTGTACGCACCGTCTCCAGTCAGTCCTACCAAGCAGCGTCAGTGATTCCTCCACTTGGTCCTTGCAACGTAGTCGCGGTCTCCCTCTTTTGCGCCGTCCTTCGAGGTCTTGATAGAATACCTTTCGGGCTGGAGTTTCCTCATCCATTCTCACGACATGGCCTAGCCAGCGTAATCGTTGCACTTTGATCCGCTTGACGACATCAATGTCGTGGTATAACTCGTACAGCTCATGGTTCATCCGAATCCTAAACTCGCCGTTTACGCAAATGGGTACATATATTTTGCGGAGTATTTTTCGCTCAAACACCGCCAGATGATCTGCATCTGCCTGTGTAAGCACCCAAGATTCGGAGGCGTACAACAGGACCGGTAAAATTAGTACCTGGTACAGCTGGACTTTGGTAGTTCGAGATAGGGTGGTGTTTATAAAGTGCTCGCGTAGTCCAAAGAAACACCTGTTAGCAAGCACTATTCTCCGTTTTATTTCAAGGCTGACACTGTTGTTCCTGTTCATGGCGGATCCAAGGTAGATAAATTCATCCACTACCTCAAAGCAATAGTTTTCAACGTTCACGCTGCGTCCCCAACGGGTGGACACTTTGTTCGATGATACCATTAACTTCGTCTTGTCCTCATTCACTGCCAAACCCATTTTCGCTGACTGCCTTTCAACTAATGAGAAAACAGCTGTTACCTCTCGCATCATTCGACCGATAATGTCGATGTCATCCGCATATGCGAGCAGCATGTGGCTCTTATTAAATATGGTGGCAGACATGTTAACCGCTGCTTTCCTTAACACCTTCTCCATCACTATGTTGAACAGCATACATGACAAACCGTCACCCTGTCTAAGACCTCTCGTCGTATCGAATGGTGCAGATAGATCCTTGCCAATCCGAACAGAGGATTTGGTATTCGTAAGGGTACACCGGCAGAGACGAATTATCTTCGCAGGAATACCGAACTCAGACATGGCTTCGTATAGTCGATGCCTGATGGGACTATCGAAGGCAGCTTTGTAATCGACAAAGAGGTGGTAAGTGTCGATTTGCTTCTCATGGGTTTTCTCAAGAATCTGCCGTAGTGTAAATATCTGATCCGTCGTGGATTTGCCTGGTCTAAAGCCGCACTGATAAGGTCCAATCAGGGTTTCCACAATTGGCTTTAGACGTTCACACAGTATGCTAGACAGGACCTTAAACGCAATCGGTAAGAGGCTAATTCCACGATAGTTTTTACACTCACTACGGTCACCTTTTTTGTAGATTGGAAATAGCACACTGAGATTCCAATCCTCTGGCATGCTCTCCTGAAGCCAAATGTTCTCAATGAGCTGTTGCATGCTTAAAACAAGCTCATCTCCACCCGCCTTAAACAACTCAGCTGGAAGACCATCAGCCCCAGCGGCCTTGTTGTTCTTTAGGCGGGATACGGCAGTTGTTATCTCAGCTTGGCTCGGAGGTGGACACTCGATGTTATCATCTCGGATTGGTGCACAGTCTTCATCAGCCGAGTTTTCACACATCAATAGGCTGCAGAAGTGATCTTTATATATTCTCAGTACGCTCTCGGAGTCAGTAACGAGATGACCATCCTTGTCTTTACAGGAGGGAAGACCTGTTCCATGTACCTTTCCTTTTATCTTCTGATAGAATTTTCGGGCTTCACCTCTGTTCATGTAATCTTCAATACACACATTATTCCGCTCCTTAAGCTCTCGTTTTTTTCGCCTGAAGAGTCGAGTCGCCTCCCGCCTCTTCTCCCTATACTTTTCATGAACAGCTCGCGTTGCCATTGGCTGCAGTTTGGCCCTGTATGCAGCATCTTGTTCCCGGGTGGCATCGCGGCATTGGTCATCGTACCAGGCATTATCGTTAAAGGGCTTCACATACCCTAGTACGGACCGCGCAGTCCTTTCCATCGAGTGGGCAATATGTTGCCATTGCGCGCTAGTATTTTCGGGAGTTGGAGCATCAAGAAGTAGTTGAGTGAGTTGGTCAGAATAGGCGTTGGCTATCTCCGCGGTCTGCAGTTTAGCGATGTCCAGCTTTCTCTGTGCCTGGTTACGCAGGGTTATCGCTGCTTAGCCTAGTACGCACCTTCACTGCAGTGAGGTGGTGATCCGAGTTGATGTTCGCACCTCTGATCACTCGTACGTCTAAGACACTTGACGCGTGCCTTCCATCGATTACCACGTGATCAATTTGGTTTCTCGTTACTTGATCGGGAGATATCCACGTTGCTTTGTGAATGTTTTTGTGGTCAAATCGTGTGCTGCTAATTACCATGTTCCTTGCTGCAGAGAAATCAATCAGTCTGATTCCGTTTGGCGATGTGTCAGTATGCAGACTAAATTTTCCGACTGTTGGGCTAAAGACATTCTCCCGGCCTATTTTGGCATTAAAATCTCCCAGCACGATTTTAGCATCATGGCCCGGGCTACGGTCATATGTTTCTTCAAGTTGGGCGTAGAATTCGTCTTTGACCTCGTCACTTTTCTCCTCCGTCGGAGCATGAGCACATATCAGCGTGATGTAGAAAAATTTTGCCTTTAGTCTTATGGTGGCGATTCGTTCACTGACAGGAGTAAACCTAGAGACCAGGTGTCGTAGTCTCTTGCCGACCACAAATCCACAACCAAACTCATGCTTTTCCGCGTGGCAGCTGTAGTACACGTCACACATCCTCATCCGCGAGCATCCATATCCAGTCCACCGAATTTCCTGTATAGCAGTAATGTCAGCCTTATACTCTTCGAGGACATCCGCCAGTTGAATAGAGGCACCTGGTCGGTAAAGAGTTCTAACATTCCAAGTGCATATTCTCAAATCATGGTCCTTAAAACGTTTGCGGTGGTCGTCAACATTTTGGGGGTTTCTTTTTCTCTTATTTCTCATTTTATTCACTACCATTATACTGGTGGCGGGTGGCAAGCCCAGCCCACCAGGTTCTGCATTTTATTCCTACTGCCAGGAAACATTTCAGCCGCTCATTCTGAGGCAGACGCTGACCAGGAAGCCGCCCAATATGGAACAGACGCTATGGATTTTCGCAATTTAGTTTTCGGAAGATGTGGGTTGCAAACCTTGTCTCCTAGATTGGTAATACGGCTGCTATCTGCACGTCCAATCCCACGATGCAACCATGCTTCAGCGGTTCAAGCCTACTTTCCTGAGACGTCTCTTTGACCATTCAGGATACATGGTTGTAATGCCTTCTAACTTTAGCTAACTTCTAAGCGGTTGCTTTGAAGTCATTGCCCGGGGAATACTTGGTCTAAGACCGGAAGTAGTTAGCTGCTTGGACAGTGCCACAAAGGAATCGATTCTGGTCACTCCCAAGTGAGTAACAATCAGTAACTTTCCACCTCTGAGAAGTCCCATTCCCTTAGACCACTAACAGCCTCGAAACTCTGGAGGTGCTGATGGAAGCACACTTCCCAGGTTGTCCGGAAAGTGATTACCAGTTTATGCAAATTCGGTCAGCTATAACTTAGATATTACCGACATACTGATTACTAAACATCGAATTCAATGGGCTATTAACAGCTTCCACTCTTTTAAATCACCGGGACCCGATGGAATTATTCCCGTGGATCTACAAAAGAACATCGAAGTATTGGTCAAGTGGTCATCGCCTTAGTTGATAAAGTGCTAAAAATTAGGCGCATTGGATTCAGTCTGGACTTGTCAAATATTTACAAGGTGGCGGTTCGGGATACTCCACAAGGAGGAGTACTCTTTACATTATTATGGAATCTCAACATCAATACTCTCCTGAGGACGATGGAAGTCGTGCTACACAACTGTCGCATATGCGGATGACGTGGCACTAATAGTCACCGGCAAGGATCCTGAGCTTCTGGAATCTGCGCTGAAACTTCTATTTAAATGGTGTCATGACTGTGGACTGAGTGTAAACCCGAGTAAAACGGAACTGGTGCTATTCACACGGAGATACAAAATCCCTCAATTTGCCAAACCCAGATTAAATGAAGTCGCACTTACACTCTCTGACAGTGCCAAATACCTTGGGCTAATATTTGACAGTAAAATGAATTCTGAACAATCACACCAGGATTAGCAAAGCGGCAACGGTCCTATATTGCTGCAAAATGGCAATCGATCTTAAATAGGGAAATAGCCCCAGACATGTGAACTGGTTATAAGACTCAGTTATTAAACCCATCTTATTTCGGCATTTCCCCGTGTGCTTCCCACATTTTCTCTTAATACGGTTATCCTGTTACCATTTACAATGTGCTAACAAAGTAATACAACTTCAGTAGTTAGGATGCACCAATTTTGTCATTGGTGTCATTCATGAATGCAAGTACAATGCGTTACTTAGCTAATGGAGCATTACAATTTTGACAAACAGATGTAGCAGAGACTTAGAAACAAATTAGAAGAGCTCTGAAGTTGACAGTTAGATGATATATCACATATATTCCTGGCAAAAATCATATTGCTAAAGCCAGTGAGGTAAAGCTAACCAGTTTGATGAATACTTACTATTTTTTTGCATTATAGTTTGATTGCATAGTTACTTGAGATGCTAAAGACTTGTTGTCGCCTGTAAAGAAAAACTCCCCGCTAGTATAGACAAGTTAATATATACAAGCTAAACATGTGTCAGTGGCTCGCTTTCAATGTCCTTTAAACACATTACAGCTGCCTAGTGGCCACCACCAGCATCCTTTAATAAAGTATTTACAATTCCTAAGAAATCTCCACCGACTATTATGAATCGTTGTGATTGACCCCTTTCTGGCTCATCTTTGTTCACCCTGCTGTTGTTGTTTTAATTGACCATTAATTGTTCAGTGGTTTTGTGGCCTTTGTTCTTTCTCTCTCTGGGCTGCATTCTGTTGAAATCAATACCCTATACGCTGCAACTGCCTGTCTTGTTTTTATGGGGGTGTTTTGCACCTTTTGCCTTTACGATGGTAATGTGTTGTGCTGCCAACCCAGTGCACAGTCGCAAGTGGTCATGTGGCCCGTTCCTTGTTACGAGGATCTTATTATGATATTCGATATTTTTTGTGGAACGTTTCAGTTGTTTCACTGTACGTCTGTCGTTCACGTTCCTGGAGTCCAGTTGAAATGTTTGTTGATGCTAAAGGTGTTGTCCATGTGACATTTACGGATATTTTATGTTATTGTTGACCTGACGTTGCAGTTTTTATTGTTGGTTTTAAATTTTTGTTTTCCCTGTTGTTTGTGTTGTTAATGCGGGCGCATGCGCATGCGTCTGACATCAGTTCGGGATTGGAAAGGAACACAGATTTGTTTCTTATTTTTCGTTTCAATTTGTGAAATCCTTTCACCTGTAATCTGATCAAAATTGTTGTTTTGAGGAGAGAATGCGTTATGCGGAGGCAACGGGGATGTGCAAAGTCATATGTCATTGTTGTGAATACAACGATGTCATTTTGAATATGTTCAGTGCGTGAAAGTACTTATTACATGGAGCAACAACTATAGGAGTGCTGCTGCTTCTGGAAATGGTGACACTTAAGATGGTGAGAGATGACTTTTCTTTGAAAAAAAACGAAAATTACTTCATGTACTCGTAAAGGTAAATCACATATATAAACTCACATAAGACGCGTTTTTTTTTTGTATGAGTAATGTTTAAGTGTTCCCAAGATCAGCATAAAAGGAGCTTTTACGTTGTAAGCCTGGTTTCTAACTAGAAGGAAGAATTTATGAAAGATGCAGAATAAAATATTTTCAATAGACTTTACAAATTTTCTGGAAATCCCCAATTTGTGTTCCACATTTTTGGAGGCACCTCAAAAAATTGGATTTGGTTAAAATTCCCACAAAAATAATCGCTTCATTTTCATCACAGCGACCAACATGATCCCAATTATGGCAAACTAGAAACATTTTTAAGATTGTATCCCAATTGCAAATTGTTGTATGTTATGTTTATAAAATATTGTATTAAGTATTGCTTACTACTATATTATGGAAAAATTACTAAAATTGGGTGTACAGCATTACAAAGATACAAATTCATGCATATTTTAAAAACTCTGAATGTCTGCATGATTCCATGACTTTAAAACAATTTCTGGAATGAACCCATAATCATCTCCCCCACCCTTCAAAGCTCTTTACTTTCATTCACTTCCATCACGAAACCCTTCACTTGTCAATTAGGCGCACTGCACTGCACTGCTTATGTCAACCCAACATGTCTTTCTTTCCTCAGGTAAAATATTGTGACAATTTATTTACTTAACAAAGTTTTGCTCCCTTGCGAGATCGACCGATTCATATACTTATACACAGATACAAATTGTTAACTGACAATTTGGCAGATAATAATTTTCATATTTTCAACTTTAAATTATGTTTTAAGGGCCAAAACTAGTTAGCTTGCTACTTTTCGCCCACTACTGCACATTGCCTCCCTTTTCCATAGTTAGTTAGTTACTTGTCTCGTTGTCTCGTTTTTCTTAGCCAATTGTCGACAAAAAAATGTTAATGAAGATTTTAAGCAAACAACGTGGCTTTAATCGCAATCACCAAAATCTATAGTAAATGTTTCATGGCAACGACTAACAATGAGCAAAAACAACAAAAAAAAAATGTTAACTTGTCGTGATGGCCGATATTACGAGTATTGATGGATTTAGGGCGATTATAAGATTGTTGTCGTCATATTGCCAAAGTTACTCAAAAAACTGAAAAAAAGTTGGCCGAGAAGACTGCACCAAGTGAAAAAAAAACAAAAACTGCTGCAATAGTTGAAAAATTACTTCAAACTGATCATAGAAATTGCGCAATGTTGTTTGGATTTTTTTTCCATTTTAGCTTTAAGATTCATTGGATTGCATTACGATCGATGCTAGTTGCAATTTGAAATTGAGCTGTCATGTTTGTTTGCCGTTAATCATCTTGAGATAGTTTTTGGGGGACTACTCTACATTAGGTTTTATCAACGATAACTAAGAGGACGTTTTTAACTTCATAAAGAACTACAAATCGTTAATTAAGGCATGCGAAAATAGTTTTGTACCACTTTGGTGACAAATTTTCTGTAAAATATGTCTATGACTATATTAAATATGTCAATTTTTTTTATATGCCCGCCACGATTAGTGAGTTAGGGGACTAAAAGTGCCGACGCTGGACAAAAACATAAAATATATAAAAAAAAGAACTTTACATATGCCCAACGGGTGTCACAATGGGTCCATAGGGACATAAGTGATCTCCCCTTTGAAGGAGATGCCTGCATGCCAAAAACTTTACAAAGCTGGCTGGTTTAATGACTCAAAAAAAAGGAAATACAAATTAGTATTTATTAAATAGCTTGTGTAAAAACTTGACAGCTATTAATATTAATAAAATATGAAAAATAGCAGTAAATTTCAATGAGCAATAAGAAAAAGGGATGACTTTAAAAGCACATTTTCTATGTAATCGTTCTCTAAATATAAACCATTTGAAATAGAAAAGAATCTTCTAAGTGGCGCACTAGTCATTGTTTTATGTGGATACCTACACGTGAGGGCTTAATTCCACGGTGACCTCCACCCCACTGAAACCCAGTATAATGCGGCCGGATCTAATTTATATTATTTTATAGAGTTTTCAAGTCGCTCTCATATCTTTTGCGGCGGTACCATCTACAAGCTCGAAGCTTGTCCTTCGTCCGATTTGGCCCCCGTTGCTATTATTTCTACTTTAATGATAAATCAATTGTTATCTTCGTCATAATTATGCATTCCTCCGTCCTAACGCCACATTTGACGTCCACGCCTCCATCTAGCTACGAAACGAGGTTTCCCTTCCTGCCGGCCCTAAAATAAACAGACTTCCACGCCACCTTCACCAGAAGCAAGCTCTACATCAGGATGGCCACAACGTATCTTCTGCTACCATCAGCGGCTGAAACAACACCCCGTCAGGCTAGCTTCCATCGATGCCACCATTTTGGCCACCATTGCCAACATAAACATATATTCTGAGAAAGTACTTAATTTGGCTTAACTTGTAACAACAAAGATGATGACCGACTATGTTTCCCTGTTTCATAAAAGGAAAAAAGCCCGTGCCAATGCAACTACTTTACTGAAGATTAGTTACATCCTTGTTTTAGGTTTAGAAATTATATTTTTATGCACAGTGAGAAATGCGACTCTCGTAAGGTGTCAAGGGGCACATAGCTCCATATCTCGGACATCAAAATTTCAATTTACCAATAACACTGTGATAGTCGAAAAAATGAACTTCGATGAATCCTTTTCGAACTATTAGGGGGAGTCCCCTGAGTGCGAAAGTACAATTGGAAGTGTCAGATTGGCTTCAGTTTTTGAGAAATCGGTATATATCAAAGTTAAATTTTTTCGGGTCAAAAACTATCACAGTGTAATTAGTGGTTATCCCTTCGACCAGATAGGTAGTCTGCTTAACTATTTTGGGCAAAAACCTGGCCGCCTAAAATACCATGTTTACACTGCTTAGTCGGGGCTTGGAAAGAAATACTTAGGTAATATTTTTGGCCAGAAAGAGGTCCATTGGTGCATCTCTCAGGTACGCGGGGCGATACTCCCCGAAGTCGAGGACCCCTTGCGGAGAAAATCGATACATTCCAAAGATAAAAAATATTGTTTTTATAAACAATATTTTTTTATAAACAAAAATTGGACGCCAAACACGACCTAATTTTTTTTGTCCACGAATTTTATTCACATGTAATATGCTAATATGATATTGAAAGAAACTAAAATTTTTTGTTTGTATTTTTTGGTGCTATGATAACACTGTGCTACACACAAAATATTCTCATAACAATTCTGTTAGGCTAGTCTATAGAGTACAGTGATACTTACAGTATTTTTGGTCACTTCGTTAAGTAGTGTTTTTATGGCAAATTTCATTAACCGATTTTCAAAAGGTTAACTTTGTTTTAAAGGCATGATGAGTTAAAAAAAGCTAAATTACGACTGTTTAAGTAAAAATAACGGGGAAAAAGTCGTCAAATTTTCATCTTCTCAACGCTCTAGGTTTATCGTGAGGCACCACATTGCATTTTTGTTATTTTCGTGCAACGTCATATTAAAGCAGCTTAATAAGACGGGTCAGTTTTTAAAATTCGGTTGGAAAATAAAAGAGTTATGCTAAGGTTTGTAATATGTTTTTCGACTGTGATCCACCCACCGTGGGATCATCCTTTTACCCATCGCATATAGGGTCCTGCCGAGTGTGCTATGTGAAAGACTAAAGCCCGTGTTATTCAACCCGGTTGGGCCTTATAAGTACGGCTTTAGTCCTGTTAAATCAACAACTATCCAGATATTCACACTTCTGAAAATACTGGAAAAGACCTAAGAGAAACAGATCGACACAAACAGATCACGTAATATATAAAACTGCCTTCGACAGCCCGATACAGCAGAAGTTACTCAAAGCAATGGCTGAGTTTGGTATTCCAGCAAAGCTGATACCCCTTTGCGGAATAACGATGACTGGCAAGTCGACGGCCTTTAGTGCGACCTCTTCAACATAGTGATGGAGATGATAATGAGGAAAGCTGCAGTAAACACGGGTTGCAAAATATTGAACAAAAGCCACATGCTGCTTGCGCACGCTGATGAAGTCAACTCATCGGTCGAAAACTCCGGGGTGTGACTGGGAAAATCAGCGAAAATGGGTCTAATGGTGAACAAGGACAACACGAAGTTATAAGTTTTAACAAACAATGAATCTGCTCACTTTGGAAACTGCGTGAACGTTGACAACAATAATTTCGAGGTGGCATATAATTTTATCTACCTAGGCTCCGCCATTAACAAAACAAATAATGTCGACTCGAAATCAGGAGAAGAATTGTGCTTGCTAATAAATGTTACTGCGGACTAAGCAAGCGATTGTATGGCAGAGCCCTCTCTTGACGAACAAAAATCCAGCTATTCCAGATACAGGTATTTCCAGTCTTGATATATGGTTCAGATTCCTGGGTTATGACACAAGCGGATTCGGGATAAAAATACTCCATAAAGTATATGGGCCCATCATCGTTAACGGGAAGTAACGATGTCGTATGAATCATGAGCTGTACACTGTAATTGACGTGGTCAGACGCAATAAAGTACAGCGGTTGCGTTTGCTAGGTCATGTTGTATGCATAGACGAAATTGCTCCAGCTCAAAAAGTCTTCGACAACGAACTCGATGGACGGCGCAGAAAAGGTTGACTAAAACTCCGTTGGAAATACCAGGTTACTGAGAACCTTGCAGAACTTTGTATGACTAACTGGAGAAGAAGCGCTTGTAATATTTTTCAACGTGCGGTATATTATCCCATAGGATTGCAAAGAACTTCCAGCTATTGACTACGTCGATTTCATTATACAGCTCATGGTTCATAAGACTACGGTACTCGGTGTGAAGGATAATGGGTCGTAAAACTCCTAGAATTGTTTGTGCCATTATCCAGGATTCTGCGCTGTGGACCAAGACATATAGGACTAGTGTCTGGTAGATCTGAATCTTTGTTCGTCGAGTGAGGGCTTTGTCACTAAACCGCTATATTAACTCATAGTAAAAGCGATTTGCGAGCAATAATCGTCTTTTGATTTTATTATTTTTGTTTACAGCGGAGCCATGGTAAACAAAATTAACACTTTTAAGTTATAGTTGTCAACTTTCATGCAGCATCCCAAACGATTAGTCTCTTTGTTGGCGACTGGTAAAAGGCTGATTCAGCGGTAGTTGGTGGACACACTTGGATCGTCTTTTTTAAGAATAGGACATAGAACAGATTCAGATTCTAATCATCGGGCATGCATTCCTTTAGCTAAATCGTGTTTATGAGCTGGTGCATGCACGTCATCCAGCTCATCGCCGCCGAAAAACTAAGCCGGTTTGTTGCTTTTAAGGCGTGCAATTGCTGAGCTTGATGAGTCGTTTTGTCCCTCAACCCTTTTCTTTAATTCGTTCCCTTACAGCAAGGGAAGCTGAAGTGTTGCCTTTTATGCAGCATCCATTTCCTCAGACAATATGCGCCATTCTTCATCATACCAGTACCTCTCTGTGGTTGGTTTTTCAGAACTTAAGAAGGGTGGTTTCGGTAGTGTGAAATCGTTTGAATAGGCATTGGCTACCTCGGTGGTATGCAGCGGTGAAATGTATAGCTTCCTTTGAGTTTGGTTAAATAATGTTAAATAATGTGCCCTAAGTTGAAAGTGAGAACTTATTCTAAGCTCCAGCTTCAATAACATTATGTATAGTGAGCATTGCATTCGTCTTGAACTCACTTTCTAATGATTTGATTTAACTTTGACTTAGATTGCGTTTAGAGCTAGCTGATGGATGAATGTTTGGCCCCTTTTCTATTGTTAACTTCATAAGAGAATTAAACTTACTAGACACGATGTAGGCCACGGGTGATTGTTTCAGGGCTGCAAGTGATTTTTGTCGTTTTCTTATGATTTACTACCTTGCCTCGGCTGTACCAAAGTAGCAGCATCGCAAGCATTGAGGTTTAAGATTTTGTTTGTCTTTTTGTTTTTGGTAGATAACTTCTCGTTTGACTAAAATTATGATGAGATTTACTTCTATAAAAGCAGCTTCTGCTTTGACTACGATATTGATTTAAAATTCTTATTTTGTATATTTATTTCTTACCTTAGATTATGCGAAAGAAAACTACAGGTTACTATAGTTTCGTTTCGTATTCATTATTTTAATGTGCGTTATTTTATGTTGTAGTAGTTAACGTTTTGTTATATAATTAACTGTAGTAGTTTTTAGAATGTTATGTATCCTGGGCAGGATTTGAGTATATGTAACTATTCCACTTCTTGTTGGGAGCCGATATTTTCTTCAAATACAATATGTTTAGACAAAATTGTTTGTATACTCTCTAATATGTGCAATATAATTGCAACTGTTGCATTGTATGACATTCCCCGCTATCTTATGACTGAAAGGGAAATCATCATTAGAAATGCTAAATATCATGCAACTCGTTTGAGTTTTTGGGCGTTTGTCAAAAACACCACCCCAAAATAACTCAAAACTTTTGAAATCTTTGAAAATTTCAATAAAAAAAACAACAACAAAAAAGAAAACCCAAAATGACAAATCGTAAATATAAACAAATACAAATATAACTGCAAGGACAGACAGTATAAATGATGATATGAAGACAATCAGACGGATGGATGGACAGACAGACAAACAAACCAAGGGGGAGACAAATAAATTTCATAATTGTACAATGATCGGGTAAGGTGAAGGCGCACCTCAAAACAAAAAGGCGATTTACTTGACTTGTTGTCATAATCATCGACTTTGACGACAACTGAACTGTAGTAAACGAAACATTTTCTCATGAATAAAACATTATGTTGTATTTGTTTTATTTTTTAATTTCCCATATTTTGTTGTTGTTTACGTGTTGAAGACGCGGAAAGCACCAAAATAAGGCAAATTATTTTATATCATAACAAAAAAAAAAAAACATATCAAGAATGTTTTATGCTCTGAAAAAATAAGCGTGAAATGAGTATCGTTGGGGTGTATAATCGATTGTCGGTGATATTAACATGCATGCCAATACGAGGGTAGTGGTGGTTATATAGTTGAATTTTAAATAAATTGTTTGATTTTACGACGTGGTTATCTATAACATTGGCGTATAGCAGGATGTGCCATTTTTATTATAGATGGTACCAGTCGTGTTTACTGCAACTTTCCGTTGGTTAATATCCATTAGGATGTTAAAGACATCGCATGACAGACTACGCTCTCTCGGCAGCCTTGATAGATAATGTTACCGTCAGATTTTCGCCTAATTTCAGTGAAGACTTTGTGTCGGTCAGTGTTACCCCCCAAAGTAGCACTTAGCGCATTTTCTCATATCCTTCCATATTTTAACTACAATTCGCACGTCAACCTCGTTCATTTGAATATACCTGACCGCAACAAAATGAAATTTCTTTTATATTAAGCGGAATTTTATTGATCAGGTTAAATATAATAAAACAACGACAAAAATCATTCTTAAGAACCTACAACAAACTGGTGAATCATTCAAACGTAAACGTGAGTTATGAGATGAAGAAAAGGCGCGTGTTCGATGTACTTGCCCCGCTGCTCTACGCCCAGTGCAATGTTCTATTCTGTGCAACATTTATGGCACGGTGCGGTCGATGCGCTTGATTTCACATATCAAGAAGAAAACAGAAAGACGTTCAAAAAAACAACGCTAACGCATACGTTCATTCACAACAAATTGACCCTCTTTATTAAAAAGCAATCAATTGTGAAATGCAATGCAATAAAAACAAAACATCCAGAGATGTAAGAACCAAGCGGACCGTCTTCCCGTTCGCGTCCCGGATCACTGGGTGAGCGAACATGATAAGTGTGCTCAACACAATTTCAACAGATCACACCTTAAAATTTCGTAGAATTAAGCAAGAGCTGAAACTTTATTTAAATTATCAGACTAATACGGTACGGCACCCAGTGTACGGCTGGCGAAAAAAAGGAGTAACCTCAACGTAATCAACCACCACCACCACCAGCGTCGGTGCCACCATGAGCTCTACATTCGTACGCTTTTATAGGAATTTAATTGAGCTCTGTAGTTGTTTTCTTTTTGCGTATTCACAAATCAACCGTGAGGGGCATGCAAAGATCGACGGACGAGCGGGCGGACAGACTTAAGACTTTCGCCTTATATAAGACGATTACGATGTCGACAACGCATGCATGGTGCGTTACTGAAGCGAAACAAGTGTTTAGTCACCACCGCGTACCACAACCGCCACAGGTAATCAAATCAATTTTATTTTCTTCCGATATATTGGAGACACTCCGATTGTTCTTCAAAGCTGGTGCTGCTGCTCCTTTAAATTTGTTTTCGTTTATTGAGAAACCCTTCTTCTTAAGAGGGTAAAACGCAATAAAACCACATTTAAATGTTCAGTGTATTTTGTAAGAAATGTCATGTGTGGTTCAGTTATCTTCCAGTGAGGGGTAACAGTGTTTTCCGGGAGAGATTTAAACGACCTGTTTTGTAAATGCAATAACCGGGGTCAATTCTTGTAAACTGCAAAAGCTTTTAAGGGTTATTACAAAGGTTCGCAATAAAAATTTATTACAAAAACTTTATTTTGAAAAAAAAAAAAAATATATATATATTTTTGATTGTTGATGTCATTTATAAAACAAGTCTTTCGAATATTATTTTTACAACTGAGTGCTTGTGATGGGTTCGACCACGGCAAGATGGTTAGGAAAGGTTAAGGACACGTGACAAAACATCTTACACTACACTTGCTGATCTATTGATCCATTGTGATTGTCCGATAAAGAAGAATAAGGAGATAGAAGAAAAAAAAACAAGGAGTTTAGAAATAGAAAGGTCTAGGAATATTATGAAGGAAGAGAAGATCGTGGAGACAATTACATTACATTACAAGATGTACCTAAATCAACCATCTTGAACCACTTAACCATGGAAGGCTCCGCATGAAACCTATAAAGTTACTTACTCCGATTGATGAGAGAATCTAAGTCTTCTATATAAACTTGCTCTTAGTAAAAGAATATGTTCCATCGTCTTGGATTCCTCCTCGTCGGCAGTTATCCGGCATGGACCTATCCCATTTGCCTGTTATGTGCATGATATTGCTGTGGCCAGTTAAAACTCCACAGGCCTGTCTCTAGTAACATCTATATAAGCCTACCATGTATTCCGGTCGAAATCTCCTATATACGGTTTTCCAAATACAGTCCTCTATAAAGCCAAAAAAGGAAAAATGTGCGGGTGCACATTAGACTGGCCATAGCGTTATATAGAAAAAATTAAAAATGTGAAATCCAAAAGTTTTCGCACTGAAAAATATGAGGTTGGGGATAAAAATAATTATGCATATTTTTTATTTTTTTTTTAATTCCAAGTACCTCCGGGTTGAGCCCAAACTTTTATTACATTACCCATTTAGGCTGAAGTGCAGAATGTGGGGCGGGAGCCCGATTAAAAACCAAAAATATGCCATTGTCTTCATCTTGGTCCCCAAACATCGGAATGGTAGGTCAAAGTTGGCGCTCAGGCCCATGGGGCCCGGGGGTCAAAAAATGGACCGAGTTAGAGCCATTTCCGGGATATACCAAAAAAAAAATTATTTTTAAAAAAATTTAAAAAATTTAAAAAAAAAATTTTGCGTGCGGCGCTACTTAACCCAACATAGGCGTACCGTCATTTCGCCCAAAAACAACCAAGACATATCGCCCAAAACATGTGATTTCGACCAAAAACCTAACTACAAAATGACATATCGCCCAAATGCTATGACAGAAGACCCAACTCAATTTTTTCGGGCGAAATGTCAGACTCATGACGACGGCACAATAAAAAATAACATCGTTGGATTCGTCTCGAAAATATCTTTCACTTGAGTACCCGCACCTGGGGGGTCATCATAGAACCGAAACGGGCCCCTTTTTGACTCCCCGGCCCCATGGGCCTGAGCGCCAACTTTGACCTACCATTCCGATGTTTGGGGACCAAGATGAAGACAATGGCATATTTTTGGTTTTTAATCGGGCTCCCGCCCCATATTCTGCACTTCAGCATAAATGGGTAATGTAATAAAAGTTTGGGCTCAACCCGGAGGTACTCGGAATTAAACAAAAAAAAAAAAAATATGCATAATTATTTTTATCCCCAACCTCATATTTTTCAGTGCGAAAAATTTTACTTTTCAAAAAAATTTCCACTATGGCCACTCTAGTGCACATCTTTTAGAGTGTCATTATCAAATATAGTACAGCCAAATCTAGCCAATAAGTCAGAGACATCACAGTGTCCCGTCCAACTTTACCTTACAGTTCCTCGCCAACTTTGATTTATACCATCACCTTAATTCCAGCTTGGTTATCCACACAGAGGGTTATCCGCCTGCTGGTATCGATTCCACACCCCATAACAGCCTCAGAGGCATTCTGAATGGCCAGTTCCTCAGCTTGAAAAACACTGAAAGAAAGCTTAGCTGCAGGTTCTTGCTGTAGCAATGTATGAAATGAAACAATTCCCATTGCAGCCATCTTTAGGTTCTTGCCGAGCAATTCCAGTAAGTCAGTCCAACCAAATGTAATTATTGGTCAGACTACCGTACAGCAACATTGTCAACTTCGGGCTGATTCCCAAGGTTTTACCTATAAATTTCGGCATGCATAAAGGGCATTTACACCCCTCTTTAACCTTTCGTCGATATTCCTTTACCAATTTAGCTTCTGATCAAAAACAATTTTCTCTCCGTTAAGAAATGTAGTTTCGGCGGCCTGAAGTCCGTATATCTTCGAGGGCTTACCCCCAATTCACAGGTCATACCCAATTGTAGGCCAGTTTGCCAAAGTTCACAAATCGTTGGTAGACGTTATCCATCCACATGATGAACACGCCATACGCATGTCCCATAAAAAAGGAGTTAAAAAACGCCATAAAGAAGAGTAAAAAAGATAACCTCGACAATAACCCTTTTGGTTTGGCATACACATTGGTCACGAAGAGGCTAAAATCATGCAACACTGCAACACCGACGGATCCCGACGCGCTTTAAGCCTCCTCTCCGCCACACTATATTCCAAAATGGAAAAGAATTTCACAGGAATCTTTGAAAATTTTCTCGTTTACAGCATTGAACTTCAGCAGTCTGAATGCAAATTGCTGGACAAAAAAACACCAGGCCTCGATTGTACCCCAATCATCGTAATAAAGGAAGAGTCATGTCACACCCAGAGTATTTAGTAGATATATTCAATAGCTGCTTCAAATATTCAACACAAAAACTTGTGTTGCTGCCGAAGCGTAAAAACCCGTCGGACAATCCGTCTTCTTTCCGACCAATATGTCTCATTGACACCTTCGGGAAGCTACTAGAGTACATAATATGTATGAGACTGCAGGGAAACGAGTTCGGGTTCAGAAAATACAAATCAACATTAGATGTTATTTAACTTCATATGGAAACAGCAAGAGAAGCATTAAATAAGAGAAGGCACTCAAACGAGTAATGTGTCGTTGTAACCCTAGATGTGAAGAACGCATTCAACTCTGCGAACTGGAAAAAAACTATAAAGGCATTGCAGAATCTAAGTATTCCCCAATACCTGATGGTTATCATACAGGACTACTTCAGAAACCGAGTAGTTATACATAATACGGACGAGGGTCTCAGGAAATATGTGGTTACCGTAAGCGTTCCACAAGGTCTTCTCCCAGGGTACTATGTCCCCTCTTGTGAAATACGATGTATAATGGAATCCTACAACTTCAGATCTAAATGAATCCAGAACACTCACAAATGCTAGTATAAGTGTGGTGAAATCATTGCTCACTTTAATGATCCTTTCACTTGCAGACCACAAGACGGAAGTTGTCGTCATATCCAGCCAGTAATTTATAGTAAATAGTCATTAACCAGTCATATGAATTACATCGTTACAAAGGCCACATCGTCTGCAGCGTGTCTTTGCATGTTGATGCCGAATACTAGAGGTCCTAATTACCAGAGGAGGAGGAGGAAATTAAGAGCATTATCTTATAATATGCCTCACCTATAAGGGCTGACTGCGTGAAATTTAAGTCATACTGCGGTAAAATTAATTCGGTATTCAGACTGACAGCACTGAGAGAGGATTAAGTGGACTTGCTAGCAAAAGAATGCGCGAGCCTACATGGAAACGCCACAACAAAAGCGAAAACCAGAGCGAGAATCATGGACAACTGGCAAAGAAGATGGTCTACTACGACAAAAGGAAGGTGGACAAACAAGCTAATTCCTGAACTAAATAGTTGGTTGGAGAGGAAACATGGGGACATTGACTATTACATAAGCTATTTTCTGAGCGGACACGGTGCTTTTAAAAAGTACCTCCATCGTTTCAGAATTGTCGATACACCTCCTTGTCCGGGTTGTTAGTTGAAGATGCTGAACATGATTTCTTCATTTGCCCGGAAATAGTAGTCGAAACTATTATGCAGTTGATGTTGGATTCAGCTGATAGTTGGGGCCATATCGCGAATTATGCCAGGCGCGTTCTACTAGTGGAGATTGGGTAACATACCCACACCGGTGAATAAATACTTCACGGTTGTACCACCGGGATTGGGAAGACGTTTCAAGTGTTTAAGCGGGTTAAAGTCTCGCACTTTTGTGTTTCAATGATTTCGCCTCGTAAAAAATCTCTTTCCTGTGTTGTCCTTTTAGTAGCTATCATTCTCACGCAGCTAAGGTGAAGCAACCTGAACTTTGGTTGCTCTCCGTAAAGCCAAGCACGTCATAAAGAGCGCAATCGACAGATCTTCGAGCGATGTAAGCATATTAAGAAGTGTTCATAGTGTGAGGGTTTCAAGATATCCTTACATACATATCAACCAATCTCTTCAAAACTCTACCTTTAAAACAAATAGGATGAATAACTGTTAGCAATCTCACAAAAAAAGTGTAATTTGACGGTAAAAATGTGCTTGAATTTTCAATTGAATATCAGCCCATTCACGGAACACACGACTCAATTAATGGTCCGGTGGCTTTAATTCTTGAACCAGTTTGATTTGTATAGATGTAGGCCAAGATCTTTCAGCAACATTTTTCAAGTTGTGGACGGGCAGAAACCTGCTTGCTAAGAACGGCGACGGAGCAATAAACTCGAGTTCTCTGTCACACTCACGTCTAGAGCGGATCGCTTCTTCTATACACAGGGTACGCGAAACCGCATTGGGTCCTCTCCGGAGGACTTTGGGGAATGTCGCCCTCGCGTTCCTGAGAAAACCTTAGCTGGCTCTGTGGTGGCGAAAAGTGATAGTAGGGATATATTTACTTAAAAACCCAGATCAGGTAGCAAAGCAAGTGCCACGGTGGACAGTAATGCCAAAGGCAGCTTGCATAGTAGTTTGGGTAGGGATCGACTATTGTGGAGTCACTACGTCGCTGTGGTTTTAAAAATTGATGCTCGAGTTATAGTGACCAGTGTCCCTTGATAGGATCAGTCTCGCATGTGTCATGTGCATCATGCAATCCTTTGGGTTTAACAAAAATGAAGGAGCTTAGATAGCTGCGACCCCATAACAAGGGTAATCCTTATACAACAGAAAGGAAGGTACATTGGAACGCGTTGGTATTTTAATGCTGGGTTAAGACTAATCTATTAAATATGATACATCACACGGTTTCCTTAATTTCTAGATAGAGAGTGCGATTATATATAGTCGGTTTAATTCCGGGGTGTATAGTGTTTGACCTAGCCCAGATCTTCGGACCTGGTATGGTAATGAGGACGTCAAAAGTTTGGAGGAGGAAAGTCCAATAACGTTTATCGTAGTAACTTACTGCAGATCAGTCTGATGGTTATAATGTTCACAGGATTAGTGTCCAATGACGTTGCTGAAGTAGTTGATACGAAACACGAATGTATGACTCCAGTCGGATAAGGAACTTTGTGTTTAGCTAAATGATGGCAACATTGTGAATTAGCACTCGCTCGTTAATTAAGGTGAGACCTTTTGTTGCATAACGAGGTACAAATTTCTGATGACGTTTGTATCTGCTGTCGGTGCAACAGTTCTGTTAGTGATGCATTTATTCTAATAAACTTTACATAATTTCAAGCGGGGACAGAAATTTTGGGCCTTAACATTGGCAATACAGTATGTTTTAATGGAGTGGAGCCCACCATCTGGTCAGACCATCAGGGTGATACTAGATGTAAAAAACGAACGGAATTCGGTCGAAAACAAATTCAATAATTATATGGTAAGTTTAAATCAGCCTTTCTTTGATCTTCCCCAGGATTTGGTATAGTGTGAATATCTGGTCGGTGGTGGGCATACCAGATCTAAAGCCACACTGATAAGGTCGAATAAGAATCATTAAGATCGACTGAATATATCGGCACTCGTATGTCAAAACTATAAATTTTACAAAAAAAGGTAACACATATTGTAGGAAATTTTGGCTAGTTTCATTTTTAGATTGGTGTTTTATCTTGGAGTGAGACGGAAAGGAGATATTTTCGAAAATCTGCGATATATAAAATAACAGCTCAAAACTCCAGAAAAACTTTCCAGGTAACCCCTTTTTATACCATCACCCTTAGGGATGAGGGTATATATCATTTGATACGACCCAAAAGTGTAACACATAGAAGGAGTCACTTTAGACCCTAGGTTTCTTTGAACCAAATTCGATTCATGACTTTTTAAGTCGTTTGAGCCATGTCCGTCTGTCTGTCTGTCTGTCTGTCTGTCTGTCTGGTGGCTGTCCGGCTGGTTCGCACGATAACTTTAGAAAGACGCAACCAAATGTTTTGAAATTTTGCACGAGTTATTATTTTCTCAAAACTGCTTACGGTATTGCAAATGGGCTACATGGCCCCGCCCCTTCTGGTACCTCCCATACAAATACATCATTCCGCCCACTTTTGAAATCGTGTAATAATATCAATACACCCTACGAGATCGTCCCCAAATTCTGTATTTAGTAAAGCTATAACAGGATAACGTTTTGGGGAAAAAATTGGAAGTCTATCCACGCCCCATCTGGTACCTCCCATACACATCTGGTACCGCCCACTTTAGAAATCGATTAATATTATTAAAAGACCTAACGCGATCGTGCCCAAATTCTGTATTTGGTAAAGTTTAAGCAGGATAAAGTTTTGGAGAAAAAATCTGGAAGTCTAGACACGCCCCTTCTGGTACCTCCCATACAAATGTACCACTCCGCCCACTTTAGAAATAAGGTAATAATATCAATACACTCGACACGATCGTGCCC